>QRFJ01001058.1:44167-248458 GCA_006176705.1 Cocos nucifera
TTCTCATTCTTGATGAAATCAAACAATCTAATCACATCATTAAAATGAGTATTCCAGCTTCGAGATGCTTGCTTAAGTCCATATATGGATCTTTGCAGCTTGCATACCTTGTGATCAGCATCACTGGATGTGAAATCTAGCGGTTGTTCCATATAGATATCTTCCTCAAGTTATCCATTTAAGAATGCCATTTTCACATTCATTTGCCATATTTCATAATCGAAATAGGCTGCAATAGCAAGCAATGTGCAGATGGATTTTAGCATAGCTACTGGCAAAAAGGTATCCTGATAGTCAATGCCTTCACGTTGACTATACCTTTTTGCCATTAATCTAGCTTTCAATGTCTCTACATTCCCATCTGCGCCAATCTTTCTCTTGTAGATCCATTTACACCCAATAGGTACAATACCTTCTGGTGGATCTACCAAGGTCCAAACTTGGTTTGAGTGCATCGAGTCAATTTCTGACTTCATTACCTCTAACCATTTCTTGGAGTCGATATCTGATATCATCTCGTTTATAGGTTTTGGGATCATCACCATGAACTCCATTACCTATGAGGAACATTTCCTCTATTTCCTCTGAAATAGTACCTAAGTACCTCTCAGGAGGATGAAAAATTCTTTTCGATCTATGAGGTGGAGGAGGTAGTGATTGTATTGGCTCAACTTGATTTGGTTCCATTTGGTCCTTAGCTCATTGCTCTTATGAGACTTTCTCTTCGAGCTCGATCTGCTTTCCAATGCCGCCACCTTGAATAAATTATTTTTCAAGAAAGATGGCATTCCGACTCATAATCACATTATGATCTTTTGGAAAGTAGAAATAATATCCTAATGACTCTTTAGGATATCCTATGAATCAAGCTCTAAAGGACCTAAAGTCTAACTTGTCCGCTGTTATCTTTTGATATGAGCCAGACAATCCTAAATTCTAAGATGACTCAGACTTGATTTCTTACCATGCTATATCTCATATGGTGTGGTAGGAATGGTTTTAAAGGAAATTCTATTCAATAAGTATATTACAGTTAACAGACTATGTTTCCAAAGAAAATCAGAAAGATCTGTAAAGCTCATCATGGATTAGACTATATCTAATAGAATTCGGTTCCTCCATTCTAAAACTCCATTGAGTTGAGGTATTCCAGATGGAGTCCATTGAGAGACTATGCCATTTTTCTTGAGATAGTCAAGAAATTTCTGACTAAGGTATTCACCTCCTCGATCTGATCAAAGAGCCTTAATGGATTTTTCAGTTTGCTTTTCGACTTCATGTCTGAATTTCTTGAACTTTTCAAAAGCTTCAGACTTGTGTCTCATAAGATACACGTACCCATACCAAGATAAATCATTGGTAAAGGTTATGAAGTAGATAAAATTACCTCTAGCCGACACATCAAATAGGCTGTACACATCAGTATGTACTAGAGCAAGTAAATCCGTGGCCCTTTCCCCATGTCCTACAAAAGGGAGCTTAGTCATTTTGCCATGAAGATAAGATTTATAAATTAGATATGGCTCGAAAGTCAATGAACTCAATAGTCCAATTTTCTCCAATTTGTTAATCCTATCTTCTGCTATATGACCTACTCTTATGTGCCATAGATATCTATCATTTGGACTATCCCTAGATCATTTTGTTCTTATGGCATTCATGTTTTGCTTGATATTAAAAATAGATACATCAATATGTAACTGATAGAGACCGTTAATGAGGAAATCACTTATAATTTTATTTTTTTCATAAAGAATATTACAATGGTCCTTAAGAAAACTAATTACATAACCTTCTTATGCTAAACATGAAACAAAAATCAAATTTTTGTTTACAGTAGGCACATAGTAACAATCCTTAAGTACTAAATCTAAGTCAGATGGTAGTCGAAGAGGGTAGGTTCCCACGGCCACAGCAATAACTCTTGCTCCATTTTCGATGCATAGGATCGTCTCACCATCCCTCAGCCTTCTGCTATCCTCAAGATCTTGCATGGAAGTGCATAAATGAGCACTAGAACTAGAGTCAAGCATTCAACTAGATGTAGAAGAAATCATAAGGTTAGATTCAATAACGAGCATACCTCCAGAAGGACCTGTCTCCTTCTTATTCTTCAGGGTGGCTAGGTATGTAAGATAGTTTCGCTTCCAATGGCCATCAGTGTTGCAATAAAAATATTTTTCTTTATCAGCGGCCTTCTTCTTCAGCTCTGTCTTTTCCTTCTTTACACCTTCCACCTTTTGTCTTTTTACAGACTTCTTCTTCTTTCCATAAGACTTTCTCTTGAAAGAAGTCTGTTCCATAGCAAGCACTGAACCTTTAGAACCTTTCATAGAAAGCTTAGCAGTAACCAGCATGTTCATAAGTTCGGCTAGAGTACTCTGATGTTTATGCATATGATAGTTCATGATAAATTATCCATACGCATCAGTCAAAGATTATAGAATTATACCATTCTGCAGATCCAGATCTAACTTCACTCTGAGCTTCTTAAGCTCTTCCAAGTCTTTGATCATCATCAGACAATGATCTTGAACTGACTGTCCATCATGCATCTTAGCCTTAAAAAGTTATTTACTGATCTGATTTTTGGCTGTGCGACTCTGTTCACCAAATGTAGGTGAGTCAACATTTGGCGGGCAGTCTTGGTATCTTCATGTTGGCACTGAAGCTCATCAAACATCGAGCCCAGCATGTAGTATCAAATTTTATTATCTTCATCCATCCATTTGTTGAGAGATGCTCTCTATTCAACAGACGGACGGATTGGTAAGGTGGAGGGATCCTGGTCCAATACATGAGTTAACTTCTTGGAATCTAAAATAATTTTGAAGTTTCGAAGCCAATCCTTGTAATTGTATCCAATCAGTCTATGGGTGTCCAGGATAGGGCTAGTGGGTTGGATGCAGATATTTTTCTATAGAGAGTCAAAGTTTTTAGTTAGATTTTGTAATTAAGACTTAACCAATTTATTTAGAGATTTTATTTTTAAATAAATTATCTTCCACTATTTTCTCGGATCCCTATACTTTCTTTGTAGAGATGCAAAAATCTTCACGATTAATGATTTCAAGTGGGTGGTGCAGTCCCACCAACTGACTTATCACCTCACCTAACAATTATTGGTGATGGGTTAGCCAATGAGTGAACAACTCTTATCCAATGATTCTCTAATCATGGTGCACCCAAACTTGGTCTCTAATTCATGAATCTCACTGTGCCTAGAATATTGATTCACTCCTTAGTTAAGTCAGACCCACCATTTGCATAAATTGAATTTCTAATTGGGTCTCTCACCGTATCCAGAATATTGAGCCCAATCCATCCTCCAGCTCATAGCATCCAA
Source organism: Cocos nucifera (assembly GCA_006176705.1). Taxonomy (NCBI): domain Eukaryota; kingdom Viridiplantae; phylum Streptophyta; class Magnoliopsida; order Arecales; family Arecaceae; genus Cocos; species Cocos nucifera. The sequence goes on from QRFJ01001058.1 coordinate 47,514, forward strand.
TGCCTAATAGACATGATTGCATCTTTTCAGTGTAACTAAACCACTATGACCAGCCAAGAACAATCAACCCCGGAAAGAGCCTGCATATCTACAATGGTGGAAGACCTTAGACTTAATCTTTTCTTAGAGAGATTTGATTTAGGTCTCTTTAAACTTGACTTACAATAGTCACAACAATTATGACTAACCTAGTGGCATGGATTAGCTCATATTGTTAACCATCTTAGATCAGGACTGGATCGATAAATATGGCCAAGTAAGTGAGATTGATTGAAGAGATATGCCATTAACTCAATAAGAACGCATTCGAGTCGAGTAGCTCCCAATTAAAAATCAGTCGGTCATATCTGTCAAACTTACCTTAGACACCAAATTATTGAGTCAAAACCAATTAGGTTAGCTACAATCCAGACTCTAACCACTGAGCCTAATTAGGTCTTAGCTTGATCGATCACTCATGTGATTCGATCTTGACCCAGACTTAATCCTATTAGGCTGATCAATTTAAGCACTCTTGATCCCATCTAATCAACTCTTGATTCGATTTGATCAACCGCTTAGACCTAATTGAGCTATCCAAGCCTGAACCCAATTTTAGGAATATATCTTAAATCTAAAATTTTTAATTTTAGACCTAACATATTTCATAATCTTAATTCTTAATTAAGTTTAGGATTCATAAACAAAACATGTAAATAAAATTCTAAGGTTTCAGAATCTAGGATTTTGTAGAAAATAAGTTTTTGAGTTTCTGATTAAGGACGAACGCGTAGCACCCCTACTCATTATAAGAACACCCATCGAATGGGATGAGAGGGCATTTAAATTCTACTTTATTTTTATGATCGGACGGCCAAGGAGAATGCCTTAATCAGAAATATGAAAACTACGAAACTAGTTAGATCTACATCATATATCTCATATATAAGTTTGATCTAACTTTAAACATGTTTTGCATACATCTTCATGTATTATATCATGCATATTTTTAGATCTAAATTATCTCATAATCATCTAAAAAATCAAATTTAAATTGATCTTATCAAAATAAATTTTATTTTAGATAATTATGTAGAACTATTCTATAACTAGTCTGAACATGCATTCATCATATCTCATATGAACAAAAATTAAATAACTTTATTTTCTATTTTTTAGATCTTATTATAATATTTATAATATTAAAAATAGTAAATAAATAGATCTAAAAGCTATAACTAATTAAATTAAATTATGATCATGCAAGACTATACATAGAACAATTCTATTCTACAACTAGTCATGCATCTTGTACAACTTAGATCTACATTATTTAATTTCTTAATTTTTTTGATTTTAGATCTAATCACATATCATGTGACATCTAAAATCATCTAATTATCTAATCAAAAATAAATTAAAATTAGATTAAAATACTTTATGAGAATCTGCCTTTGATACCAGTTGAAGAAAAAATCCTATTTTCTGGGTTAGGTTCATTCAGATCTAATTTGACCAAGAAAAATATTTTAAAAAAAATTTTGTTAGATCCAAATTAGATTTGATATATTTTAAATTTGATTAGATAGATTTAATAAATAAAATAAAAATAAATTAAAGCAAATTTAATTTGTACCTTGTTATTGGGTAATCCTATTATCTTATGATGATCCTACTGATTACCTGAGGTTTTGGATGCAGCCACGCAATCACCTGGCCTCTACTAGTATCCACTCAGACAAAATCTAGACATCTCCTCCTTCTCAATCTATCCTCCAAAGATCAAATTTGAATCTGATCTTGAAGATCTTCAAAATAATTTTTGAAGATCTAGTATCGTCTCTTGCAGCAGTGTTGCCTTCTTTCTTTCTTATCGCCTTTCTCTTGCCTGGATCGCACCAAACTAAAGCCCAAGGCCTCTTGGGCATAAAGTGGAGAGAGAATATCAGAGGTAGGCATAGAGAAGAGGGGAGAGGGGCTGTGTGGCATGGGCAAGGGAAGAACTCTTGAAACCTAGGCGCAGACAGGGTTTATATAGACCATGCTGTGCCATGCAGTGCCACATCATCCCGACCAATCACATCTCTTCATGTAATCAGATCTAAATCTGATTGGTGGGATGACATCACCTAATCTAATCAGATGAAAACCCCTCTCAAACATCCTTGGGTGGCACCAAGACTGGTCAAAGTAAAGTCTTAGGTGCCATCTAAGTTTATTCCATGAAGCAACTTGGAGTCCCATCTGTATGGGACTCCATGCATCATCATCCTTGGGCACACACCTCCCTAGGCATGCACCCTCTCCCTTTCCTCCTTTTAGCAGGTGGACAAAGGTCAAATCTCTCTCCTATGGGTGAATGATACATGGGCAGATGTCTAAGTGCCAAAGGTTAACGTTTGACCAAAGTCAAAAGATAAGAATTAGCAGGTGATAGAAAATGGCAGGTGTTATCTCAAATTTATCTCATAAATTAAGACAACCCTTTTTTAACCTGGACAAACTTCAGTCAGACCAAGTAAAGGTACCTAAGTGAGCCTAAATATATTTAGCTTAGTCGAGACAACTTTTAATGATTGTTGAAGGAGAACATTAGGCTCAATCATGTGCTAGCACAATTTTCTTAAACCTAATTAAGTCTTATTCAAATCAATTAAACTGAATTAGTCCAATTGATGATATCTAAATCCAAACTCTTATTTGTGTGATCCGGTTAGGTTCAATTTCGTATGATAATATGATATGTCATGATCTCTGTCATCGATATCATCGAAACACCTTCTAATGGATCAGAATTTTTCTAATTCAGACAACTAGTATGATCGATCATCCAAATCATTCTAATTGTTCTTAAAATCCATCAGTAACATCTAGCAGTATATGATGGTAATCCATCAGAACTAAGAATGAATCTCTCAGTGTAGTTACCTATGTGATTAAGTTCCTCTATCTTGAGCCCCGATCGAATTAGGGTTAAGGTGAACTCGTCAAACCCTAATATCCGTCATATGATTAATCATTCGATTCAAGTCTAATATGAAAATTTTAATAGAAACTCTTTCTATTATTTCACTCTGCCATGGCCATGGGGTTATGGACTTGATTCTCATTATCATCATAGGTCTACTCCTCATCCACCGAGGTAGATAGATTCCTTATTGGTGCAATCCAGTTTCTACAATGAACATGCTATAGCCAACATATACTTCAGGATTTCGAATGGCTAGGAGATCGAGTTATGGTGTAGTCAAACTATAACACCCTCAAGGTGAACTGTCGATGCACCTCAGGTCAAAGAACCAGACATACAACTGCAGCTTTGAGCCAGTCATCGACGAGAAGGTAGACTTCCTAATGACTGCTCAAGGTGGTCATGCTTAGTGCCCTCATTCTCTAACGAGTACCTATACTCTCGCTTCGATATCTCTACATCATAAACTCAAGACTCATCTACTATAAAGAAGCGATTGTACACCAACCTTTTGGATCAAACACCATCCTTGTGATGATCCTACGGTCGGAAGCATTTTATGAGTTAATAATGAAAATTCATATCTTAAATTTTTAACTCTTAAAAATATGAACTATCATTACCATTAACTCAAGGGATGTATCAGAGACACTAAATACATATTGTAATAGAAAATAACCCATTTTATTATTTATAGTCAAAATTATAATTTTATCCTGAGAAGTGTATAACAAGTGTCAGCTAATTCTAGCTTCTAGGACACACATATCTAACAGAAAGAAAAGAAGTCATTTGGTTGACTAGGATTCTATCTCATAGAATCCTAAAGCAAAACCAACCTCCCCTTTTGACTTGGTCATCAAACAAATTTTCATATAAGAAAAAGGAAGAGAGAAGGGAGGTGTGAGATTGCTTGGGGTGTGGAGATTTTTCATGAAAAAGAGAAGAAAGAAGGGGTGGGGCGTGAGGAATTAGGTGGTGCAAGGATAGGGAGTCCTAGTCACACTAGGGCTCCTATTTTAACCTGGTCAAACAAGGTCTTTTAACCAAATAAAAATAAGAGTAATCCAACTTAATTAAATAAGATCCTAATCTATTTAAGAATTTATTTAAATTAGATTAGATTAAATTTAATTTTAATTTATTTTTTAATTAAATTAAAAAATTGGGTTGACCCAAGTCCTAGTTAGACTAAGACTAGTTTTTCCTTGCACTTGGCTTATCCAATAAATCAATTGAATTTGATCCAATCAAGCCTAAATAAAATCTAATTAAATTATATTTAATTAGACTTAATCTCAGCCTATTGGCTTAATCAAATTAAGCTAATTAGCAATCAAATTGCTAATCAATCCTCCTACAATACTTGCACTAGGTCAAATATCAACCGTATTGATCATTTAACCCAAAAATAATTCTAAATCACTGAACAACCATCCAATCAAAATATGAACTCTAATATGTGTGATCTCATAGGTTCAAACCTAAGTCGGTAGCATAGAAATAAATTTTTGTATCAATCAAAGTGATCATCTAGCAATGATATCCGACGGCTAGATAGGTCGAAGGTGTAGAACACCATCCTTAAAACTCATGCGGATATAGTTTTCATATAATTTATCCTCTTGACCAAAATGCTCGTAGGACACATCAGAGTTCAACTGTCAACTTCGATCAAGTTGTTCATGTTGTATTTTAAAATATCAAATCCATCTGATGGATTATCCTGACCAAGATTTTGCTATATTGAAATACAGTGATACATTATTCTCCAACTCTTAGAGTGGTCAATTCTATCTTGATCATACACCAACTTTGCAAGTAGTTGACTATGCCTAGAAGCCTTTCGTTGTTGAATTAAAAGCTCAGTTAGTTCGGTATCAAAGCACAACGAGTTGCTTGGAATCTACGATCACTATCTGCTTGGAACTCTTCCAACTGACAGCACCACCATTACACATAAACAAACTCCTAGATGTCGACTTTCGATCATCTACATCGGACATAAAATTCGAGTCTGTAAACCCTAGGACTTGGAGTTCTCTATTATTAAAAACTAACAACATATCCTTAGTTCTTCTTAAGTACTTAAGGATATATTTCATAGAAGTCCAGTGTTCTTCACCTGGATTCGACTGATATCTGCTTGTGACACTCACAACATGAGCTATATCAGATCATGTACATAACATGGCATACATGAGGCTCCCTATTACTGAAGCATAAGGAATCTTGCTCATGCATTCTATTTCCTTAGGTGTGCTAGGGCACATCTTCTTGGAGAGATGAATGCCATGTCTGAAGGGTACCAAACTCCTCTTGGAGTTTTTCATGCTAAACCTCTTTAGCACTTCCTCTATGTAGATTTTCTGTGAAAGACCTAGCATCCTATTCGGTCTATCTCTATAGACTTTGATTCCTAGAATAAAGGATGCTTCTCCTAGGTCTTTCATGGAGAATTCTTTAGATAACCATATTTTAACTATTGTTAACATGGGAATATCATTTCCAATAAGAAGGATATCATCCACATATAATATGAGAAAGACAATAGCACCCTCACTAATCTTTTTGAAGATACATAGTTTCTTCTCATTCTTGATGAAATCAAACAATCTAATCACATCATTAAAATGAGTATTCCAGCTTCGAGATGCTTGCTTAAGTCCATATATGGATCTTTGCAGCTTGCATACCTTGTGATCAGCATCACTGGATGTGAAATCTAGCGGTTGTTCCATATAGATATCTTCCTCAAGGTATCCATTTAAGAATGCCATTTTCACATTCATTTGCCATATTTCATAATCGAAATAGGCTGCAATAGCAAGCAATGTGCAGATGGATTTTAGCATAGCTACTGGCAAAAAGGTATCCTGATAGTCAATGCCTTCACGTTGACTATACCTTTTTGCCATTAATCTAGCTTTCAATGTCTCTACATTCCCATCTGCGCCAATCTTTCTCTTGTAGATCCATTTACACCCAATAGGTACAATACCTTCTGGTGGATCTACCAAGGTCCAAACTTGGTTTGAGTGCATCGAGTCAATTTCTGACTTCATTACCTCTAACCATTTCTTGGAGTCGATATCTGATATCATCTCGTTTATAGGTTTTGGGATCATCACCATGAACTCCATTACCTATGAGGAACATTTTCTCTATTTTCTCTGAAATAGTACCTAAGTACCTCTCAGGAGGATGAAAAATTCTTTTCGATCTATGAGGTGGAGGAGGTAGTGATTGTATTGGCTCAACTTGATTTGGTTCCATTTGGTCCTTAGCTCATTGCTCTTATGAGACTTTCTCTTCGAGCTCGATCTGCTTTCCAATGCCGCCACCTTGAATAAATTATTTTTCAAGAAAGATGGCATTCCGACTCATAATCACATTATGATCTTTTGGAAAGTAGAAATAATATCCTAATGACTCTTTAGGATATCCTATGAATCAAGCTCTAAAGGACCTAAAGTCTAACTTGTCCGCTTGTTATCTTTTGATATGAGCCAGACAATCCTAAATTCTAAGATGACTCAGACTTGATTTCTTACCATGCTATATCTCATATGGTGTGGTAGGAATGGTTTTAAAGGAAATTCTATTCAATAAGTATATTACAGTTAACAGACTATGTTTCCAAAGAAAATCAGAAAGATCTGTAAAGCTCATCATGGATTAGACTATATCTAATAGAATTCGGTTCCTCCATTCTAAAACTCCATTGAGTTGAGGTATTCCAGATGGAGTCCATTGAGAGACTATGCCATTTTTCTTGAGATAGTCAAGAAATTTCTGACTAAGGTATTCACCTCCTCGATCTGATCAAAGAGCCTTAATGGATTTTTCAGTTTGCTTTTCGACTTCATGTCTGAATTTCTTGAACTTTTCAAAAGCTTCAGACTTGTGTCTCATAAGATACACGTACCCATACCAAGATAAATCATTGGTAAAGGTTATGAAGTAGATAAAATTACCTCTAGCCGACACATCAAATAGGCTGCACACATCAGTATGTACTAGAGCAAGTAAATCCGTGGCCCTTTCCCCATGTCCTACAAAAGGGAGCTTAGTCATTTTGCCATGAAGATAAGATTTATAAATTAGATATGGCTCGAAAGTCAATGGACTCAATAGTCCAATTTTCTCCAATTTGTTAATCCTATCTTCTGCTATATGACCTACTCTTATGTGCCATAGATATCTATCATTTGGACTATCCCTAGATCATTTTGTTCTTATGGCATTCATGTTTTGCTCGATATTAAAAATAGATACATCAATATGTAACTGATAGAGACCGTTAATGAGGAAATCACTTATAATTTTATTTTTTTCATAAAGAATATTACAATGGTCCTTAAGAAAACTAATTACATAACCTTCTTATGCTAAACATGAAACAAAAATCAAATTTTTGTTTACAGTAGGCACATAGTAACAATCCTTAAGTACTAAATCTAAGTCAGATGGTAGTCGAAGAGGATAGGTTCCCACGGCCACAGCAATAACTCTTGCTCTATTTTCGATGCATAGGATCGTCTCACCATCCCTCAGCCTTCTGCTATCCTCAAGATCTTGCATGGAAGTGCATAAATGAGCACTAGAACTAGAGTCAAGCATTCAACTAGATGTAGAAGAAATCATAAGGTTAGATTCAATAACGAGCATACCTCCAGAAGGACCTGTCTCCTTCTTATTCTTCAGGGTGGCTAGGTATGTAAGATAGTTTCGCTTCCAATGGCCATCAGTGTTGCAATAAAAATATTTTTCTTTATCAGCGGCCTTCTTCTTCAGCTCTGTCTTTTCCTTCTTTACACCTTCCATCTTTTGTCTTTTTACAGACTTCTTCTTCTTTCCATAAGACTTTCTCTTGAAAGAAGTCTGTTCCATAGCAAGCACTGAACCTTTAGAACCTTTCATAGAAAGCTTAGCAGTAACCAGCATGTTCATAAGTTCGGCTAGAGTACTCTGACGTTTATGCATATGATAGTTCATGATAAATTATCCATACGCATCAGTCAAAGATTATAGAATTATACCATTCTGCAGATCCAGATCTAACTTCACTCTGAGCTTCTTAAGCTCTTCCAAGTCTTTGATCATCATCAGACAATGATCTTGAACTGACTGTCCATCATGCATCTTAGCCTTAAAAAGTTATTTACTGATCTGATTTTTGGCTGTGCGACTCTGTTCACCAAATGTAGGTGAGTCAACATTTGGCGGGCAGTCTTGGTATCTTCATGTTGGCACTGAAGCTCATCAAACATCGAGCCCAGCATGTAGTATCAAATTTTATTATCTTCATCCATCCATTTGTTGAGAGATGCTCTCTATTCAACAGACGAACGGATTGGTAAGGTGGAGGGATCCTGGTCCAATACATGAGTTAACTTCTTGGAATCTAAAATAATTTTGAAGTTTCGAAGCCAATCCTTGTAATTGTATCCAATCAGTCTATGGGTGTCCAGGATAGGGCTAGTGGGTTGGATGCAGATATTTTTCTATAGAGAGTCAAAGTTTTTAGTTAGATTTTGTAATTAAGACTTAACCAATTTATTTAGAGATTTTATTTTTAAATAAATTATCTTCCACTATTTTCTCGGATCCCTATACTTTCTTTGTAGAGATGCAAAAATCTTCACGATTAATGATTTCAAGTGGGTGGTGCAGTCCCACCAACTGACTTATCACCTCACCTAACAATTATTGGTGATGGGTTAGCCAATGAGTGAACAACTCTTATCCAATGATTCTTTAATCATGGTGCACCCAAACTTGGTCTCTAATTCATGAATCTCACTGTGCCTAGAATATTGATTCACTCCTTAGTTAAGTCAGACCCACCATTTGCATAGATTGAATTTCTAATTGGGTCTCTCACCGTATCCAGAATATTGAGCCCAATCCATCCTCCAGCTCATAGCATCCAATGCCTAATAGACATGATTGCATCTTTTCAGTGCAACTAAACCACTATGACCAGCCAAGAACAATCAACCCCGGAAAGAGCCTGCATATCTACAATGGTGGAAGACCTTAGACTTAATCTTTTCTTAGAGAGATTTGATTTAGGTCTCTTTAAACTTGACTTACAATAGTCACAACAATTATGACTAACCTAGTGGCATGGATTAGCTCATATTGTTAACCATCTTAGATCAGGACTGGATCGATAAATATGGCCAAGTAAGTGAGATTGATTGAAGAGATATGCCATTAACTCGATAAGAACGCATTCGAGTCGAGTAGCTCCCAATTAAAAATCAGTCGGTCATATCTGTCAAACTTACCTTAGACACCAAATTATTGAGTCAAAACCAATTAGGTTAGCTACAATCCAGACTCTAACCACTGAGCCTAATTAGGTCTTAGCTTGATCGATCACTCATGTGATTCGATCTTGACCCAGACTTAATCCTATTAGGCTGATCAATTTAAGCACTCTTGATCCCATCTAATCAACTCTTGATTCGATTTGATCAACCGCTTAGACCTAATTAAGCTATCCAAGCCTGAACCCAATTTTAGGAATATATCTTAAATCTAAAATTTTTAATTTTAGACCTAACATATTTCATAATCTTAATTCTTAATTAAGTTTAGGATTCATAAACAAAACATGTAAATAAAATTCTAAGATTTCAGAATCTAGGATTTTGTAGAAAATAAGTTTTTGAGTTTCTGATTAAGGACGAACGCGTAGCACCCCTACTCATTATAAGAACACCCATCGAATGGGATGAGAGGGCATTTAAATTCGACTTTATTCTTATGATCGGACGGCCAAGGAGAATGCCTTAATCAGAAATATGAAAACTACGAAACTAGTTAGATCTACATCATATATCTCATATATAAGTTTGATCTAACTTTAAACATGTTTTGCATACATCTTCATGTATTATATCATGCATATTTTTAGATCTAAATTATCTCATAATCATCTAAAAAATCAAATTTAAATTGATCTTATCAAAATAAATTTTATTTTAGATAATTATGTAGAACTATTCTATAACTAGTCTGAACATGCATTCATCATATCTCATATGAACAAAAATTAAATAACTTTATTTTCTATTTTTTAGATCTTATTATAATATTTATAATATTAAAAATAGTAAATAAATAGATCTAAAAGCTATAACTAATTAAATTAAATTATGATCATGCAAGACTATACATAGAACAATTCTATTCTACAACTAGTCATGCATCTTGTACAACTTAGATCTACATTATTTAATTTCTTAATTTTTTTGATTTTAGATCTAATCACATATCATGTGACATATAAAATCATCTAATTATCTAATCAAAAATAAATTAAAATTAGATTAAAATACTTTATGAGAATCTACCTTTGATATCAGTTGAAGAAAAAATCCTATTTTCTGGGTTAGGTTCATTCAGATCTAATTTGACCAAGAAAAATATTTTAAAAAAAATTTTGTTAGATCCAAATTAGATTTGATATATTTTAAATTTGATTAGATAGATTTAATAAATAAAATAAAAATAAATTAAAGCAAATTTAATTTGTACCTTGTTATTGGGTAATCCTATTATCTTATGATGATCCTACTGATTACCTGAGGTTTTGGATGCAGCCACGCAATCACCTGGCCTCTACTAGTATCCACTCAGACAAAATCTAGACATCTCCTCCTTCTCAATCTATCCTCCAAAGATCAAATTTGAATCTGATCTTGAAGATCTTCAAAATAATTTTTGAAGATCTAGTATCGTCTCTTGCAGCAGTGTTGCCTTCTTTCTTTCTTATCGCCTTTCTCTTGCCTGGATCGCACCAAACTAAAGCCCAAGGCCTCTTGGGCATAAAGTGGAGAGAGAATATCAGAGGTAGGCATAGAGAAGAGGGGAGAGGGGCTGTGTGGCATGGGCAAGGGAAGAACTCTTGAAACCTAGGCGCAGACAGGGTTTATATAGACCATGCTATGCCATGCAGTGCCACATCATCCCGACCAATCACATCTCTTCATGTAATCAGATCTAAATCTGATTGGTGGGATGACATCACCTAATCTAATCAGATGAAAACCCCTCTCAAACATCCTTGGGTGGCACCAAGACTGGTCAAAGTAAAGTCTTAGGTGCCATCTAAGTTTATTCCATGAAGCAACTTGGAGTCCCATCTGTATGGGACTCCATGCATCATCATCCTTGGGCACACACCTCCCTAGGCATGCACCCTCTCCCTTTCCTCCTTTTAGCAGGTGGACAAAGGTCAAATCTCTCTCCTATGGGTGAATGATACATGGGCAGATGTCTAAGTGCCAAAGGTTAACGTTTGACCAAAGTCAAAAGATAAGAATTAGCAGGTGATAGAAAATGGCAGGTGTTATCTCAAATTTATCTCATAAATTAAGACAACCCTTTTTTAACCTGGACAAACTTCAGTCAGACCAAGTAAAGGTACCTAAGTGAGCCTAAATATATTTAGCTTAGTCGAGACAACTTTTAATGATTGTTGAAGGAGAACATTAGGCTCAATCATGTGCTAGCACAATTTTCTTAAACCTAATTAAGTCTTATTCAAATCAATTAAACTGAATTAGTCCAATTGATGATATCTAAATCCAAACTCTTATTTATGTGATCCGGTTAGGTTCAATTTCGTATGATAATATGATATGTCATGATCTCTGTCATCGATATCATCGAAACACCTTCTAATGGATCAGAATTTTTCTAATTCAGACAACTAGTATGATCGATCATCCAAATCATTCTAATTGTTCTTAAAATCCATCAGTAACATCTAGCAGTATATGATGGTAATCCATCAGAACTAAGAATGAATCTCTCAGTGTAGTTACCTATGTGATTAAGTTCCTCTATCTTGAGCCCCGATCGAATTAGGGTTAAGGTGAACTCATCAAACCCTAATATCCGTCATATGATTAATCATTCGATTCAAGTCTAATATGAAAATTTTAATAGAAACTCTTTCTATTATTTCACTCTGCCATGGCCATGGGGTTATGGACTTGATTCTCATGATCATCATAGGTCTACTCCTCATCCATCGAGGTAGATAGATTCCTTATTGGTGCAATCCAGTTTCTACAATGAACATGCTATAGCCAACATATACTTCAGGATTTTGAATGGCTAGGAGATCGAGTTATGGTGTAGTCAAACTATAACACCCTCAAGGTGAACTGTCGATGCACCTCAGGTCAAAGAACCAGACATACAACTGCAGCTTTGAGCCAGTCATCGACGAGAAGGTAGACTTCCTAATGACTGCTCGAGGTGGTCATGCTTAGTGCCCTCATTCTCTAACGAGTACCTATACTCTCGCTTCGATATCTCTACATCATAAACTCAAGACTCATCTACTATAAAGAAGCGATTGTACACCAACCTTTTGGATCAATCACCATCCTTGTGATGATCCTACGGTCGGAAGCATTTTATGAGTTAATAATGAAAATTCATATCTTAAATTTTCAACTCTTGAAAATAAGAATTATCATTACCATTAACTCAAAGGGATGTATCACAGACACTAAATACATATTGTAATAGAAAATAACCCATTTTATTATTTATAGTCAAAATTATAATTTTATCCTGAGAAGTGTATAACAAGTGTCAGCTAATTCTAGCTTCTAGGACACACATATCTAACAGAAAGAAAAGAAGTCATTTGGTTGACTAGGATTCTATCTCATAGAATCCTAAAGCAAAACCAACCTCCCCTTTTGACTTGGTCATCAAACAAATTTTCATATAAGAAAAAGGAAGAGAGAAGGGAGGTGTGAGATTGCTTGGGGTGTGGAGATTTTTCATGAAAAAGAGAAGAAAAGAAGGGGTGGGGCGTGAGGAATTAGGTGGTGCAAGGATAGGGAGTCCTAGTCACACTAGGGCTCCTATTTTAACCTGGTCAAACAAGGTCTTTTAACCAAATAAAAATAAGAGTAATCCAACTTAATTAAATAAGATCCTAATCTATTTAAGAATTTATTTAAATTAGATTAAATTAAATTTAATTTTAATTTATTTTTTAATTAAATTAAAAAATTGGGTTGACCCAAGTCCTAGTTAGACTAAGACTAGTTTTTCCTTGCACTTGGCTTATCCAATAAATCAATTGGATTTGATCCAATCAAGCCTAAATAAAATCTAATTAAATTATATTTAATTAGACTTAATCTCAGCCTACTGGCTTAATCAAATTAAGCTAATTAGCAATCAAATTGCTAATCAATCCTCCTACAATACTTGCACTAGGTCAAATATCAACCGTATTGATCATTTAACCCAAAAATAATTCTAAATCACTGAACAACCATCCGATCAAAATATGAACTCTAATATGTGTGATCTCATAGGTTCAAACCTAAGTCAGTAGCATAGAAATAAATTTTTGTATCAATCAAAGTGATCATCTAGCAATGATATCCGACGGCTAGATAGGTCGAAGGTGTAGAACACCATCCTTAAAACTCATGCGGATATAGTTTTCATATAATTTATCCTCTTGACCAAAATGCTCGTAGGACACATCAGAGTTCAACTGTCAACTCCGATCAAGTTGTTCATGTTGTATTTTAAAATATCAAATCCATCTGATGGATTATCCTGACCAAGATTTTGCTATATTGAAATACAGTGATACATTATTCTCCAACTCTTAGAGTGGTCAATTCTATCTTGATCATACACCAACTTTGCAAGTAGTTGACTATGCCTAGAAGCCTTTCGTTGTTGAATTAAAAGCTCAGTTAGTTCGGTATCAAAGCACAACGAGTTGCTTGCAAGTCATTGAGGTATTCTCAGGTCTAAGGGATACTTATATTTATATCCCATCAGAGACATTCTCGATAGTAGAATGCTCTGAAGTTGATCATGTTTAATGATGATGTACCCATATATCTCACCTGTATGCCATATCAGTGTCTCTACACTCCTTGGTTAAGAGGACAACCAACCTATATGGCATATAGCGACTTATGCTTGATAGACGCTGTCATCCTAATTAACAGTCGATCATTTGATCGTGAATAAATTTAAGGACTAATCAATAAATCCTCTTTGTATCAAAACTAAATAGTTCTAAGAACTTCATCACTATAATGGAGTTCATTAGAAGATGTAAATTTATGATGAAAAAGATGTCAAAAAAATTTTATTAATTAATAAATCAATTACAGTATCTCAATCATCAACAGGCTGACGATTGGATTTGGAACATAATTTCCAACAATCCCCATGCCCTATTCCTCTCTTTCCTAGATTTTTATCACATAAAAATCATAAAAAATAAATAAATATATATATATATAAAAGAAAATTAAAAAGAAGATGATCTTTTCTTACCTTTGTCCCCTCAAGACATCATCCTATGTTGTCCAAAAGAAAGGATCTTCTCCAAAGAACTTGGCACCTCATACTACCCACATTTTCTTCCTTTTGTGATCTCCTTTTATCATGGAATTGCCCAGGTTTCTCACACCATCTACTCAAAATAAGGCACCTCCTTATTTAAGACAAAGACTAGGTCAAAATCCTAGTCTTAGAAGGAGTCTCATGGGGCATCCAACTCTTGGATGCCCCTTCCCTAAATATTTGGCGTGTAACCACTCAATCTCATGCATAAAAAGAAAGGAAAAAAGGGCTAAAAAAATAACTAGCCATGGGAAAGGTTGGTGCACAAGGGAGGGAGGAGTTTTGGTCAAAGGGGGCTCTTCTAAGTAGGAAACAAATCCTAACTTTTTTTTGGTTTTAATCAAGGTAAAACAAACTCCCAAAAAAATCAGAATTATGGGGCATGGAGAAGCTTCTTAGGCATGGGAAAGTTCACGTAAAACCTTAGAAATAAAAGGTGGGCATGGGCCTTCTAAGGCGCAAGAGAAAGAGAGAGAGTTCCAATCTAACTGGGACTCCTCTTGTTTGATTAGCTTAAAATAGGTTTGAACCCAATTGAAATCCTATTTAAATCAGATTAAATGTAATCCAATTAAGGATGATTCTAGTCTAATTAGAAGCCTAATTAAATTAGATTAAATCAAGATTTAAATCTGATTTAAATTCTAAGTCAATTAGGTACATCCAAGTCCTAGTCAAACAAGAAACTGTTCTTTCTTACAATTGGCTTATCCAATAAACTAACTAGACTTAATCTAATTAAGTTTAAATCAATTCGAATTGAATCTAATTCAATTAGACTTGATCTCAATCTGATTACTCAATCAAATTGAGTCAATTAGCAATCCAATTGCTAATCGATCCTCTTACAACACTTGCATTTGGTCAAACATCAATCGTATTGAGAGATTGACCTTAAAATGATTCTCAATCATCGATTAATCATCTAATCAGATTACAAGCACTAATGTATGTAATCCCATAGGTTTGAATGTAAGTCGATAGTACAAAAATTAATTTCTGTACCAATCGAAGTTACCATCTAGCAATGATTTCCGACATCCAGATAGATCGAATGTATGCAAAGCATCATTCTTAGAACCCTGGCCCATGGTTACCATATAATTCATCCCTATGACTAATAATGCTCAAGATGACTTTGAGTACGCTATCAAACACTCATACAAGTCATCTTAATTGTGTCTCAAAATTTTGCAAATCTCATGATACCTCATGAGGATTACCCAGGTCTAGATTTTGCTAAATTAAAATATAGTGAGTCATTCTCTTCCTGAAGTTAATCAGGAGTGGTCAATTCCATCTTGACTCACACACTGATTTTACAAGTACTTGACTATACCTAAAAATCTTTCGAACCTATATTAGAAATATAGACAGTCCAACATCAAAGTACAGTGAGTTGCTTGCAAGTCACCATGGTGATCTCAGATCGGAGGAACACTTATACCCATTGGCCTTAGCTAGCTACTCTTGATAGTAGAGTGCTACATTGGTCATATTCAGTGTAGGTGTACTCCTATATCTCACCTAGATGCCATACCAGTGCCTTCATACTACTTGATTATGAGGACAACCAACACATGGCATACAGTGACCTACACTTGATAAGTTATCATCTTTATTAATAACTTATCATTTAATCATAAATAGTTTAAGAACCATCCGATAAATCCTTCTTTATCGATTGATTATGGTTCTAAAGACTTTATCATAATTTAGAAGTTCATTTAAGGAAGATAGAACTTTTATGATGAATCAGCCAAATAACTATTATAATTATATACTAATTTCAATCATCTACCACTTAGATGATTGAATTTAGGACATATTTTTCAACACTATGTTCGCTATCTGAGAGCTTCGATCCATTGGTAACTATACTGCTGTATGGTAAGGAGACACTTATATATGAGGAGATCGTATCAGTGCTAAGATCCAACAAGCAGTAGGAATGGATAACGAATAGGGAGATCTTCTAAAAGTATCTCGTGGTGTCAGAAAGGCTTAGACAAGGGAAGAAGAAGGGTCAGCGAAGGGGAGCAAGGGGTCCAAGAAGTGCTTTAGGTATGGTGAAGCAGGACACTTTAAGCGAGAATGACTACTTTGGAAGAAGTGTAAGGAAGGAGAAAAGTTAGATTCCATCATTTTAGTCACTGAAAGTGAAGAGTCGGATGAGTTGTTGATGGTTTCGGAAGAGCCTACAGGATGTAGTTTATCCATGATAGTTTTGAAGGAGTCCGCGGAGTGTGGAGGGTCCAAAAGAGCAGCGATTGTGTTCGAGGTGCAGTGGCAGGCTCAGCAATGCAGTGTTGGATGGTTGGCCTTAAGGAACTTGGTTATAGAGTCAGTTTCTGCGGCATCAAGGGGACTTTAATTTTAGTTGGAGCATCGGATAGATGTGGCTGCACAAGTGGAGAGAGTTTTAACATGAGTTCAGAGCAGAGGAGTATAGGAGCATCAATATCCTAGCACCAACACCAGAGATGCATAGTTTTAGATGGAGCAGCATATATGAAAGGATAGATAAAGTTCTGAGGAGACCGTGTCAGGATATGCAGCGGGTGCCCATATAGAATTGCTATAGATTCTCCATGAAAGTCCAAGATAAATGATGTGGCTGTCAAGCAGAAGGATGCCTATAACTCCAAGGGTGGTGCATAGATGTAAGCTAAGATCTTCAGTGGTAGAGGCGATCATCCCAAGGATCTCAAAGAAAGCTCAATAGCTGAAGAAAGATAGCAGTGGCAAGATATGCATAAGTGGCTATCAAGGCAAGCAACGACAGCAGGATTATGTAGGAGAATATTGTCAGGTATGCCAAGGCTTGGACGCACCAAGGTGGAGATTGTAAAATTTGGTGTGGTGATCCCAAGCCTTGGGGGGCCACAGGAGGAGCCATGGTGTTAGCTCCGGGAGACTAGGATGGGCATTAGTCCTAGGGCTAGGACAGGAGTTATCCTAGGATGAAGGCGGCGTGTAGCCCTACACGGGCTCGACGTTCAGGTGTGAAGACCTTGAGGAGGCTTGGTAGGTGTTCCAAAAATTTGAGACACAAGGTGGAGCAAAGGACTAAAGCTAAGAAAAGAACTAGCTAAGATAAGAAACTGACACATAACCGGGCTAGCTCAGATACGTAATCGAGCTGGCTTAGACTGAGATCGAGCTAGCTTGGGCTGAGATCGAGTCGGCTTGGGATACGATCAAGTCGGCTATCTTAGGCAGACAGAAAATAGGGTTCGGACGAGATGCAATCGAGCTAGCTCGGCTCCTGACAGAATCGGCTCGACGATGGCGAACAGAACTGAACGAAATTTTTTATTTGTCTTAAGGCCTGGTCCAATAAGATTTTAAGGTGGATAACACATGTATGGATCAGGTTTAGATTCAGGAGATGAGAGCATGGGAGACATTGGTGTACATGGGCTCCGTAAGTGCTTTCATGTACTGGATTAGCCTAAGAGAGTTTTTCAACTAGTGTTTGGATTAATTAAGATTCATGTGGTATAACAGAAATCCTAGGATATATAAATCCAAGTATTGTAATCTTTACAATAGAGTGGAATCAATATACAGCTTTTTTCCTAACTCTCTTATCTCTTTTCTCTCTTGTTTCAACGCCAAGCCCTAGGTGCCACCATCAATTTTTGCTCTTTTTCATATTTCTAGATTAACACCCAGGTTCGTGCAAGAGATCGAATTTATGACTGTGGTTCTGAGTAGCCATGGGCATAACAATTGGTATAAAGTAGTACCAATTGTTCAACATAATTATCGTACCCTTTCCTCCTTTTATAGTTATTTGGAAGACCCAATGTTTTTAGGTGGTTAGCAATAAAAAACATGTTAGATACACGAGAAATCCTTGCTAAGAAAGGATGGAGGGTGAGCTTCGGTTGTCCGCTTTGTGGCGGCTCCTCTGAATCTACTTCTCATCTGTTTATCAAATGCCCTTTTGCACGGTCTATCTGGGCTCCTATTGCTTATTGTCTCAATATTGACAGCTGACACAAAAATGTCTTCCCTGTGGAGCTCCTGGAGGTACAAGAAAATTCAGCAACGAGTGAGAAGTGGATGGGATTAACTGATCATGGTACTATTGATCATGGCACCAGAAGATTCCATAAGAAAAAGAGCCCAGCTTCTTCTGTTCCACATAAAGTTACTCTTTATTCTGTGGGGATCTATAAGGGGTAACAAACTGGTGGCATGTGAGGATCCATGGCTACGTAAAGAAGAGAACAGAGTGGAGGAGATAGAACTTACAATAGATACAATTCCTGTTTAGACGTTTACATTCTGACCGAGAAAAAAAAATGGAAAGAAGAAAATGAAGTGGATAGACAGGCCTTCGATAAAATAAGAAACAAAAACAGCAATCCAGTGCTGCTGCCACAGAACTAAAAACCTTGCGGTTGAAAAATAAATGTATGATGAAAGCAATTCCCAGCAAGCTGAGAGAATCATCTGGTTTACAACAAGAAGCAGAGATACTGTGATCTAAGTGGAAACCTGTCTGTTATCTACTTCCTTACCATTAACAGCTTAAACCACTGCACTTCCCCTAAGTGCATAAGCCTTATTCCTCTTCATTGCTGGAGAAACCACCTCAGGAAACAAATGAAAGGGCCAAGTTTAGTGTCATATCAGAGGGCAGGTTGTGTGAACTACAAACACAGCCTTATCATCTGATCCTCTCCATCCTCATTAGATGTTTGTGAATGCTGCACTTCCCTTTCAACTGCACATCTTTTATATGGCACAAAACCTCTGGTTGGCTTATCAGAGCCAGAATTTTTAATATCGAAAGTTGAGTGATCAGTTGGCTTTGGCCCCATGGTGGGTGCCAGTTTCTTCATGGGATTATCTGCCTTCGGAGAGTCAACAACAGCGTTTTGATCACCTATTCCTACTTCACCAACAGAAGCAGTGTTAGAACCAGTCCAAGAACATTCCCTCTGAATCTCTTTGTCATCTACTCTTCCTGTCCATGATTGAGGAGGATGCTTTGTAATACTTGTGTTTTGTTGATGGATAAATAGGAATGGTAGGTTCCGGCAGAAACACCACCATGGCAGAGAGAGAAAAGTGGTTACTGTTGTGTTCTCTCCCACAAATGGCAAACCGTAAATTAACGGGTGCATACCACCGTCCCATGGATTCCATGCGCGTCCTTGCACCTCAGATAAATCTTCATGGGTTGCACTTTGCAGGGGTAGCTCAGTTGGAGCATGCAGATTCACATCGCTGCTACCATGGTGGATTTCAAGGTCAACAGTAGGTGATGGCTTGACAAACTGAACCATGTCCCCGGTGCTGGAAGAAGATGGCTTGTCTGAATCACTCACCAGGACTGTCCTTGCAAACAGCTTAAGATTTGTTTCAGGTGCTTCCATCGATGAAATTTCTTCAGTATGAACATGACCATCGGTATGCTGACCTAATTCCTGAAGACAGATGGAATAAAACAATTAGTTCATAAGAGAATTAATCTTTTGTAGCAAGTTGCCAGGGAATTCTTATGCTTATAAAAAGATTACTTCTGCAGGTTGTTCTCCTATAGTCAACCAAATGGCCCCTGAGGCTAGTGATTGAGACTTATTCTCCTCTCCAACTGACATGGTTGGTGACTGATCTCCATCGTCTTGTTCATTTGATTCAGCAGCAGATGCAACTGGTGATGTACAACTATCTGGGAGATTCAAAAAAGTTGAGCCTAAGTTAGCTGATCCAATAGTAGATAAAACAGATGTCGGTGATCCATTCTCCTGTTCGTTGGGAGATGGGATCTGCAATGAAGGCTTCTCCAATTGCTTCAGAACTGGGATTCCGTTGCTGGATGTACGACCCAGGTTACGAGGATATGGGTGCAGTGGTTTCCTCTTTGGCCGAGGAGGAGGAATCTCGATAGGCTGCAAGGTACTTGCACTGTTACCAGCTGATTCTCGCACCACCTGCATCGGTAAGTATCACAATGTGACTAAAGAGAAAAACTAGCATCGAGCTTGACAGACCGTGCATGAACTTCTGTGATGCTCATCTCCATGAATGATTTTACTTGCTTCATTGATTAAGACCAAACATGGACATAAAATGGTGGAGAAATAGTTACTGGAGGACAGGTAGTGGACCTTAGAGAAAAACTTCTGAGCATGGCTTCGAATCTGAACAGCGGTCTTGGTGCCTATGTGTTCTGCAAGTTGGTTATAAGTTAGGAAGAATATGAAGAGATATAGAACAACAAACATTTCATTCGGAAAGGGAAATAAAAAAATCACTGCTTACCTTCAATGCGACGCCAGGCACGCCCATACAGTTGTAGAGCATCCAGAAACTTCTTGTGCTCTTCTTCAGTCCACTTCTCTCGCTGTTTTGTTAATGTGTATGGTTTTCTTACCTAAAGAAAGGAGGAGGAGAAACATAAGTTGCGAAAGGACAGAAACCAAAACTCCAATTACCACATGATCTGCACATGTAGGAAATGGAAGATACCTTAGGAATATGTTCATCCCCATATGAACTCACTTCATTCAACTGTAGGGCACATGTAGATTTAGTTTTGACATCCACATGCATTTGAGCATTGGGCTCACATGCAGGATTTGGATTTGTGGTTCCACTTTTTCCCTTAAAAAAGTAAACCACCCAAATTATTTACACTAAATAGAGCCAGCAGTTAAATCAAATTATATTGATATAGAAATTCAGTGCCCTATGTTTCATAAAGCTATAATAGTACATAGTAGAGTTATGAAAATTAATACTGATAAAGTCTAACTCCAAAAACTTGAGTTGATAGGTGGGCAAGCCCATAAGTGCCCAAACACCACCAGGATCCCTACCACTTCCGGTATTGGACTGTTCCTCAAATATTGATTCACGCCTATATCTTCTCAAAAAGTTAACCTATTATGGTTATGACAAATCACTCAAAAGCACCAAATTTTGAAACTTGGACTAGTAAACAATCATTTATAAATTAAGATACATAAGCTACTTGTATATCTTCTACCCTTCTTTCAATCATTACTTCAATCTCCAAAAGTACAAGTGAATAAAAATCTAATCTTTAGACTATTAAAAAGATATTTGATATGACAGTCAACCTCTACATGAAAATGGAGTTATGTTGATGTACCGAAAAAACAAGTCCAAAGTTTACATTTTAGCTGAAAAGCTAGCATCTTTAATTTTCTCTTTTACCCTGTTTTTTCAATAAAGTATCAATATAGATATTTCTGCACATGATTCAGCTTTAAAATTCAATTTTAGTAAAGCCAATACAATTTTTAGACACATATATTGTGTTCGCAAACTTCATGAAAAAGAGCATCCTAGTGCATGAGGCTCCACCACTGCTATGCAGCCTTACCCACGTTTATGAACAAATGATTTCTATATTTTGATCCTATTACATTCATGTCATAATAGAACAACCTTACTGTTTGGTGGTAATAAAATACCTCAGATCGACTGATATACCCCAGATGCACCTCAGCTCAGTCTATCCTGACGAGCACTTGTGGATCAGGATATTACTATAATATCCTCTAAACATATAGTACCGGAGGGCCGACCTGAGCCAATATTTATGGAAACACCCCGATTGGCACCTATCATTTTTAAATTACCTCGGATAAAGAAAGCCCCCCACGGATTGACCGCAGTACAACTGTAATCAGGTCGTAAATAGGCTGTCACCTACTCGTCCAAAACCATCGACAATAAATTGAAAATTCTAATCACACCAGCAACCGTCATTCCATTCGAAAGGTTTTCAAAAATTCCATCTTGACGAGATTAGCGGTCCAAAATCAGCGGAATGGCGTAACCATCATGTAAAACTTTTTCACAAATATCATGAATCCCGAGGACTCAGGTAAGCAAGAAAATCCTTCTCAAAAGAAATTAGCTCCTGCTTGTTCCTGACTTGAGCGTCGGAGGGTTCTCGTCGAAGATAAAATCCTTCGGTCCGGACTTTATTTTATAGGTTCTCAAGTTTGTTTGCTCAGAGCTATTCCTCTAATTCTGAAGCCAATGATTCTCAGCAGTAACAAATTGGCGCTGGGGGAAGGGAGGCTAAACTTTTAGCCTACCATAATTTCTGTAAAAAGATGGTCATCTAGTTTTTAAAGATCAAATCAATCCACAACAAATAACAATGGCTTCGAAAAAGGCCTCGTCCTGTCTCAATGACGTCACTGAGGCCACCACCACACAACAACCGGACCTGAGGGTTGATGATCATATTCAGCCCCTTGTGGTGGAAGTCTCTCCATCCATCCAGTCGGCCCATATCACCATGAACCAATTCAACTTATACCTTCAGCAGGTCCACTCCCTGGCGACCGCTATCCAAGCGATCCAAATGGTGATCATGCCTTCCTCAATGGCACTACAGCCAAATTTGACTGCTCCTGCTCCACCCTCAATGGTGCAAGCAATACCTCCAGCAGTCCCACTCGCGCCACCAGTGGCGACACTGATCCAGCCACCGACATCCTTTCAGCAAGTCGCATCCACACAGCCACCTCCATAAAGTTTTAGGTGGGGGCGACCCCGTCCATGATCTCTTAGCCCACAATCAAGACACGGTTCTACTCCCGATCGCCATTCTCCCCAGCAGTTTGAGGCCCTCACCGATCGAGACTTGATGATTCAAAGAAAGCTTTGAAAGTTCGATAAGAAATTCGAAGCTCTGAATAAGGTCTCCTCTTCTCAACCTTTTGACGGTCTTAGTGGCGAGCCTCCATTCGACGAAAGGATCCTACGAGAATTGCCGCCCCTGGATTCAAGCTGCCTCAGCTCGAGACCTATGATGAGACTACTGATCCCATCAATCCCATTAAAACTTTTAAGGAAGCTTTGCTCTTTCAAAGAGCATCGAATGCTACTCTCTATCGGGCGTTCCCTGCCACTCTTAAGGGGGTAGCCCAGTAATGGTACTCAAATCTAAAACCTGGCTCGATTCATTCTTTTGACAAGCTGAGCTGGTCTCTGGCGACATATTTTGTCAGCAGCCATAGGTAGCAGAAGCGATCCGACTATCTATACACCATCCATCAGAGGGATGGTGAGTCGATCCACAGCTATCTGAGTTTCAACATGGCTATCCTAGAAGTCTGCGATCTTGACCAGTCAATCACGATGTCCGCTTTTATGACTGAATTGCAAAGAAATGACCTGAAGAGGTCATTGGCGAAGTCTTATCCAAAAGACTTTAATGGTATACTAGAGAAGGCAAGGAAGTATACCAATGTAGAAGAAGCCTTCATCGAAGCCTCCCCTATCAATGGTGATCAGATGGGGTCGAATAAGGAGCGCCTTCCCTCGAAAAGGGAGTCCTACCGATGGTGCTCCCGCTCTCCACCTAGGAAGAGTAAAGGTGGAAGCTCTTTCCAGAACCGTCGATCTTCTAGCCCACCACGGCGTGATTGACAGCGGTCTCCTTCGAGGCATTTCAACAACTATACGCCCTTGAATGCCACCCGAAAAGAAGTTTTGATGTAGATCCAAGACCAACTCCCCCAACCTTCGAAGATGCAGACCGGTTTGGAATGCCAAGATACTATGAGGTTCTACTTCTATCATCATGACCACGGTCATGACACTGAAGACTGCCGCCTCCTTCGCGATGCTATTGAAAGGTTAATTTGGGAAGGAAGGCTCGAATGCTTCGTTCGTGGAAGAATCCCATCACAACAGCCCTAGCCAAGGGCTCGCCAGCCACCTCCTTAGCCGCAGTGATAAATGCCAATGCCCGTGCAAGAGGAAAGAGACCCGATGGTAGCTGAGGAGTGACCTCTTGGGGGAGAAATCCATATGATTACTGGAGGGTCATCTGAAGCGGCGGCATCAAAGAAGCCTAGACGTGATGATGTGCCCTAATAACAAATAACTTTCACTGAGCAAGATGCAGAGGGTGTACAACAACCACACAATGATGCTGTGGTTGTTTCTTTAAATATTTTTGATTTCAATGTACACCGCATACTTATCGAAAATGGAAGCTCAGTTGACATTTTATACTTTTCTGCCTTTTTCCTCATAGGACTCTCTTCTGATTAGTTAATTTCATTTGACATACCGATCCAAAAATTTTCTAGCAGTACTATAACATCAGAAGGAATGATCAATCTACCTGTAACTATGGGCACTCCGTCTCAGCAAGTGACCATACAAGTGGACTTTCTTATTGTTAAACTTTTCTCTATCCATAATGCCATCCTCGAAAGACCAAGTTTGTGGAAACTCAGGACTATCGTATCCAGCTATCATCTTCTGGTCAAATTTTCGATAGCTCACAATGTGGGAAAGATTCAGAGCAACCAGACCATCACCCAACAGTGCTTCGCTGCTAAGCTCCAAATAGAGTTCCCAATAGGACTGGATGCACATGATGACCTCATAGAAAATCGAGTCCAACCATTCGATGACCTTTAGGATATACCACTAGAGAAGGAGAATCCTTAGCAGACTATGAAAATTGGGTCTTGCCTTGATTGGGTAACAAAACACCAACTGATCGATCTTTTGCAGGCAAATGTGGACCTTTTCGCTTGGTCAGTCGTTGATATGCCGGGGATCGACCCATTGGTAATGTCCCATTATCTGGAGGTGGACCCAATCTATCATCCAGTAAAGCAGAAGCAAAGCTTCATCCCTAAATGCTAAAAGGCAATTATCGAGGAGGTGGACAAATTGATGAAGGCTAATTTCATCCAAAAAGCTATGTACCCAGACTGGTTGGCAAATGCTGTTCTGGTAAAGAAAGCAAACAGAAAGTGGCATATGTGCATTGACTTCACCAATCTAAATAAAGTCTATCCTAAAGATAGCTATCCATTATCGTGAATTGACCAACTGATCGATGCCACTTCTGGGCATGAACTCCTCAGCTTCATGGATGTCTTCTCTGGTTACAATCAAATCCAGATGGCTCCGAAAGATGAAAAAAAAGCCTTTATTACTGACCGTGGGCTCTACTATTATAGGATGATGTCTTTCAGACTCAAAAATGCAGGAGCCATATATCAAAGGCTGGTCAATAAGATCTTCAAAGATCAGATTGGCAAGAACATGGAGATTTATGTCGATGATATGCTGGTGAAAAGTCGATCGATACCTGATCACGTGCATGACCTCCATGAAATATTTGACACACTTCGACGATACCAAATGAAATTGAATCCCACGAAGTGTGCTTTCGGAGTCACTCATGGCAAGTTCCTCGATTTCATGATTTTCCATAGAGGAATTGAGGTGAATCTAGAAATGATTAAGGTGATCCTAAAAATGTCACCCCCGAAGACTATAAAGGAGGTACAAAGCTTGACTGAAAAAATTGCCTCTTAACTATTTTATTTTTAGGTCAGCTAAAAGATGCCTCCCATTCTTTCAAACACTCAAGCGACCGACAGATTTTTAATGAACCCTGAAGTGTCAAGAGGCCTTCAAGGAGCTGAAAAGATATCTCAGTTTCTCGCCTCTACTCACCAAACCATTACCAGGTGAGGAGCTTTACCTCTACCTTATTGTATCGCCCACGGCAATCAGCACGATCCTTGTTCGAAAAGAGGGACAAATCTAGAAGCCTATATACTACATCAGCAAGATCCTCCATGATGCGGAGATCCGATATGCAAAGTTAGAAAAGATGATTTTCATGCTGATCATTGCTGCAAGAAAACTCTGACCCTACTTTCAAGCTCATACCATGATAGTGCTCACGAACCAGCCTTTGAAGTCAGTACTGCATCAGCCTTTGGAGCTCTCAGAGTTGGATATTCACTATCGATCGAGGCCATTCATTAAGATCTAAATTTTGGCCGACTTTATCCTCAAATGTACAATACCAAACGAGGAGCCCCTAGAAGAAAACCCAACGACTAGATATGAAGACCCCGCAAGCTCATAAAGCAATGAAGATCGAAAGCCAAATTGGAGAGATCCGAAGGAAACATGGATCTTGTACTTTGATGGCTCCTCGAACTCAACAAGATCAGGAGTTGGAATTATCTTTTCCAGTCCAGATGGGGACGTGGCAGCATATGCCATCCGTTTTGAATTTCTAGCTATCAATAATGAGATGGAATACAAAGCCCTGATCATTGAGTTGAGAATTGCTTAGCAAACTAGAGCCCAATGCCTGAAAGTGTACGGTGATTCCTAGCTTATGGTGGGGCAAGTAAAGGAAGAATACGAAGCTTGAGAGAAAAATATGAGGAAATACCTCTAAAAGGTAAAAGATTTAACCTCATGCTTTAAATATTTTGACATCCAACTGATCTTCCGGATGCAAAACATTAAGATGGATGCTTTATCAAAGCTCGCATCTTTGCTGCCCGTTGATTTGGGAAGAGAAACCTACTTCGAAGTTCTTAAAACTTCGAGTTTAGAAGAGCCCCATATAATTCAGCAAATCAATGAAGAGCCC
The DNA here is from genome assembly GCA_006176705.1 of Cocos nucifera. Taxonomy (NCBI): domain Eukaryota; kingdom Viridiplantae; phylum Streptophyta; class Magnoliopsida; order Arecales; family Arecaceae; genus Cocos; species Cocos nucifera. The sequence continues at coordinate 74,318 of QRFJ01001058.1, forward strand.
AGCTGGATGGACCCCATCATAAAATACTTGAAGATAGGAGAAACACTACTAGATCGAAAAGAAGCTCAAAATGTCAGGAATCAAGCAGCCAGATATATATTGCTCGATAATGACCTATACAAGCGATCTTTCTCCTTGCCGCTTCTGAGGTGTTTGCATCCTTCAGAGGTCGATTATGCAATATGGAAGTTTATGAAGGAATCTATGAAAATCATCTAGGGGGTCGATCCTTATCTTACAAAATCCTTCGACAAGGATATTACTAGCTCACAATACAATAGGATGCTCAGAATTTCATCTGAAGGTGTGAACAATGTCAATGCAACGACCAGGTTCAGTGTCAGCCCGCATCTCTCCTGACTCCCATTGAATCCCCATGGCCCTTCGCCCAGTGGATATTGGACATTTTAGGCCTGTTTCCTCAAGCTTCTGGCCAGTGAAAATTTCTACTCATGGCTATTGACTACTTTACCAAGTGGGTAGAAGTCGATCCCTTAGCTTAGATCATAGAGATGAAGATCTAAGATTTTATTTGGAAATCAATCATTTGCCACTGTGGACTCTCAAAAATATTGGTTTTAGACAATGGGAGACAGTTCAGTGGTTTCTAGCTAAAAGACTTTGATGAAGATCATGGGATAGAGCAGCACTTCACTTTAGTAGGCCACTCACAAGCGAACGAAGAAGTGAAAGTGACCAACAGAATCCTCCTTCAAGATCTCAAAGCTAGATTAGACCAAACTGGAGGGTCGTAGGTAGAAGAACTCTACCACATTCTATGGGTCTATCGAACCACTTAAAGGCTCCTAATAGGTGAAACATCCTTCAACTTGATATTTGATGTTGAGGCCATCATACCTGTAGAATTCGGACTCCTCTCCATCAGAGTCGAAGAATATGATGAGGACACTAATCCAATTTGGCTCAGAGCCAATCTTGATTTGATCGAAAAAATCAAAGAACGAGCAGCGGTGAGGATGCCACATATCGATAGAAGATTGCCAGATATTATAATTCCCGCATCAAGGTAAAAGAATTTTGAGCCGATGACCTTATCCTTCGGAGAGCAGAAGTATCCAAGCCAACTGAGCAAGGAAAGCTTTCATCCAATTGGGAAGGATCCTATCAAGTCGATGAAGTTGTGCAATCAGGGACTTATCAACTAAAATAACTCAATGGGACCCTCCTTCCCAGGCCATGGAATTTAGTTAACCTCCGGATGTACTACCAATGAAATGAATAAATGAGTAGTTTTTTAAGTTCAACTATATTCATTGTTAGATGAATATTTGCATAGCTATCAAACTAGAAAAGAAAGTCAGATAAAATTCTTTTATTCGAGATATACTTAACAGCGAGTTCCTCAGATCAAAACTACTTCAGATAAAATCTCTTTATTCGGGATATACTTAATAGTGAGTTTCTTAGATCGAAATAGCTTTAGATAAAATCTCTTTGTTCGGGATATACTTAACAGTGAGTTCCTTAGATCAGAACTATTTTAGATAAAAAAATTTTATTCGAGATATTTAACAATGAGTTTCTCAGATTAGAACTGCTCTAGATAAAATCTCTTTGATCGAAATATTTAACAGCGAGTTTCTTAAATCGAAACTGCTTCAAATAAAATCTCTTTGTTTGAAATATTTAACAGTAAGTTTCTCAGATCGAAATCACTCCAGATAAAATTTCTTTGTTAGGGATACTTAAAACGAGTTCCTCAGATCGGAACCATCTTAAATCTACTCGGATAAAGAAATTCACATGGGTTCAAGGTTCTTTTGATCAAGATAGTTAACAATATAGATAGAACAGAAATAAAGTGCGATGTGAAGAAAACAAAAGCATTTTATTTCATGAAGAAAAAGCTTTTACAAGAGCAATGACCCAATTGCTTTTACAAAGAATAACAATGAACAATTCGGATGGAATTACAAAAGCATAACTCCGATGCAAAAAAAATGATCAAAAAGTCTGATGAAGTTGAGACCGTCAATATGCAGAAGACGCTCCTCTAAAGACTTGAGGCTTTAGGATCCCATAAAGGGTATCCAGATCTGCAAAGGTACGAGATTTGAGGTGATGGACTTCCTATCGATGTCGAAGTCAGGTACTTTTGAAGTCCATGACTATACGATCCAGCCTCAGAATCTCTTTCAACTACTCGGACATACACCCTCCATGCTGTGGAGGTGGCACAACCTCAAGCGCCACCACCTGAGCCACCAAAAGTAGAAACAATGGAGAACCCGATGAGACCGAGGTAGAGTTCGCTTAGAATCCAACTTTGACCCAAACTTGAAATAAAGAACCCCTCCATCGAATGCCAATGCTTGATAGACAACCTGGGTAAAGCTTCTTAATATGACTTCGAAGAACTCCTTCAGTGCCCCAATCATAGTTTTTGGGAACATAATGGCTGAGGGAGCTTTTGAGGCATAAGATTTAAACTTCAAACGTTCGGATGGTGGCTCAACCCCTTTCTGCTTTTCTGCAAGGATGGCACAACCTCAAGCCCATTTGAGTAAGTCATAAAACCCTACCCTCTCAAAGCCAGAGAACCATGACAAAGCTCTCAGGACCGTGTGAAAAATCATCCCCTACAGGTGAAGCAGGATGACAAAGATCTCAAAACCAAGAGTGGAAGTATCTGGATCATAAAACCCTTATCATCAACACCCCCAAGTTGATCGAGATTGACCAAAACTCCTACATCTCCTCAGTTGGATAATTACCTCCATCGAGAGACAAAGGAACTCCATCTCCTTGCGGGAGGCAGAACCAATTTGCAGACATTTCTCTGAAAGACAAAGAATATCATGGATGGAGCAGCTAGCAAACGGGATGTCGCTATAAATAGGTGAATCTATCATAATTACGAATATCCAATCTATTAAAAAATATGTTCTAAAGCCAATCATCTAATTAGTAGATGATTGGAATTAGTATATGAATTATCTAATAATAATAGTAATTTAATTATTTCATCATAAAAGTTCTATCTTTCTTAAATAAATTTCTAAATTATGATGAAGTTCTTAGAACCATAATCAATCAATAAAGGAGAATTTATCGGATGGTTCTTAAATTATTCACGATCAAATAATAAGTTATTAACAAGGATGATAACTTATTGAGTGTAGATCGTTGTATACCATATACATTGGTTGTCCTCATAACCAAGCGGTGTGGAGATACTAGTATGGCATTCAGATGAGATGTAGGAGTACATCTGCACTGAAAGTGTCCAATATAGCACTCTACTATCAAGAATAGCTAGCTAAGGTTAATGGGTATAAGTATCCCTCCGACCTAAGATCGCTACAATGACTTGCGAGCAACTTACTATACTTTGGTGCTGGACTGCCTATATTTCTAATATAGATGATGAAAGATTTTTAAGTATAGTCAAGTACTTATAGAGTCAGTGTGTGAGTCAAGATGGGATTAACCATTCCTAATTAACTTCAGAAAGAGAATTTCTCACTATGTTTCAATTTAGCAAAACCTAGGCCTGGGTAATCCTCGTGAAGTGTCACAGAATTTACAAAATTTTGAGATACAATAGAGATAACTTGTATGAGTATTTGATAGCATACTCAAAGTTGTCTTGAGAATTATTAGTCATAGGGATGAATTATATGATAACCATGGGCTAGGGTTCTAAGAATGTTTCTTTGCATACATTCGACCTATCCAGATGTCGGAAATCATTGCTAGATGGTAACTTCGATTGATATAGAAATTGATTTCTATATTATCGACTTAGGTTCGAACCTATAGGGTCACACACATTAGAGCTTGTAACCTGATTGGATGGTTAATCGATGATTGAGAATCATTTCGAGGTCAAACATTCAATGCGATTGATGTTTGACCTAATGCAAGTGTTGTCGGAGGATCGATTAGCAATTGGATTGCTAATTGGCTCAATTTGATTGAACAATCAAACTGAGATCAAATCTAATTATATTAGATTTAATTAAAATTAGTTTGGACTTAATTAGATTAACTCTAGTTGGTTTATTGGATAAGCCAATTACAAGAAAGAATAATTTTTTGTTTGACTAGGACTTGGGTGCACCTAATTGACTTAGAATTTAAATCAGATTTAAATCTTGATTTAATTTAATTTTATTGAGCTCCTAGTTGGACTAGGATCATTCTTAGTTAGGTTATATTTAATCTAATTTAAATGAGATTTAAATTTGGTTTAAACCTATTTTGACCTAGTCAAACAAGAGGAGTCCCAGTTGGACTGGGACTCTCTCTCTTTCTCTTACGCCTATTAAAGCCCATGCAAAATATTTAATTCTAGATTTTTTCTATGTATTTCCATGTCCAAGAAGGCCTTCCATGCCCACATATCAGATTATTTGGGAGTTTTTTTTGACTTGGTCAAAATAAGAAAGAGTTGGGATTTCTTTCCTTCTTGCAAGAGTCCCTATTTGACCAAACTCCTTTCTCCCTTGTACGCCACCTCTACCCACACCCTCCTTTTGATTTTTGCCCTTTCTCCCTTTCTTTTGGGCATTGGTTTTCTATTTCATACGCCAAAAATCAAGGGAGGGGCATCCAACTCTTGGACACCCCATAGAAGTCCTCCTTTGACTAGGTTTTGACCTAGTCTTGCAATAAAAGATGGATGCTTCTTATGAGATGGTGTTAGGATGTGAAAAATCTTTAAAAAATTATGAAAAATCAGAGAAGAAGGAGAAGAAGGCATGGAGGATTTGTAGTGCCATGATTCTTAGAGAAGAGCCCTCAATTAAGACATCAAAGGTTGATGTCTTGAAGAGACAAGGTAAGAGAAGATTGTCTTCTCTTATATTTTTTTTTTATGTTTCTCTCTTCCTATATTATTTATGATTTTTATATAATAAAAATCTGAGAGAGAGAGAGAGAGGAAGGGCTTGAGGAAAGATGGCACCAAGATCCTTAGAGAAAAAGTCTTCATCTGGACATCAATCGCTGATGTCATGAAGGCACAAAGATAAGAGAAGATAATCTTCTATTTGTTTTCTTTTGAGTATCTTCTTTTTTATTATTTTATATAATTTTTATATGATAAAGATCTGAGAGAGAGAGAGAGAGAGAGGAAGAGGGCATGGGATATGTGCTCAAAGATTTTTGGGCATAGAGACTCTTTTTGGACATGATCTGATCATATCCTGATGCGAGAAGAAGAAGAGAAGAAGGTCTTCTCTTAGGTTTCCTTTAGAGCCCTTCTTCTTAATTTTATTTCTGATATTTTTATGAAAAAAATTTGAGAGTTTGATATCTAAAGAATTAGAAAAAAATCTAGAGGAGGTCTCCTCTGAACCTAGCATAATAGATGTTTTCAGGACATCAACCATTGTCGTCCTGAAGGAGAAGATTTATCTTCTCTTAGGGTTTATTCCATATGTCTTTTTATTTCTATTTTATGAGAGATCCAAGGGTTCGATTCCTTTCTCATTCTTCCTCATGTTCTTCATCCCTTGGATTGTCCAAGAGATCCGAAGAATATATATTTGATTAACTATCAGGAGGAATCCTCGAGAAGCTAGCACTTCGAGCGGATCTTCATTCGACAAACCTTCGATCTGTGTTGCAGGTTCGTGTGGATCATCTATAGAGGTCAGATGCATGTGCAGTTCCAAAGGCAACAACGGATTCAACCCTAGAGTTTTCAACCCACACAAAGGTAAGAGATCTGATCTCTTGGTGACCTAGATGCAATCTAGGATTAGATCTAAAATTATTCTAGATCTAGGTATTGATATGATCAATACCACTTATGATTAATTTAATTTTAGATTTATATTTGCATCATAATATGTTATAGATCCTTGATATAGGATTTTATAATTTGATTACATGCATGTTGTAGATTAAATAGTTTAATCTATATCTTTCACTACTCTATATTTCAAAAAAGTTTTTGAAATCTATGCATGAAACCCTGCATGTTTTCTATCAGTGGTATCAGAGCATCTAGGTTCGATTATAACATATTTATGTATGCTTTAGATTAAATCTAAAAATTAAAGTTAATTAAAGATTGCACATACTATCATAAGATTATCCTGTTGTAAGGTTAATCCCTTAAAATGAAAAGGTTGTCCTAGTATGTGCTGATTTAAATCAAAATCATGAATTATTTAGATTAGTCTAAGAAAATTTATGATTTAATTTTTTGATTTAAATCTAAAATTTAATAGATATTAGCGCTATTTTAAATTATTTAGATTAGATTTAAATAATATCAGGATTGCACATAATGTCATAAGGTTATCCTACTGTAAGGTTTATCCCTTATAGTGGAAAGGTTGTCCTAAGATGTACTGATCTAAGAAACTTAAATCATAAATATGTTAGATGAGATCTAAAGTAATTTATGATTTATTTTTAGATTTTAAATTTAATTTTAAATGATTTATGATATGATCCACGTGATGTGTTTTATGTTTAGATCTAATCCTTTTATTGCATATTTTGATATGTAATTTTTATTTTGAATCTAGAATGTATATGTATGATATATTTATTTTATAGAAATTAAATCACTCTTACTTTCTACAAAATCCTAGATTTGAAATCCTAGGACATGATCTAAATAATGAAATAAATTAGATCTAAAACTATATATTGAATATGATTCAATACAATTTAAAAATATTTTAAATAATAAAATCAGAAACTAATTCTAAGATTTCATAAATCTAAACCCATAAGACTTGAACTTAATTGAAAATTAAGTGATTGTTTAGGATCTAGATTTGTAATTTGAAGATCCTAAGACAATTTCATAAAATAAGGGTTAAAGGAAAATGGGTTAGCTTTGATCAGGTTCTTAACTGGGTTAGACTTAGGGTTAGATTAAATATGGAATAGTTAAGAAATTGATCAAATCTAATTAATAGTTAATTAGGATTAGGTCATTTCTATAGATCACTTCAATAGTTGTAGTTGATCAAAGTCCATACATCTAACAAATAGATGTTGATCATGGCTCAGTGGTTGAGCCCGAGTCTTTAGGTAGACCAAATCAAAACTGATAAATCAATTGGTATCTAAGATAAGTCTGATATCCTAGATCGATGATTTTTAATTGACAGCCTGCTTACCTGACTATTTCTGATGGTGTCTAAGGCAAGCTTTGGCAAACCCTTCCACCAATCTCACTTACCTGGCCAATGTGGTTAATCAAATTTTTGATTAGGTTGCCATTGATTCGTGCTAACCCATATCACATAGAAAATCAGTGAGACTGATTTTATTCAGTAAGATTGGTTTAGGTGCCCATGGACCATAATTGATCCCAGTCCTCATCAGTGACTTGTGAAGTCAGTGGAAGGACTTGACTTGGTGAAGTTAGTGGAAATAAATTAATCAATTTCCTTTCTATTCTTAAATCACTAATAATTTAAATCCTCTAAAATTATTAAGTCCTTAAAATGATAAAGTTATGGAGATAATGGAGTCATAGCCTCCCATTAAGGAGTTTGATAATGGATCCATTAACTCAATAATCATTAGAGGCCCAAAGGCTTGATGCTTGTTGACTAATGAAATTATCATCCATCATATGACGACTTGGATGCGTCTCTCTAATGGTGGTTGGATTGGCCAACCAAAGTTGGGCCTGATTATTCATTGGTTGGATGCACCAAGTATGGTTAGTGGTTGGACCTAACTGAATCCTTTTTTGAGAAGGCCAAAGCCAACTGATCAGGGCCAGGGGCAAAATTAAAATTATGAAAAATTATTTGAAGAAACAATTGGTTATGAACCTATCCTTAGTTATACATGGGAAGGCCAACCAAAGTTGGGCTTGTGTGCAGTCTATGTAGATTCTAGTACCTACTAGAGAATTAAAGTAATTCCTCAAATTAGAGGTAGACACTACCAGTTCGAATAAAATAGTGGAAGAACCTTTAGATTAAAGTCTAAGTCTTTGGGCTTAAAATGATTCATATACAATAGGTCATTATTCTCTATTAAGGCTAAATCCTAATTGCTCCTATCACTGTTAGATAGTGAAGACTTATGGATCCAGCTTCGATAATCAGTATCGAAAGTTGAATATTGATTTAGTAGTACGAATGGGTTCGTATTGAGATTTCTGAGCCCAGTTAAAATAATTAGTCCAAGATTAATCTAAATCAGGTATAGTACTTCTAATGTCTGAAACAGAATCATAGGAAGAAAATTTGTCTTACTTTCTTTGACCATAATAGGTTAAATAAGAGAAAGGAGCTCATTAAAGATGTTATATGATAACACCTTAAAACTTCTTTGTATACAATTCTACTACCTGGGTATTAGATACCAATGGTCTTATGCAATTCGTTGCAAGGACTTAAGATAAGTGGAATGTACACACCCGAGTTAGATTATGTCATTGATGTCTATGTTTAGCATTATAGGCATAGTCATATTGACAAGAACAGGATAAACAAGTTAACTTAAGAGAAAAATCTCAATATTAATGATTGTGAATCATTGATAGCCTATGAATCTTATCTTCTTGGAAAGATGATAAAATCATCTTTTATTGGAAAAAATGAAGAAGTCGATAACGTTTTAAGTCTCATACATAGTGATGTATGTGGACCATGAACTTAAGCAATAAAGAAATATCATTATAGACGATCTATCTGGGCATGGGTGTTAGATATATATGCCCTAGAAGCCAGAATTGGTTGACACTTGTAATACACTTCTAGGGGCAAAATTATAATTTTAACTATTATCAAAAAAATGAGTTATTTTCTATCACATATGTGTATTTAGTGTCTGTGATATATCCTTTGAGTTAATGGTAATGATAATTCATATTTTCAAGAGTTGAAAATTTAAGACATGAATAATCATTATTAACTCATAAAATGCTTTCGACCATAGAATCATCACGAGGATGGTGATTGATCCGAAAGATTGGTGTACAATCGCTTCTTTTTAGTAGATGAGTCTTGATCTATGGTGTAGAGACATCGAAGCGAGAGTACAGGTACTCGTTAGAGAATGAGGGCACTGAGTATGACCACCTCGAGTAGTCATTAGGAAGTCTACCTTCTCATCAATGACTGACTCGATGCTACAGTGGTGTGTCTGGTTCTTTGACCTGAGATGCATCGGAGTTTACCTTGAGGGTGTTATAGTTTGACTACACCATAACTCGGTCTCCTAACCATACAAAATCTTGAGGTGTATGTTGGCTATGGCATGTTCATTGTAGGAACTGGATTGCATCAAGAAGAATCTATCTACCTCGGTGATAGAGGAGCAGCCTATGATGATCATGAAAATTCAAGTCCAAAAGCCCATGGCCATGGCAGAGTGAAATAATAGAAAGAGTTTTCTATTTAGGTTTTCAATCGGACTTGAATTGAATGATTACTAATATTACAGAAACTAGGGTTTGACGAGTTCACCTTACCCTAATCTGATCGGGGCTCAAGATAGAAGAACTTAATCACACAGGTAACTGCACCAAGAGGTTCACATTCAACTCTGATAGATTGCCATCATATACTGCTAGGTGTCACTGATGGATTTAGGAGCAATTAGATGATTTAGATGATCGATCATTCTATACTGTTCGAATTAGAAGAGTTTTAAACCATCGAAAGGAGTTTCGATGATGTCAATGATAGAGATCATGACATATCTCATTATCATATAGAACTGAACCTAACTAGATCACACAAACAAGGGTTTGAATCTGATGATCATCAATTGAACTGATCCAGTTCAATTGATCTGAATGAGATTCAATTAGGTTCAAGAAAATTATGCTAGCACTCGATTGAACCTAATGTTTCTCTTTTACTATCATAAATAGTTGTCCGACTGAGCCAAAGGAGTTGTTGCTAATCAGAGGCCTTCACTTGGTCTGACTGGAGCCTGTCTAGGTCAGAGAAGGGTTGTCTTATTTTGTAAGATAATACCTGCCATTTTTGGTCACCTGCCATTTCTCGTCCTTTGACTTTGGTCAAAAGTTGATCTTTGACTGGTTAAATGTTTACCATTGACACTTTGCCTTCTGTCCATGTGTCACGCACCTATTAGAGTTGGGGCTTGTCCCCTGCCAGAACCTGTAAGGAGGGGGCGCATGCCACCCTTAGCGTGAAGCAGCAGAGCGGGGCCAGGAGTCCCTATTGGACAGGGACTCCATCTCCTTTTTGAATTTCGATTAGACTTTTCCTAAGAACCAAGTTTGACTTATCTTAGGCACCATCTAAGGATGAATCTAGGGGACTCTATTTCTACTAATCAGATTTAGATCTGATTTCATAAAGGGTTGTGATTGGTTGGGAAGAAGAGGAGTTGGATCACGCATAGTCTATAAATAAGATCCTGCGCCCAACTCAAAGAGCAATTAAAAATTCCCACACCCTAAGGCTGCCTCTCCTCTCCTTCTCCATGCCAAGTCCATCTTCTCCCTCTCCTCTCCGCACCCAAAGGAGTTTGGTATCTTAGTTGGTACAATTCAGACGAGAGAAAGGCGACAGAAAGCTAGAAGGTTGCGCTGCTGCAAAGAATAACTGCTGATCTTCGAAAGGTGTTTTGAAGATCCTTCAGATCAGATCTAGATCCAATTTTTGGAGATGTGATAGAGAAGAAGAGGATCTCTAGATCTAGCCTGAGTGAAAACCAGTAGAGGCCAGGCACTTATGTGGCTAGATCCAGAACCTTCCGCTGCTTACAGGATCATCAACGGGTAATAGGATTACCCTACATCAAGGTAAATTTAATTTAATTTAATTTATTTAGATTTTATTTTTATTATTAGAATAATAAGAATTAGATCTAATTTAGATCAAAAAAAAAATTGAAATATATCTCTTGATCCGATCAGATCTGAACGAATCTAGTCCAGAAAATCAGGATTTTCTCTTCAACTGGTATCAAAGCCAAGATTCTAAAAGTATTTAGATCTAATTTTAAATTTATTCTAATTAGAAAATAAGTGATTTTAGATGTCACATGAGATATGATCGGATCTGAAATCAGAAAAAATTAAAATTAAATGATTTGGATCTAAGATTAGAAAATATGCATGACTAGTTCTAAAATAGAATAGTTCTATAGAATAGTCTTGCATGTTTATAATTTAATTTGATTAAATTATATTTTAGATCTATTTATTTATTATTTTTTGATATTATAATATATATATAATAATATCTAAAAATAGTAAATAAAAATATATTTAAATTTAAAACATCATAGAGATATGATTATGCATGTCTAGACTAGTTGTAGTAAGTTCTACATAGTTGTCTAGATTAGAGTTTATTTTGATAAGATCAATTTTATCTAACTTTTTAGATTATTATGAGATATTTTAGATCTAAAAATATGCATGATTTGATACATGAGATGTATGCAAAATATGCCATGATTAGATCTAATTTTGTATATGAGATATATGATATAGATCTAAAACTGTTTATATATTAATGTTCCTATATTAAGGCATTCCTCTTGATCGTGCCGATCATAAGAATGAAGAAGGTTTAAACCCTCGCCTATCCATCCGATGGGGTTTTCTTATGATGTGAGGGGTGCTGCGCGTTCGTTCTTTAAGCAGATCCAAAACTTACTTTCTGCAAACCCTAGATCCCGAAAACCTAGGATTATTGTGCATATTTTGTTTATGAACCCTACTTAATTAGAATTAAGATTAAGATATTAATTAGGTCTAAAATTGAGAATTTTAGATCTAAGACTATTCATAATATGGGTTTGGCTTGGGTAGCTCAATTAGGTCTAAGTGGTTGATCAAATCGATCAAGAGTTGTTAGATGGGATCAATAGTGCTTAAATTGATCACCCTAATAGGATTAAGTTTGGTCAAGATCGAGTCACGATCAAGCAAGACCTAATTAGGCTCAGAGGTTAGAGTCTGGATTGTAGGCTAACCCAATTGATTTGGCTCAATAATTTGGTGGTCTAAGGTAAGTTTGGACATACGACCGACTAATTTTTAATTGGGAGCTACTCGACCTGAATGCATTCTTGTATGAGTTAATGGCATATCCCTTCCATCGGTCTCACTTACCTGGCCATATATGTTGACCCAGTTCTGATTTGAGGTGGTCAATAATCTGACCTAATCCATGCCACTAGGTTAGTCATAATTATTATGACTATGACAAGTCTAGTTTAATGAGACCTGAATCAATTCTCCTTAAGAAAAGATTGAGTCTAAGGTCTTCCACCATTGTAGATGTGTGGACCCTTTTCGGGGTTGATTATTCTCGACTGGATACAGTGGCTCAGTTGCACCGGGAAGATGCAATCATGTCTATTAGGCATTGGATGCTATGGACTAGAGGATGAGTTGGGCTTAATATTTTGGATACGATGAGAGACTCAATTAGAAATCTAGTCTGTATAAATGGTGGGTCTAACTTAACTAAGGAGTGTGTGATAATATTTCAGATATGGTGAGATTCATGAATTAAGACCAGTTTGGGTGCACCATGTAGAAAAATTATTGAACAAGAGTTATTCACTCATTGGCTAATCCATCACCAATAACTGTTAGGTGAGGTGATGAGTCAGTTGGTGAGATCGCACCACCCACTAGAAATCATTATTCATGAAGATTTTTGCATCTCTACAGAAGGAGTATAGGGATCCAAAAAAATAGTGGAAGCTAATTTATTTAAAAATAAAATTCCTAAATAAATTGGTCAAGTCATAATTACAGTATCTAACTAGAATCTTTAACTCTCTGCAGGAAAATGTCTGCGTCCAATCCATTAGCACGTATCCTGGACACACATAGACTGACCGGATCTAATTATAAAGATTGGCTCAGAAACTATAAAATTATTTTGGGTTTCAAAAAGTTAACATATTATTGGATCAGGAGCCTCCTACCTTACCAGCCCGTCCATCCACTGAACAGAGAGCATCTTTGAAAAAATGGATAGATGAAGATAATAAGGCCAGATATTGTATGTTGGGCTGGATGTCTGATGAGCTCCAGCCCAACTGAAGATATCGGACTGCTCGCAAATGTTGGCTCACCTGCAGAAAGATGTTTGGGTGAACAGAGTCGCGACCAAGTATCAAGTTCAAAATACTTTTTAGGCTAAGATGCGTGATGGACGATAAGGTCCAAGATCATTGTCTGATGATGATCAAGGACATGGAAGAGCTTGAGAGAGCTCGATGTGAAGTTAGACTTGGATCTACAGATGATATTATTCTGCATCCTTGACTGATGTAATAGGCAATCATCATGAATTACCACATGCATAAACTTCAAAAACTCCTTGGCCGAATTAAGAACATGCTGTCACGCTGAGCTTTCTATGAAAGGTTTCTAAAGGCTCAATTTTCTTGCTATGGAATGGGCTTCTTCAAAAGAAAGTCTTATGGAAGAAAGAAATCTACGAAAAAGCAAAAGTGGAAGGAAAGAAGAGAAGGCAGGCCGAAGAAGAAGGTTGAATGTCAAAGAAAAGTATTTATCATTGCAACAGCGACGGCCACTGAAAGCGGAGCTGCACCTACTTACTAGCCATCCTAAGAACAAGAAGGAAGGTCCTTCTAGAGGTATGCTCATTATTGAGTCACCTTATTGGTTTCTTCTGCATCCAGTTGGGTGCTTGACTCTGATTCTAGTCACTCATCTGTGCACTTCCATGTAGGATCTTAAGGATAGCAGGAAGGCTGAGGGATTGGAGACATGATCCTACGCATCGGTAATGGAGCAAGAGTTGCTGTAGTGGCAGTGGAAACATACCCTCTTTGATTAATCACTTAGTTTAGACTTAGTTTGAAAGACTGTTATTATGTACCAGCTAGTAGGAATTTGATTTCTGTTTCTCTTAGTATTAGAAGCTATGTGATTACTTCTTTAAGGACCATTGAACATTCTTTATGAAGAAATAAAATTACAAATGGTTTCCTTATTATCTTCTATCAGCTCATATTGATGTACCTGTTCTAACTATCGAGCAAAAACGTGAATGCCAAATGACTTAGGAATTGTCCAATGACAAATATATCATGGCCTCAAATTAGGTCATTAGCAGAAGTAGGATCAACAAATTGGAGAAAAGTGGACTATTGAATCCAGCTTTCGAGTCATATATCCAACTTATGAATCTTTGTTTAGGGAAATGACCTAAACTCTTTGTAGGACATGCGAAAGGGCCACAGAATCTTCTTGCCCTAATACAATGATGTGTGCGGCCATTTGAAGTACCGTAGAGGCAATTTTGTTTCTTCATTATCTTTATCAATAATCTATCTAGGTAAGGTATATGTATCTTATGAGACACAAGTCTAAAGCTTTGAAAAGTTCAAAGAATTCAGAACATGAAGTAGAAAAACAACTGGAAAACCATTAAGTTCTTCAATCAAGATCGAGGAGGTGAATACCTTAGCCAAAAATTCCTAGACTATCTCAAGAAAAATGGCATAGTCTCTCAATGAATCCCTAGATACTTCAACTCAATGGGATTCAGAATGAGAAATCGACCCTATTGATATGGTTCGATCCATGATGAGCTTCACAGATCTTCTGATTTTCTTTAGGACATTCATTATTAACTTCAATTTATCTACTAATAGTGTCCCTCTTAAATCGTTCCTACCACACCGTATGAGAATATGCATGGGTAAGAAACCAAGTCTGTAAGTCTGCCTACACTTCTCAAAATTTTTGGTGGATTGATCGACTTCATGTAAAGTAATATAGCAAGACAAGATTAAGTAGTTTAGTGAACCTTCAGAGGCTCGATTCAAGATATCCTAAAGATCTAACTAGGATACTGTTTTACATTTCGAAGACGCCACAGTGATTGTTGAGTCGAATGTATCTTTCTTTAAATGTTTTATTCAAGATCGCGCATTGAAGAGTTAGCTTAGATGAGAAAGTCTTATAAATACAATGAGCTAAGATCCAATATGGAACCAATCAGGTTGAGCCAATAGAAACACTACTCCTCCACTCATTAATCGAAAAAAAGTTTATCCATCCTCCTAAAAGATACTTAGATTATTTTAGAGAAAGTTAGAGAAAATTTCCTCATAGGTATAATGGTGCTCATGGTGTGCATCAACCTACCAACAAGGCGATTCAGATATCGACACGAGAATGGCTAGAGGCAATGCAGTCAGTGAAGGAAATTCCTTGATGTCCGATCCAGGTTTCGTCCAGATCTGATCAGATCAGAGGATATATTTTCAAAAATATTTTTCTCTGATCCCAATCAGATTCTTATATGTTTCAGATTGTATTCTTATTTTTTAATAAATACAATAAATAAATAATTAATCAAATTTAATTTACCTATTTGGTAATCCTTTACCTGTAGATGTCCTGTTTGCCAGCGGAAGGTTCTGGATGCTAGCACGCACAGCGCCTGGCCTCTACCGGTATCCACTCGGGTTGGATCTGGGAGATCCTCTTGTTTCTCTGTACGCCTCCAAAAATAGATCTGGATCTGATCATGGAGGATTTCAAAACTCTTTTGAAAATCTGCAGTCGCCATTTTGCACAGCGCACGCCTTCTTGCTTTTGATCGCCTTTTCTTGAATCTGAATCACCCAACCAAAATCCAAAACCCTTTGACATGGAGAGCAAAGGTAGAAGAAGCTATGCGTGAGAGGAGGGGAAGAGGCAGCCTGGGCGTCGGGTTTCTTATATTTGAATGCGACTTAGCATCTGAGTTGGCGCAGGGTCTTTATTTCATTAGACTAAGGTATCCAAAACTCCTCTTCAGTCCCAACCAATCACAAACCCTTGTGAAATAAGATCTTCAATCTTTGTGTGGAGAATAAGAGGACCCCGGATTCCTCTAGAGGCGCCTTAAAGACCAGTCAAAGTTGGGTTTGCTAGTAGAAGAATCTAATTGGAATCCAAAAAGGAGTGGGAGTCCTGTCCAACAAGGATCGCTAGGCGCCTCCAACTTGGGCTCACGCCCTTCGGCGGTGCGCCCTTCTCCTTGCGCAGGTTCTGGCAGGGGACAGGCCCCACCGCTCTCCAATAGCCTGACTTGCAAGGACATAGTGTAACCAAGTCAATGCTAGCGTCTTGGCATAAAGTAGAACTCTTGACATAGTCAAAGAACAAGAAATACAGGTGGACCAAACAATAGCAGGTAATCTACTAAATAAGAAACTTCCTGTAAGCTTGGAACAACCTCCAGTTAGACTATGAAGGTTCTGGATTGAGCAGCAAACTACTGCTTGCGTCAGGACAATTATTTGTGATAGTAAAAGAAGAACGTTAGTTCAACGAGTGTAGCACGATTTCCTTGAACCTAATGAATCTCATTTTCAGATCATTGAACTAGATAGTTTCAATTGATGATCCCAGATTCAAAACCCTGTTTGTGTGACCCGTTAGTTCAGTTTGTATCGTATGGGTAGTCATCATCTCTATAATAGACATCATCGAAAACTCCTTCGATGGATCAGAACTCTTTACTGATTCAACAGCATAGAATGATCGATCATCTAAATCTTTAATTTGCTCCAAGAATCCACCAGTGACACCTAAGCAGATATGTGGACACCCATCGAGCTGAATCGAACCTCTTGAGTCATCTTACACTGTGTGATTAAGTTCTTCTATCTTGAGCCCCGAATCAGATTAGGGTTAAGGTAACTGTCAACCTGTCCTCTGTCATACTGAGTATAATCATTCGATTCGACGTCCAATGATGAAACCTACAATAGATAACTCTTTCTATTATATTTCACTCTGCAGGCCATGGAGGCTTCAGGACTTTATTCTCATGATTATTCATAGGGCCTCTTACACCGAGGCTAGATAGATCCCATCTTTGATGCAAATCTTCCTACCCCAATGAACATGGCTATAGCCAACATCACCTCAGGGTTCCATATGGCTAGGGACGAGTATGGTGTAGATCAACTATAAACACCTCAAGAGGGAACTGCCGATGCAATCTCAGGTCTAAAGAACCAGGCACACTACTGCCAGCATCGAGTAGATCTGACGAGAAGGTAGACTTCCTTAATGACTACTCGAGTGGTCACGCTCAGTCCTCTTCTTAACGGAAGTATTGTATCTCCTCCGGTGTCTCCCACCCTGTAGCTCAAGATTCAATCTACTAAAGAGAAGCATCGTACACCAACCTTCCAGATCAAATCACTATCCTCGTGATGTCCTATGGTCAGTGAGCTGTTTAGTGAGTTATATGATATATTCATGTCTTAAATTTTCATCTCCTTCAACATATAATTATCATTACATTAACTCAAAGGATGTATCACAGGACATAAATACACTTGGTGTGATAGAATACCCATCTTTATTGATTCATTAGTCAAAATTTATATTTTGCCCCTAGAAGTGTATTTCAAGTTCAGCCAGTCTGGCTTCTAGGGACCATATATCTAACAGTCAGAAATTGACGATGACCAAACCAGTCTGAGCCTTGGTAGATCACACAAAAGGTCTTAGTACCTATTGGGTGAAATGATCTTTCGAAAGAAAGATTGGTTACAGATTAAAAAGTGAGACATTCAAGGCTAGATCTAGTGGCAAAGAGTTATAGTCAATGCGAAGGCCATTGACTATCAGTACTTTTTCCCCAGGTGTGGCTATGCTAAAATCCATCCACACATTGCTTGCTATTGTAGCCTAATTCGATTTATGAAATATGGAGAAATGGAGTATAAAACATTTTCTTAAAATGGATATCCTAGGAAAGATATCTATATGGACTCGGCTAGGTTATACATCCCAGTTGATATAATATAAATTTGCCAAGCTACAAAGTCCATATATGGACTTTACAAGCACTCTCGGACTGGAACACGTCATTTTAATGATGTGAGTCAAATGTTTGGTTCATCAAAAATGAAGAGAAATCGTGTGTCTTCAAAAGGTCAGTGGCGAGCGTGTTTAGATCTTTCTCGTTTGTACTTGGTGACATCCTCCTTATTGAGAATGATATTCCCATGATGACGACAGTCAAATAGGTTGTCCAAGGAATTTCCTGAAGGCTAGTGAAGGCATCCTTTATTCTAGGAATTAAGTCTATAGAGATTAGAGACCAATAGGATGCGTAGGAACTTTCCGAAGATGTACTAGCAGGAATACTAAGAGTTGATATGAAAAAACTCTAAGAGAGGGATTAATACCCTTCAGACATAGTATTATCTTTCAAGAAGATGTGCCTAGACACACCTAGGAAATTAGATGCATGAGCAAGATCTTATGCTTTCTACATAGGTATCTCATGTTATGCTGCTATGTCACGACCTCGATATAGGCATGCTGTGAGTGTCAACGAGGCAATATCAGTCAAATCGGGTCGAAAATGCTGAATTTATAGAACTATAGCCTTAAGTACTCGAGAAAATAGGATATGATTGTTGGTCTTGGTAATAAGAGAACTCTTAGTCAGAATATAGACTCAGATTTCATTTCGAGTGGTAGAATGATCGAAAGTCAAATCTGGAATCTGTTTGCGTTGCAATGGGGTGTGTGTAGCTGAGAGGAGTTCCAAGCAACCATGATAGCAGATCCACCATGGAAGGAATATTATCGATGCAATTAAGAGGCTGCGAAGGAAGCATTCTGGAATTAAGAAGTTGTGTCCTGTAGAAATTCGGTAGCTATGCAACAATGCCATTTTCTTTATTACTACGACAATGAATGCGCATAGCCCATTGCTAGAGCGAGGTTCTACCAAAAGGTCTAAGCACATTGAGCGACGTACACGCGACGCCGTATGTAGTCGAGAGAAGGTTTACATCGACCGGTCTAAGGAGTCAACTACCGGCAGTAATGCTGTGAGTCCACTTACAAAGCCGTATGGCAAAAAAGAAAATCATCAAAGCCAACCTTGAGAGATGTGGAACTGTAGACTTTGTAGCATTGGCTCTTAAAGACAAGTGGGGGGAAAGGGGATTGTTTAATATATGTGTCCAGAAGGATAGGATTGGTGATTACTTGTAATACCTTTCTAGGGCAAATTATAATTTGAACTGATTTCAATAAAATAGCTTATTTTCATCACATATGGTGTAATTTAGTTCTGTTAGATACATACTTATGAGGTAAATAATAATTGATATGTATATTTTTAGAGTTAAAATTTAAGACATGGAATTATCATTATAACTCAATAAATGCTTCGCCAGTTAGGTCATCAGAGGATGTGAATTGAGTAAAAAGTATTGGTGTACCATCGCTTATCTTTTAGTAGATGAGTCTTGGTCTACAGTGTGGAGTACCCGAAGCCGGAGTTCTAGGTAACCTCATAGGAACGAGGCATTGAGCCGTGACCACTCCGATTGTCATTAGGAAGTCTACCTTTCGCGTCATTGACTGATCGATTGCTTGTAGTGGGTGTCGTGTTCTTTTGACTTGAGATGCATCGACAGTTCACTTGAGCAATTTATAGTTTGACTATACACAACTCATCTCCTAGCCAGTACAGAATCCTAAGGTTGTAAGGTAACTGCACCAAGAGGGTTTTGACGAGTTCACCCTTAACCTAATCTGATCGACTAAGATAGACTTAATCACACAAGTACATGCACAAGAGATTTGCATTCAGCTTTGATGGGGTTGCCACATTATACCTGGCTAGGTGTTACTGGTGGATTAGAAGTAATTAGATGATTTAATGATTGATCATTTTACTATTCGAAATCAGAGGTTCTCGACCACTCGGAAAAGGAGTTCAATGATGTCCGATGATTTTAACGATCATGAACCATATCCCATCGATAAAAACTAAATCTAACGGGTCAAGAAATAAGGGTTTAAATTAGTGATCATATTGATTGATTCCAGTTCAATTGATCTGAATAAGATGCTCAAGTGGTCAAAATCATGCTAGCACATCGATGAACCTAACATTTTCTTTCACTATCATAAATGTGTCCTAATCTGCAGCAAAGGGCAGTTTGTGCATCATATAGCACTTTCCTTGGTACTTGACTGGAGGTGTCCGATCAAGAAGAGGTTGTTCTTATTTTGTAAGATAAATTTACCTACATTTTTGGTCCACCTGTATTTCTCATCCTGTTGACTATTGGTCAAAAGTTGAACATTTGATTGGTCAAATGTTGACCATTTGATCTTTGAAGTTCTGTTCACGATATCACGCATCGATTGGATAGTGGTGGGGGCTGTCCTCTTGCTAGACCTGGCAAGAGGAGGCGCACGCCACCTCTTAAGAGTGAGCCCAGCAGGAGGCGGGCCAGGCAGTCCCGAGTTGGATAGGATCCCATCTTCTTGTTTCGGATTCTGATTAGGACTTCCTCCTAAAGACATAGTTGAGTGATCTTAGGG
Organism: Cocos nucifera; assembly: GCA_006176705.1. NCBI lineage: Eukaryota > Viridiplantae > Streptophyta > Magnoliopsida > Arecales > Arecaceae > Cocos > Cocos nucifera. The sequence continues at coordinate 94,608 of QRFJ01001058.1, forward strand.
CACCATCTAGGATGATCAGGAGACTCCTGATTCCCATGCAATCAGATTTAGAGTCTGATTTCACAACAGGGTTGTCATTGGTTGGGAAAGAAGCGCGCTTGGATATGCTATAGTCTATAATAAGATCCGTCGCAAACCAACTCAAAGAGCCAATGAAAATCCCCGCGCCCAAGGCTACCTGTCTTCCTCATCCATGCAAGTCCCATCTTCTCCTCTCGTCCTCAACTCCCAAGGAGTTTGAGGATCTTAAGTTGGATGCAATTCCAGACGAGAGAAAAGGCAACAAAAAGCAGAAGATGTGTTGTGCAAAAGGACCAACTGCTGATTTCGAAAAGGTGTTTTGAAGATCATCCCAGATCAGATCCGATCTACTTGTTTGGAGATATGAATAGAGAAACGAGGATCTTCAATCCAGCCTGAGGTGAATACCGATTAGAGGCCAGGCACTTACGTGGTAGATCCAGAATCTTCTACTGTTACAGGAATCATTAACGGGTACTAGGATTACGCCTAACATGAAGGTAAATTTAATTTAATTAATATTTATTTAATTTATATTATTAGAATAACTATGAAGTTAGATCGAAACATTCTCAAGTCTAATTAGATCAAGAAACAAAAATTTATAAAATATATCTCTTCTGATCCGATAGATCTGAACAACCTGTGTCGGAAAATCAGGATTTTCCTTCAGAATGGGACATCTGGGATTGAATCATTTGGAAATGTTCAAATGATTTCTATCATAATAAAAAAATAAATTAAATTAATGATAAGATATTAAACCTCTTCGATTAGATCGAGAAGGCAGAATACTTATCATGTTTGTGATATTATCTAGGAGCAGAATAGGTTCTCTCTCAGTGAATCTCTTTTCGACAGTGGATCTAAAGGAAGGAAATTGAACTTGGTTAGACGGTAGTTCAATCTACAATAGGGTATACTTGTTGCTGTTGCAGGGTTTGCTCTTTGACTTTCTTTTTACTCTAAAAAATTTATACCAAGTTAATCTATGGCATTGACTCTCATCTGGAGTATGGATCGGCGCGTAGACCATAGGACTCTCTCACTGTCAGGATTTGGAGTTGATCTCCTATGTCGTATATTTGCACAAAATAAACTTGGATCCGTGATCCAAAAAATGTTTAAGAATATTAATTCACTATGCTAAAAACATAAGATGCTCATCAGCAGTAGGCATTCATTTTTGGAAATGAGTTCCATATTAGAGAAGGAATGATGCCTATCAAGTTGAACTTGTTAAAGTTTTGAATATAGAAAAGAATCGACATTATTTGATCAACCTATTAGAATTAGATTTGATCAGATCAAATTCAGAGCCCATTAAAGTATCACCTTTAAGAAGATCCGGTAGAGTACCACATTAGTCGGATAGATACTTTAGTGTCTAGGTCTGGGATGGCAATCATATTGAGCTCGATGAGAACAATAAGGATCCGATCACCTATAAGGATACAGTACAGTGGCCTAATTTTGAGAAGTGGCTTGGAGCCATATGATCCAAATTGAAGTCTATGAAAATCAATAGTGTATGGACACTAGTTGATCACCTGAAGGGATAAAATCTATTGGGTGTGAATGAATTTTTAATAGGATCATAGTAGCGCAGATAAGAAGGTAAAGATCTATAAAGCCCGTCTGAGTATCATCTTAGAGTTTGAACATACATTCTGAATGTATATTTTAGTTATGAACAAAGACAAACCCTGCACTTATTATTGGACAAAATATTTTGTAATGTTATTACTTGTGATGTTTGAGGATGAAATTCTCTTAATTCGGAATAGCATTCCAACATTGCAAGGAATAAAGATTTAGCTATCATGTTATTTATCCATGTACGAGATTAGACATGGTATACTTATTAGAAGTAGTGAGCAGATACCAGTCTGATCCAAGAAAGAGCCACTGAAGGATTGTATAGATAATCCCTAAGTATTTGAAAAATACTAAGGTCCAGTGACTCAAATATGGAAGTACTGACTTAAAATATTTGGATGTTTTGATTTTAGTCAGAACAAGATGACAACAAGAGAATGTCGACTCATACCTTAATTGTAGGAGCAATCTACTAGAATGGTTCTAAGCAGGATATTTTAGCCTATTCAGTTAGTGATGTAGAGTAAATCATGGCATATTATGCTGCCATGTAAGCTGTGTAGTTACTGAGGTTCATTAGTAGGTTGGAAGTGGCACCCTCCACCCATGTTCCAGTCCTACTATAGCACTGAAGCCATAGCTTAAGCTAAAGAATCGAAGGATCAGCATATTCTGCATTGATTTCATCTTAGATATTTGATCTGGATGACATCAATCTTTAGAAGATCGATGTAAAAGGAGAACTTGACCGACCCATTTACTAAGGCCTTGGAACTAAGGAGTTCTACGAACTCAAGTGGAAGATAGGATATTTGATATCGTTTTGATTGACTTTAGTCTAAGCAGCATTTATTGGAAAATATGTCCTAAAGCCAATCATCTAAGTAGTAGATGATTGAAATTAGTATATAAATTATCTAATAATAATAGTAATTTAGCTGTTTCATCATAAAAGTTCTATCTTTCTTAAATGAATTTCTAAATTATGATGAAATTCTTAGAACTACAATCAATCAATAGAGGAGTTATCAGATGGTTCTTAAATTATTCATGATCAAATGATAAGTTATTAACAAGGATGATAACTTATCGAGTGTAGGTCGCTGTATGCCATATGCGTTAATTATCCTCATAACCAAGTGGTGTGGAGACACTAGTATGACATCCAGGTGAGATGTGGAAGTACATCTATACTGAACATGATTAATGTAGCACTCTACTGTCAAGAATAGCTAGCTAAGGTCAATGGGTATAAGTGTTCCTCCGATCTGAGATCACCATGATGACTTGTGAGCAACTTACTATACTTTGGTGCTAGACTGGCTATATTTCTAATATAGATGATGGAAGATTTTTAGGTACAGTCAATTACTTGTAGAGTCAGTGTGCAAGTCAAGATGGGATTGACCACTCATGATTAACTTTAGGAAGAGAATGTCTCGCTGTGTTTCAATTTAGCAAAACCTAGGTCTGGGTAATCTTCGTGAGGTGTCACAGAATTTGCAAAATTTTGAGACATAATAGAGATAACTTGTATGCATATTTAATAGCATACTCAAAGTCATCTTGAGCATTATTAATCATAGGGATACATTATATGGTAACCATGGATCAGGATTCTAAGAATGTTGCTTTGCATACATTTGACCTATTCAGACGTCGGGAACCATTGCTAGATGGTAACTTTGATTGGTACAGAAATTAGTTCCTATACTATCAGCTTAGGTTCGAACCTATGGGGTCACACACATTAGAGCTTGTAACCTGATCAGATAGTTAATCAATGATTGAGAATTATTTTGAGGTCAAATATTCAATGCGATTGATGTTTGACCTAATGCAAGTGTTGCAGGAGGATCGATTAGTAATTGAATTACTAATTGGCTCAATTTGATTGAGTAATCAGACTGAGATTAAGTCTAATTATATTAGATTCAATTAGAATTAGTTTAGACTTAATTAGATTAAATCTAGTTGATTTATTGGATAAGTCAATTGCAAGAAACAGTAATTTCTTATTTGACTAGGACTTGGGTGCACCTAATTGACTTATGATTTAAATTAAATTTAAATCTTGATTTAATCTGATTTAATTAGGCTCCTAGTTAGACTAGGATCATTCTTAATTGAATTGCATTTAATCTAATTTAGATGAGATTTAAATTTGGTTTAAACCTATTTTGACCTAGTCAAACAAGAGGAGTCCCAATTGGACTGGGACTCTCTCTCTTTCTCTTGCACCTATTAAAGCCCATGCAAAATATTTAATTCTAGATTTTTTCTATGTATTCTCATGTGCAAGAAGGCCATCCACGCCCACATATCAGATTATTTGGGAGTTTGTTTTAACTTGATCAAAATAAGAAAGAGTTGGGATTTCTTTCCTTCTTGCAAGAGTCTCCTTTTGACCAAACTCCTTTCTCCCTTATGCGCCACCACTACCCACGCCCTCCTTTTGATTTCCATCCTTTCTTCCTTTATTTTGGGCATTGGTTTTCTATTTCACATGCCAAAAATCAAGAGAGGGGCATCCAAGGAGTGGACACCCTTGAAGTTCCTCGCTTGACTAGGTTTTGACCTTCAGTCTATGCCATAAAAGATGGATGACATTTTATGAGGATGGGTTCCTTGAATGTGAAAAATCCTAGAAAAATAATGAAAAATCAAAGGAGAAGTAGGAGAAGGCATGAAAGATTTGCGATGCCAAGATTCTTGGAGAAGAGCCCTCAATTAAGACATCAAAAGTTGATGTCTTGAAGAGACAAGGTAAGAGAAGATTGTCTTCTCTTATATTTTTTTTTTTTATGTTTCTCTCTTCCTATTTTATTTATGATTTTTATATGATAAAAATCTAAGATAGAGAGAGAGAGAGGAAGGGCTTGAGGAAAGATGGCACCAAGATCCTTAGAGAAAAGGTCTTCATCTCGACATCAATCATTGATGTCATGAAGGCACAAAGGTAAGAAAAGATTATCTTCTCTTTGTTTTCTTTTGAGTATCTTCTTCTTCATTATTTTATGTAATTTTTATATGATAAAGATCTAAGAGAGAGAAGAAGAGGGTGTGGGATATGTGCTCAAAGGTTTTTGGGCATAGAGACTCCTTTTGGACATGATCTGATCATGTCCTGATGCTGGAAGAAGAAGAGAAGGTCTTCTCTTAGGGTTTCCTTGAGAGCCTTTCTTCTCAATTTTATTTATGAGATTTTTATGAGAAAAATATGAGGGTGTGATATCTAAAAAATTAGAGAAAAATCCAAAGGAGAAGGTCTCCTCTGAACCTAGCATAATAGATGTTTTCAGGACATCAATTGTTGACATCCTGAAGGACAAGATTTGTCTTCTCCTATGGTTTATTCCATATGTCTTTTTATTTCTATTTTATGGAAGATCCAAGGATTGGATTCCTCCCTTATTCTTCCTCATGTTCTTCATCCCTTGGATTGTCCAAGAGATCCGAAGAACATATATTTGATTAACCATCAAAAAAAATCCATGAGAAGCTAGTACTTCGAGCGGATCTTCGTTCGACGAACCTTCGATCTATGTTGCAGATTCATGTGGATCACCTATAGAGTTCGGACACGTGTGGCTCCAAAGGCAACAATGGATTCAACCACAGAGTTCTTAACCCACGCAAAGATAATAGATCTGATCTCTTGGAGACCTAGATGTAATCTAGGATTAGATCTAGAATTATTCTAGATCTAGGTACTGATATGATCAATACTACTTATAATTAATTTAATTTTAAATTTATATTTGCATCATAACATGTTATAGATTCTTGATGTAGGGTTTTGTAATTTGATTACATGCATGTTGTAGATTGAATAGTTTAATCTATATCTTCCACTGCTCTATATTTCAAAAAAAATTTTGAAATCTATGCATGAAACCCTGCATGTTTATAAATTACAAATATTCAATCTTCCCATAATTACGATGCATATTTCCTAAAACCAGATGAAACCCTACATGTTTCCTAAAACCCTGCCATAATTACGAATATCCAATCTTGCCACGTGCAAACCAGGGAGTGGGCATATCTGTTGCCCCACGACTAAGTACCAGATTTTGAGTTAAATTCATGGTTACGTCCCTTCCGTACCATGCACATTTAATGGCATGCATGGAAGACTGGGCATGTCCCATCAAATATGCACACAGGAAATGAAAAGATCAGCTCGTATGTTCATGATCTGAGGTTAGGAAGTACAAAAATGCATGAGCCAAAGAAATAACTCCTAAAATTGGACTAAAATGGACCGAACAAAGCAAAATAAGAAAGTCAAGGAGAGCAAAAGAGAGATTTTGTTTATAAAAAGTTTCTTTACAAAAACTCCTGAAGAGCTGAAGAGAACAAAAATTCAGGATAAGTTGTCTAGAGGAATATCTAAGAAGCTTAAATCCAACTCAGGATATTTTGAAGCTATTTTCTCACGGACAGCACATTTTTCTTCATCATAGGCATCGAGTACAAAAGAGGCCTTCTCCTTTCTGAATTCATCGGATGCTCTAAAATCGTCAACCACCTTCAAGGCCTTCTCCTCGGCTGCTTTCGCCAAGAGTAAAGCCTCTACCTTGGATGCTTCAGTCTTGGTGACTCGATCCCTTAGTTTTGTGATCTCGGCCTCCAAGGCCCCTTTAATATTGGTTAGGCAGATATTCTCTTTCATAAATTTTTTCAATGCCATCTCGACACCTAGAACTTTCTTTTCAACCTCTTCAGCTCTGTCTGAAGTTTTCGCACCTCTTTGGACAACTGATCCTTTGCCTTTCGGAGGATCATGCTTTGAATCTCATGTTTCGTCGCCCTTTTGGAAAGGTCAACGATGTTCTTTATGAACCCATTTAAGTAATGGGCAAGCTACAGAGGCATTGCATGAGATTCGTAAGGATAAGTTCTAAAGCGAGAAAATAAAAATAAAAAGAACAACAATCTATGATCTCGGCTTATCCGAACAAAGCAGTCCAAAGCTTTTCTTCTCCACATCTTTAAAGAGTCAACCAGTATTTCGAACGCATCAGCCAGAAAAAAAAAAATTGAGAATACTTCATAGGCCAGCTTATCATCATGTAAGGCCGAACGATCATAGTAGACTTCGGCAGGTGTAGTCCCAGAAATACTTGCCTCCTCAAGAATTCTCGGCTCATCTAGTGGAGCCTTCAATTTTGCCATCGCATTAGTTTTTAAAGCATTGACATCCCTGGTAGAAAGTACTCTGGGTGTTGCAGACTCACTGGCTCCCTTTCTCCTGAATAATTCCTCCTCTAAAAGAGGCTCGAAAATATTAGGAGCCGGTAAGCCTAAAATAGCCTCGCTAAATAAACATTCAATGGAAGCCTCATGGCCCTCTTCTGGAATTGGAGGCTCTGAGTCGTTTGGAACCTGGATGGTCTGGAAGTCCTCAACACTGAGGAGACCCGACTCCTTGACTACAAGAGATCGTTGCACTGGGAGAGGTTCAATCCGAATATGGGCAGACCTCTCATCGACTGTACGAATCTTTCTTTTACGATGACCTTTCAAAACCCCATCTTTAAGAGGACTCTGATCGATCCCTAAAGTTCAAAGCATTGACCATTTGACACCAAGTCTATATACTTGAAAATTTTATTGATATAAAAAAAACAAACACGTACTGAAAGAGTTGAATCGATTGATCCCAACGTTGAATAGAATCTGTTCGGATAGCAACTCCTTCAACTCTAAAATATCAAAACTTTGCAAGGTCTTCAAGTCCTGCTCTAAATGCAAACCAAGCGGTGGGACTTTCAATAGATTCTCCTGTAGCTCCCCCCAATCGATAAAACCCCAATCTTCTCCCGAGGTTCGGGAAATGAATAAAAATCAAATCTTCCATCCATGAATGATGGAAGGAGCATCCCGAATCAGTGGAGGGATGTTTTTTTCTCAATTTGGGGGTCATGTATCACCAGCGCGAGCCCCAGGATGCCTCTTCATCATGAAATAATAATGGAAGAACATTACAGTCGGCTCCACCCCGACCAAAAGGTATGCCATGGTGAAACTGTAAATATGGTGCCACGAGTTTGGCAGCACCGAACAAAGCAACATCTCTAGAAAGCAAAAAAGAGTGATAAAAAAGGGATGAAGAGAAAACCTCAACCCGGCCCAAAAACACTCCTCGTACACCCCGATCCGACTAGGAGGAGGGCTGCAGACCCGCTCCTCTAGTTTGGAAACTTCAAGTTGAAACTCTAAAGAAAAATTGAACTGATCATAAATTAGTATCAGGTCATCCTCCATTACCTCCGATCGAAAGACCAAAAGGACGAACTCAAAATCTCCGAATTGAGCCATTTTAGCAAGAGAAAGAAAGATAGACAAAAATCCATAGCAAGAAGAAGATGATAAGGTTCAACCCTTATTCCATCTGGGTCTTATATAGAACTGACGGAGATTCAAGTAATTTATCTTCTTGGAATATTAAATACATACAGCGGAGATCGATGCAGCATGGACACATGACGGCAGGTGATTAGATGCGATCTTTATCATCGATACGATAAATCGATATGGAGAGCCAAAATCGTGCCCTGCTCCACTCATAAGGTAGTGTGTGAAGATGTGCCGCAGTAATCGGCATGCGAATAGCAATTTAAATTTCATCCCTCTTGGCTTTCCATAAACCACTGGATGGACAGGCCAAGGATAAGAAAATAATCAGTTAAGTAGGAAAATAGCTTCGACAATCTAGAATATCTAAAAAAGATAAGAAAAGAATAAGAAAGGAAGCACTTTGGTGAAAAAGCATTTCTTTCATATATAAAACCTTCATACAAAGTTTTGGTAAAAAAAACAAGAAGAAAAGCGTATGTGCACGAGGACATCGTCAGGAGCTCCTCAATAATTCGCCTTGAAAAGATCCTCCTCCTGGCCTCAGATTGAGCTCTCTACGCGTCAGAATCTATCTTATCTCCTTTGATAGCAAGATTAGACACATTTGAGAATTCGCTGATGCAAACATGAATCATAGTTTGCAGGTTAACATCCGATCAATCCGTATGCAAGGACTCAGTAGCTCCATCAGGAAGATGAGACAGAACTATTCCTTTGTACTCGTTAAAGCTTGCATAAAAGCCCATCTTACAAGCCTTAATAACAAAGTTTGTCCCAGCTTTTCTTAACTTGTCGAGTGAATTGTTTGATACCTGGGGTTTAGTTGGAGACCTCCGAGCTGTAGGTCCTCCCATGGAGGAGGAAACTAGGGACCTTCATGAAGCTTCCTCTACGTGATGACCCTCGCTTGAAGTCCTAGGTCTCTTCGTCGATCGATCATCAGAATCTTGAAGAAGTACGATCTCAGACGAAGATCCATCCCTTTCAACCAAGATCCTCTTCAGGCGTCTGATGACGTCATGGACTCGATGATATTCTCCGTCAGCTTCTGACCTCTGCTTCTCAAGGACCTCAATCCTACGGCAAGCTCTACTTGACTCATCGTCCTTTTGATCGATTACTTCCTAAGTTTCAGAAAGGACTTTCTTGGAATAGTTGATTTCGTTAATCATATTAGCATTAGCAGCTTTCTCCTGCTCAAGGCAATATTTGAGCTTTTTGAGCTTGTTCTTCACTTCCACAAGTTTCAAAGTTAAAAACCCAAAAGTGGCCTCGATGAAACTCGCCAGATAACGATCGAGTGAAGCCAAAGAGTTGAAGGCCCTAGATATCTGATGTTGGACATCTTTGCTTTCTAAAATGAGCCTATCTACAGGAGGGAGATGCCTCCTCAAGAAATCGACAGTGACTTCCAAATTATTTGTAGTAGGAAAAGAGGAAGGAACCGATGACGTTTGGGGTGCCCCCTCCTGAATCCTTGTTAGAAAAGCATCTAGGGCAGGAATCTCTATCCTTTGCAGTTCGACAGCCCCAACTGCATCGATCGAGTTGAAGGAGTCGAAAGCCTTAATGGCTCCTTCTTTCAACTCTTTGGAAAGATTTGCTTCCATCTCTAAGACAACGCGCACTGGAGAGGAAATGGGGATGACCGCCATGGAAGTTCTCACTACCACTTCTATCATTGCCTCCGCATCTTCCCCCATTGAATCCACTGGCTCGATCCTAACGTTGCCCACCAAGTTTTGTAAATCACTCCTTGACAAGGATCTATCCCCTTCCACATCATCTGGGATAGGAGGGGGAGATATTAAAGGAGCCTCCAGAACTTCAGTAGAGGAACTCTTGAAAGTCTGGGGTTGAGAGGGCAAAATTTTGGCTTGCAACCTTTGAGCCAGTAGTCTCTTCAATGTCGCAGCCATCTGAGAATCCATTCAGAGCAAAAAGCCTAATAAGGCAGCTTCAAAAGAAAAAATGCAAAAAATGAAAGTTTTATGTTCAGAAATGCTCTTCATTCTCCAATTATCCTCTCCACATGCTTTATAGTAAGAGAAGAGAAGACAAGCAGACACTTGTTATTAAATTTGTCTTTTCCTATCGGCGAATGGAATGGGTCTTTCAATCGTAACTACTCTCATCTCAAGGAATGGCAACAGTAACAAGCAAATATTGGTATGCAACTGCAGATGAAAAAGTAAGTCATCCGATCCGAGGCGTTATCTATGATTAGTCCTTTCATCTGATCCTCAAACTTAGCACTAGGGGGATAGTGTTATGATGGTAATAAAATGCCTCAGATCAACTGATATACTCCAGAGGCATCTCAGCTCAGCTTATCCTGACGAGCGCTTGTGGATTAGGATATTACTATAATATCCTTTGAATAGATGACTAATGCCAGAGAGTCGACCTGACCCAATATTTATGGAAATACCCCGGCTGGCACCTATCATTTTTAAATCATCTCGGATAAAGAATGTCTTCTGCAGATTGACCACAGTACAACTATAATTAGGTCGTAAACAAGCTATCACCTACTCGTCCAAAACCATCGACGATAAATTGGGAATCCTAATCACACCAGCAACCGTCATTTCATTCGAAAGGTTTTCAGAAATTCTGCCACAACGAGATTAGCGGATCGAAATCAGTGAAATGGCGTAATCATCATGTAAATTTTTTTTACAAATATTACGAACCTCGAGGACTCAGGTAAACAAGAAAATTTCTCTTAAAAGAAATTAGCTCCTGCTTGTTACTAAGTTGAGCGTCGAAGGATCCTCACCGGAGATAAAATCCTCTAATCCAAACTTTATTTTGCAGGTTCTCAAGCTTGTCTGCTTAGAGCCATTTCTCCAATTCTAAAGTCGATGATTCTCAATGGTAACACTTACCATTGCCCAAAGTGCAGTCTCTTGTTTACAAGCCTCATGAAAATAAGCAAAAAAAAAAAAAGAATTATTGGTCCACAACCTGCCAAAATCCTATAAGTAAATAGCCATAAAATGCGGCATAACTAAGCTCAAATTCAGAGAAAATAAACATTTCTTTTCTTCCCCTTCTTTGGATAGATTTTAGGCCAGGAGGCCAAACCTGTTTTCATTAAGATAATGCAGAAAAAAAAAAATCATCTCTCTAATTTACAGCTATAAGGAACTCAGCATGATAAGCAGAAAAACGGGAAATAGAGGCACCATCTGTAGGTAATTTAACATATACCTGAAAACCCATTGCTTTAGATCCTGTCAGTTTAGGATCTTGAAGCTTACTCCGTGGAAAGGATATCCACCAACCTTTGCTTCCAACTCCATCTCCTCTTTTATCAGCTCCAAAACGCTATAATTATTCACAACAAAGCCTCCAAAATCCACATGCAGCTCAGTGCAAGCCCTTTCTGAAAAGCAAGGCCAACCAGAATCATTTGTTTCTGCTTCCATCACAGAATTAAGCCTCGTTCCTTAGCTTTGGGAGAAGGAAAAAAAAGAAACACTTCAAAACTATCCAATCCATATTTTGGTAAGTAATCTATCCAATCTTTTAATGATTCATACAACACTAAATCTAAAGCGAAATCTCATTCATATACAAACAAAACAACCAGTTGGTGTGTAACACATGAAAATAGAACCTAACTAAATCCATATAAGCTTCTTTTCAATACTCAAAAAATAGATCAGCAACAACAGTCCCAACTCGGGCACCTTGGAAGGAGGAAAATATAAACAATACCAAAAATGACAGAAAACTGAGCTGCCATCTCTCAAGCACCATGAACAAAAACTGGGAAATACCTCTCTAAAATCAGAAAGATAGTCCCGAAGGTCCGAAATCCAGAACTCGTCTTCCTCCGCGGTTCCTTTCCGGAATCCAAACCCCTTGATTAATATACTTTGTTCCCTCCAAGATTTCGGAAAATTTTGGAGCAAGAAAGAAAAAGAGGGAGAGGACAACGGAAGAAGAGGGGGAGCAACGAAACCAGGGGTGGGTTATTGAGGTCTGAGGCCAAGAAAAGGAAACGAGGAGGGAGTATTAATGCGAGAAGCCGCCACGTCAGATTTTTTTTTTTTTCTTTCTTTACGTTTATTTGTGGCGGGGTGGATTCGCAGCGGGAATTCGGAGAGAACGGCCAAGTACGGTAAACATGGTTATCGGAGAGTTCCAGAATTTGTGGGGTACGTGCGACCGGTGGATCATGAGTTTTTTAAAATATTATTTTTTAAATAATTAATTTTAAAAATATAATTTCTTAAAATTTATTTTTAAAACTATCTTATTTTCAAAATTATTCTATTTATTTATTTATTTTTTTTCGTGCATCATGGGATGCTTTCTTTTCTTCTGTTTTCATCTCCTCTTCGCCGGAGGGCCAGGAGAAGGGATGGTGGCAACATGGGGTGTCGGAGGCGCTAGAGTCAGGGAGAGGAGGTGGGGATGGCAGCGGCATCAGACCATGGTCATGCGGGGTATGGGAGGTGCCCGGGCCGGTAGAGGGGAGGTGGGTTGGCAATGCCTTTAGTACCATCGACTGAGGAGGGGAGGGGACGGTGGCAGTGCCAAGCCACGGATGGAGGGGGCACCGGTGGAGGGCATGGAAGGGGGGCACCGGTGGAGGGTGTGGAAGAGGGGCTGGGGTGGTTGGGGGTGGGGGTGCTGTGGGAGGAAGGAAAGGAAAGGAGGACGAAAAGAAAGAAAAAAGAAAAAATAATTTTTGAGGAAGAGAGAAAAAAAAATTTAATATTTTTTATTATTAATTTAAATATATTATTTTAGAAAATATGTTATTATTAAAAAATAATAAAATATATTTTACTATTATATCACATCATTTTAAATAATGTTTTATGATTTTATTATTAGTTTTTTAAAAAATAAATTTTTAAAAATAATATACTATTATACAAATAGTATTTTTAAAAATCATAAAATATTATTTAAAGTATTTGTTGGTGCAGAATTTGGTTAACGTCGAATCGAGCTAGAGTCGAGGAAGACGAGGTCGCTGTCGATGACTTGCAAAACAAAGTTTCATCCGGAGTTGGTGGTGGTGACTCTAGTAGGATCCTTCGACGATCAAGTTAGCTCTTCTGGCCAACAAAAATGAAATACTCAGAGAAAAATTTGGTAGAGTTTCGGGAAGGAAAAAAAAACTTAAAGAAAACATATTTAGAGGGTCCCTTTTTATAGATGGAACTTATTGTAACCGTTCTGATAAATGATTGTCGTAACCATTCTGATAAATGCCTATCGTAATCATCCTGATAAACACCAATCATGATTGTCCTAATAAATGATAATCATAATTATCATGATAAATGATAATTGTAACCATTCAGTAAAGTGATTACCTATAGGAATCCGTCTGGAGGAACAGTCTGGAAGAAGTTCGACTTTCATAGAAGTCCGACTAGAGGAGTTCGGAAGAAGTTCGGCTTCCATAGAAGCCCGACTAGAGGAGTCTGAAGGAGTTTGACTCCCATAGAAGCCCGACTGGAGGAGGAATCCGGAAGAAGTTCGGCTTTGTAGAAGCCCGATTGGAGGAGGAGTCCTGAAGGAGTTCGGCTCTCATAGAAGTCAACTGCTGGAGGAGTCTGGAAGGAGTTCGATTTTCGTAGAAGCCCGACTGGAGGAGTCTAAAAGGAGTTTAGCTTCCGTAGAAGCCCGACTGCTGGAGGAGTCCGAAAGGAGTTTGGCTCCCGTAGAAGTCCGATTGAAGAAATTCAGAAGGAGTTCGACTCCCGTAGAAGTCCAACCGCTGGAGGAGTTCGGAAGGAGTTTGGCTCCCATAGAAGTCTGACTAGAGGAGAAATTCGGAAGGAGTTCAGCTTCCGTAGAAGCCCGACTGCTGGAGGAGTCCGGAAGAAGTTCGGCTCCCGTAGAAGTCTGACTGGAGGAGAAATCCGGAAGGAGTTTGGCTCATGTAGAAGCCTGATTGGAGGAGTCCAGAAGGAGTTCGACCATTGGAGAAGTTTGGCTGGGGCTCAGCCGCTTAGGAGTTCGATTGGATTCAAAATCCAGCTGGAGGAGTTCGGCCACTGAACGAGTTCGACCGTTGGAGGAGATCGGGTGCGGTTCGATCACTGAGGAGAGAATTTTCGATCAAAGCTCTTCCATGATTTTGAGTTGCATTAGGCTAAACACCAAGCTGGACTTCAACGGAAGCGAGGTTTATCCTCAATAATAGTCCACCTACTTTTGAGTTCGAAACTCAAAGGAAGGGAGTACAAAAAAGGATGACTGCCGAAGTCCTCTTCATGGCTCTGCGTCAGTTCAGATTGAAGTTTGGAGGAGATCTTATCTCCAGCCAAGGTTGACATCGAAGTTGAGGCTCGGGCACAATAGAGTCGTTGTCAGGGCCTCTCCTCTCACCTCATCTAAATTGAACGAGGCCTTCGACTTTGCTCATGTTAGGACGAGGTTCTCCTCCTATTCCTAACGGGCTGTGGGGGCATATAAGAGCCGTTGTCAGGGCTTCTCCCTCCATCTCGTCTAAAATGAACGAGGTCTTCGACTTTGCTCACGTTAGGACGAGGTTTCTCCTCCTGTTCCTAATGGACTGTGGGGGCACATAAGGGCCGTTGTCAGGGCTTCTCCCTCCATCTCATCTAAAATACACGAGGTCTTCGACTTTGCTCATGTTAGGACGAGGTTCTCCTCTATTCCTTACGAGCTGTGGGGGCATATAAGGACCATTGTTAGGACCTCTCCCCCAATCTCATCTAAAATGAATGAGGTCTTCGACTTTGCTCACGTTAGGATGAGGTTCTCCTCCTTTCCTAATGGACCTATGGGGGCACATAAGGGTCGTTGTTAGGGCCTCTCCTCCCATCTTGTCTAAAAATGAATGAGGTCTTCGACTTTGCTCACGTTAGGACGAGGTTCTCCTTCTGTTCCTAATGGGCTATGGGGGCACATAAGGGCTATTGTTAGGGCTTCTCCCTCCATCTTATCTAAAATGAACGAGGTCTTCGACTTTGCTCACGTTAGGATAAGGTCCTCCTCCTGTTCCTAATACGGCCACTTCTAATTGCTTCTTTCCTATTATTACATAATTTTTACACCAAGAAATAATAATGTTAAAATGAAGAAGTTTTATTGCAGAAAAATTATTGATAGTACATCCTCAGATTTTCTAAGTTTCAAGGTCGTGGGAGCATTGTTCCTCCGAGTTCCTTTAGACGATAAGTTTCGGGCCGGACGACCTCCACTACCTCATATGGACCTTTCCAATTTGAGGCAAGCTTCCCCTGGCTCTGAGGCTGAGAGACAGTGACTTGCCGAAATACTAAGTCTCCCACTCTGAATGTTTTACTTCTAACTCTGGAGTTATAGTATCGGACCATCTTTTGTCTGTAGGCCACCATCTAAACCTGGGCTTTCTTCCTTTTTTCTTCTAGTAGGTCGAGGTTGACTCTGAGGTTCTGTGGGTTGTGCTGCTCGTTGAAGGCCACGACCCATGCTGATGGGAGTTTAAGTTCGACCGGGATGACTGCCTCTATTCCAAAAGCTAAGGCGAATGGTGTTTCCCCAGTTGGCAGTCTTTGAGTAGTTCGGTTTGCCCAGAGGATATGGTAGAGCTCGTCCACCCAGGCCCCCTTTACTCTGTCGAGCCTTATCTTGATACCTTGCAGCAGAGTTCAGTTGGTCACTTCAGCTTCCCTATTTACCTATGGGTGAGCTACCGATGTGATGTGGTGGAAGATATTTAGGTCTTCGCAGAATTCAACGAACCTCATCTGGGCGAATTATCGTCCATTATCAGTTATGAGATTTAGGGCAGATTGAATCGATAGACTATTGACTTTCAGACGAAGTCCTATATCTTGGCCTCGGTAATTTTGGCTAGAGGTTCGGCTTCGACCCATTTGATAAAGTAGTCGATCGTGATCAAGAGGAACTTTCATTTCACGGATGCCATCGAAAAAAGGCCAAGTATGTCTATTCTTCACTGCGCAAATGACCAGGGTGCACTTAGCGGAGTAAGCTCGAAGGTGGGCTGTCTTTGTATGCTTACATTCTTTTGATAGTGATCATATTTTCTAATGTACTCCATAGAATCATGGTATAAGGTCGGCCAATAGTATCCCCGCTGAAGTAGCTTTTGCGATAGGGACCTGGCTCCTACATGACTTCCACAGATTTTCTCTTACACTTTCTATAATGCAAAATCGGCTTCTAAAGATCGGAGACATCTCAACAGCGGCAGCAAATACGACCTCATATACAACCTACCTTCATACAAAACGTATCGGAAGGCTTGATTCTTGAGTTTCCAAGCTTCTTTCGGGTCATGAGGAAGGACTTCCTCCTTGAGGTCTTAAACCAATGGGTCGATCCAGCTTGGCTTGAGTTCTGTCTACAAAATGACCTATGATTCCTCTGAGCTTGGGCACTTTAGGGTCTGAAAAAAAACTTCTTTGGACAGTTCGGCTAGAGCTGAAGTGGCCAACTTAGAGAGGAGGTCGGCCTTATATTTTTTGCTATTGGAATCCATCGAATGTCGAAACAGCTGAAGGTTGGAGTCAAGTCTTTTACTTTCTCAAGGTATTTCATCATACTTTCCTCTCGTGCTTCATAGCTGCCACTAACTTGGCCGACCACTAATTGAGAATCGCTGTAGACTTGAAGTCCATCTACTCTTAATTCTCTTGTAATTTTTAACCTGATGATCAATGCTTCATACTCGATCCCATTATTAGTCACTGAAAATTTGAAGCGCAGCGCATACTCGACAATGACTCTCTCGGGGCTGACTAAGACTAACCCCACATCCGATCTAGTAGAGTTGGATGAACCATCCACATACAGAGTCCAAAAACCTTCAGAAAGGTCGACTGTCTCTTCAGGGAGGTTCAATTACGATAGCAGAATGTCGGTCTCATTCTGCTCAAGCTCGACATCATCGGGAATGGTACACTCCACTATAAAATCTGCTAATATCTGGGCTTTGATCAATGGTCGGGGTCGATAATTGATATCGAATTTTGTGAGCTCGATTGTCCATTTTGCGATTCTCTCGAAAGCATCCATTCGCTGAAGGACTGGCTTTATTGGTTGATCCATGAGGACTGTTATAGTGTACCCCTGAAAGTAAGGTCAGAGCCTTCTAGCAGTAATTAAAAGAGAGTAAACTGATTTCTCTAGCTTAGAATACTTGGTCTCTGCATCCTTTAGGATCCGACTTATATAGTAAACCAGCTGCTGTATTTTTGCTTCCTCCTTGACTAGGACTGCTGCCAAGGCCGTCGGAAAGACCGTTAGGTACAAGAATAATTCTTCTTTAGGTTCGGACTTCATCAGCAGTGGGATTGAGTCGAGGTAGTTTTTGAGCTCCTCAAACGCCCATCGACACTCCATCGTCCAGCAGAAATTCTTTGATTGCTTGAGAACTTAGAAAAAGAGCATGCATCGCTCGGTCGATCTCAAGATGAAGCAATTTAGGGATGCCACTTTTTTAGTCAAGCGCTAAACTTCTTTGATTATCTTTAGGGCGGTCATCTCTTGAATGGCTCAGATTTTCTTAAGATTTGCTTCAATCCCGAGCCTCAACACCATAAACTCCAGAAACTTTTCAGAGGTCACACCAAAGGTGCACTTGGTCGGGTTTAGCTTCATCTTATGCTTTCTGAGTGCACTGAAGATCTCTTCAAGATCAGTAAGGTGGTTTATAGAAGCTCGACTTTTGACGAGCATGTCATCCACATACACTTCTGATAAGTATAATAAATTCAACAATAAAAGTATTAATTTATTAATTAATTTATATTAATTTTTAAAAATTATTATTTAATATATATATAATTTTTAAGAAATTCATAATTTTATTAATTTAAAAATTAATTAAAAAAATATAAAAAAATAAAAATAAAAATTTTATTATCAATAGAAAGAGCTCATTTTTTTGATTACAATGAAATAAATTTTGAGTAAAACGGAGCTAAAACGGAAAAGATATGAATTTCTAAAGAAATAAAATAAAAAAATAAAAAAAATAAAAATAACATACGGCTCAAACGGCTCAAGCCGCCACGCCGCAGCAGGCGGCGCATCTAGACGCGCCGAGCCAAGCTGACCAAGCCGGCATGCCAAGCCATCCAAGCTAGCCGACTCAAGCCCAGAAGCCGTCAGCCGGTCTACAGCACAGTGTAGACCGCCAGCTCAACAGACATCGGCGAATCAGAGCCTGCCACATGGTAGACCTAGACCCCTAAAGGGTTTACAAGAAATTCATCATGGCTCATAGGGTATTTTGGTCTTTTCATCTGTCAATAAAAGGCGCTGATTGGTTGCGGTGCATGATATGGCCGGTCCACATGGTCCATGGGAACAGTAAATGCACGATCGTGCAGTGGTGGTTATCTGCGGTCAAGATCGGACGGTCAGCATTTTTTTCGATTGCCGATTTTACTTGGATCACCATAGGATGGCAGCGCTTGATTCCAGCCTCGATCCAATGATCTAGAAGGCTCCCGATGGCAATCAAACTCTTAGGCACATGATCAACGGCGTAAATTCCTCCATCAAGTGCGATCCAATGGTCAGAAGTTGATCTGACCTGATCTGGACTGATGCGCATCCATTTTTGATGATTTTTGGACCGTTGGATTTCTATTGAATGGCCAAATTTCACCAGACTTATCAGAGTCATATCAAAATTGTTTTTATTCAAATTTTATTCTAATTTTGACGATTACAAAGGCAATTAGTCCCACATTGCCTTTAGAAATAAATATCCAGCCCTCCTAGCTCTATAAAAAGGATCCTAAGCCTCTAAGAAAGGAGAAATCGGGTGACAGAGAAGCTAAGGTACAGGGTGAAAGCCAAGCTCTGGGTTAAAGGTTGCTTCAAAGCTACAGTGCTGAGAAGAAGAGTCGGTTTTCTACGCCATCTCCACGCCTACGTTGATCTGCAATCTTCTTCTAGTTTTCTCTTTCTTTTTCTTTAATTTCTTGTATTTAAATTCTGCATTTGAGTTTTAAATTTAATAAAGAAAGTTTCATTGTTCTTTTCAATTCTAGCTCTTTAAATTAATTATTCTTTATTGCTTTTTAATTTTATTGCAAGTAGTTGCTAAGATCTAAATAGTAGATCTTAGTACCAAATTTATTTTTGCATAATTCTACTTTTATTTATAAATCTATTTTTTGACTTTAATTTTTAAAAACTCTTCTTTTCTTTTCTTTAAAAAAATTATAATAATAAAAAAATAATAATAAAAGAATCAAAGATTTTAGAAATAAATCATTGTCTCTCTATGAATTCGACCCGACTTACTATTCTCTTCATAATTTTTAATTAATTTAAAAAGGATTCTATCGCGCTTCATCAAAGAGTTCTCAAAATTTTTCATCCTTGTGTAATCTGCTGCTAAGGATTTTCTTTTAACTTTGATGAAAATATCTTAAAGCTATTGAAATCTTAAAAGAAGCTATGACCAAAGCTCTAATCATACAACCTTCTAATTGTCACTACTTTTAAATTATGTGCGATGCCTTCAGATTTTCCATAGGACTGGTCCTAGCCAAAGGTAAAACAAGTTGTCCTGTAGTGATTGGTGTTATATACTAGTAGAACTCTGAATGAAGCACAAATGAATTATACCACCACTGAAAAAGAGTTGCTAGCCATTGTGTTTGCCCTAGAAAAGTTTAGATCATATCTATTAGGTCAAAAAATCATAATTTACTTGGATCATTCAGCCTTGAGATACCTGCTCTCAAAGAAAAGATGCTAAACATGATTAATTAGATGGATTTCTACTGTTATAAGAATTTGACATTTGAAATTCGAGATAAAGAAGGGATCTAAAATGTTGTAGCAGACCATCTGCTAGGATCCTAGTGAAGATAATGAACCTGATCAATCAGAGAATCTTTTTTAGATGAATAATGTTAATAGTTTCACATACAAAGACTCCTTGTTTGCAAATATTGTCAATTACTTAGTCATAGGATAAATTCCTGATGGCTGGTCTAAGAATGAAAAGGATCGATTCTTGCTCAAATGAAATATATATCTTAGGAAAATCCTGAGCTTTTAGAATTGTTGATCAAATCATCGTAGATGTGTTCCTGATCTGAACAATGGAGTATCTTTACAATTTTGTCATACTCTTGCTTGCTGAGGGACACTTTTCTGGATGAAAAAACTGCGGCCAAAGTATTGCAAATGATTTTATTGGCCAACATTATTTAAGGATCTCTTACTTTTAGTCAGAGTGTTTTAAGTGTCAAGCCTTAGGGAATATTTCAAGAAAAGACATGATGCCTTTGAACCCCATTTAGTGTAGAAATTTTTGATGTATGCGGGAATTGATTTTATGGGTCCTTTTCCACCTTCCAATGGATTTGAATACATTTTGGTAGCTGTCAATTATGTTTCTAAATGGATTGAAGCAATAGCAACATGAACCAATGATATAAAGTAGTCCTAAAAATTTATTCAAAAGAATATCTTTCCTAGGTTCGATTTCCACTCCTATCATTAGTGACGGGGTACCATTTTACAAATCATCAATTTTGAATTTATTACGAAAATATGGGTGAACAATTAGATAGCTACACCATACCATCCGCAAACAAGTGTCAGGTAGAAGTCTCTAATAGGAAATCAAGAATATCTTACCAATAGACTATAGGCCTATCGAAAAGATTGTGAGATCGATTGGATGATGGCATTATGGGCCTATAGGATAGCTTATAAAACCCCTATGAATGTCTCCTTATAGATTAATCTATGGAAAAGCATGTCACCTTCCGATAGAACTTGAACATAAAGCATATTGGGTAATAAAATAATTAAATTTTAATTTAAACAAAAGCGTGGTTCCAATCAGATGTTACAATTGAGTGAATTAGAAGAATTAAGGCAAGAAAGCTTATGAAATTCAAAAATTTATAAGGAGAAAATGAAAGCCTTCCATGATAACATATTTCAAGGAAAACCTTTGAGCCAATCAACAATGTCTGACTATTTAACTTCAAGCTTCGATAATTCCCTAGAAAATTAAAATCCAGATGGGGTGACCTTATAGAGTTAATCACGTATTCCCACATGGTGCAATTAAACTCTATGATCCTAGGACTAAAAATTTTTTTAAGGTAAAATGGCCAAGGCTTAAACCAATATCAAAGGAATATCATTAAATCAAAATATTGATCAATACAATTATATAACATAATGAATTAAATTGCATTTTGTCTGGCTGAAGATAATAAACTTAGCGCTTATTGGAGGCAACCCAATACTTCTTGAATCAAATTATTCTTTTTAGCTCTTTTTTAGGCTAAGTTGGAGAAGAGCACAAAAGGCTGGAGAAGATTATAAGCTTCAAAACCCATCTAATAAACAAACATTAATTTTCACCCTTTTATTTGTTCCCTTCCATTGAGGACAATGTCAATCAGTTGGGGGTAAAATTAAAAAAAAAAAAAAAGAAAAGAAAATTTTTTTTTTAAAAAAAATATATATATAATAAAAAAATAATAATAAAAATATATATATATATATAATTAAATATATATATATATAATAAAAAGTATATATAAAAATAAAAAAATAAATAATAAAAAAATATATATAATAATAATTAATCAAATTTGGATGAACCATATTCAGAAAGAGAATCTTAAGCAAAATAAATTAGAAAAAAGTAAAAAAGTTAGAAAGTATTAACTAATAATGGTAGCAATTAAGAAATAGATTACTTGGTCAGCATCATTAGCAGCCTACTTAGATCATTTAAAGGCTAACAAGCACTTTTAATTGCAACATGCACACTAATGAAGCACAGCAGGTGTTGATTAAAGGCTAAATTGAGGATTCAATTATTCACTAAAAATTGATGTTTATATCTACTTCAATTAAAAAATTTGAAATTAAGGAAAGAGTTACGCTTAAATTTAAAAAAAAAAAGTGCAAAACACATAGATATATGTGGATTACCTAAGCTAGAACTCTGCACCTTAAGTCAAGTGTAGAAGTCACAATCAATCGGTGAAGAAGCCAGGATGCTCAGCACAATTCAATTCAAAAAAAAAAAAAAAAAGCAGTGTGAAAGCTACCTTAATGCATCATTTAACTTGGAAGTATAGAAGAAACTAACCAAAATAAGTGATAAAAGAAGATTCATTATCCTTTGAATCAACACCCAATACTAAGTTAGTATTCACAAAACCAGTGCTAAAAATCTTTAGAATGAACTCTAAGAAAGTTTCTGATAATCTGCCATAAAATTTACTTCTGAAACAATACTTAGTTAGTGATACTGTCTAAACTTTGATCTTAAATCCTAGATTATTCTTGTGAAGCAGGCTCAGACCCAAATCCCACCAGTTCAAAATTATCAAAATAGGCCCCAATACCAGAACTATGCCTATAATAAGGGTCAGCCTAGTCAGTCTTCTCAACCACTACATTATAATCAACCCTCATACCCACCTCCTCAACAGACCAATCTAGCCGACGATAAATTCAATCAACTTCAACAATTAATTCTAAGCCAACAACAATCAATTCGCCAGGACTAGAAGCTCAAATAGGACAAATTAGCTGAGTCTAGCATGAGGAGAGAACCAGGTCAATTACCAAGCCAACCAATTGCAAATCCTAAAAATAATCCATCCAATGTCTATCAACCACCTGGATTTACTCATCCATCTAACATTCCACCTAAGAACCCCCAATTAGAAAATGCCAAAGCAATATCTGAACTTAGAAGTGGTAGGATTCTTAAGGACCCATATCAAGACCAGGTGATAGAGGCCAATACTGATGTTAGCCAAGATGAGAAATTTGAAGAAGAGGATAATCATATAGAAGAACTTGAGCTTAAGACTGGTACTGACACTGATAAGATGGATAAAGAAAAGAAGAGAACAGATGAATTAGCTGAGACATATAAACCCAAAGCCCCGTTCCCTTCGGCCTTAGAAGCAGGCTCTTCTCGCAAAAAGCAAGAAACACGCAACAAGGAGCTAATGGAACTATTTAAACAAGTTCATATTAATTTACCCCTCCTCGATGCAATTCAGCATGTTCCAGCCTATGCTAAATTTCTTAAAGAACTCTGTACCCAAAAGCGTGAGCCACGAACCACCAAAAGAGTTATGCTATCCGAGGATGTAAGTGCGGTCCTGTTAAATCCAATACCTCAAAAGATGAAAGATCCTGGTGCACCCTTAATTTCATGTGTTATTGGAGGTATAACCTTTGACCGAGCATTACTAGACTTAGGAGCTAGTGTAAACCTCCTTCCAACCTCGGTTTATGAAAAATTTGGGATTGGAGAATTAAAACCCACGTCAGTCATTTTGCAATTAGCTGATAGATCTATAAAAACACCGCGTGGTTTAATTGAGGATGTTCTAGTTAGAGTAGATAAATGTTATTTTCCTGTAGACTTTCTCATACTTGACATGGAACCATCCCAAGAGCTGAACCAAAATCCCATAATTTTAGGACGTCCATTCTTAGCAACCGCCAATGCCAATATCAACTGTAAAACGGGAGCTATGGATATTTCTTTTGGGAATCAAAAAGTAAGAATTAATATTTTTAATACCCCAAAGTACACCCAAGAGGAGGAAGACTGCTTTGTAATCAATCAGATAGATGAAATAGTTGAATCTAATTCCTCCTTAGATTTACTACAAGATGATGAACCCACTGAAGAAACTCAAACCCAGGAAGTAAATACCCTGCTTAATTCACCTCAACCATCACATTCATTACCTTGGTCAGTGAAAATTGAGCCCTTACCTGAGCGAAAAATTGAACCACTACGTCCTTCAATTCAGGCCCCACCACAACTTGAACTAAAACCTTTACCTGAATCACTTAAGTATGTATTTTTAGGATCAAAGAAAACCCTACCAGTAATAATTGCTTCCAACTTAACTACTGAACAGGAAAACCAATTGGTAAATATTCTAAAAACATATAAAGGAGGCCATAGGGTGGACCGTTGCCGATTTAAAAGGAATTAGTCCGTCAATATGCATGCACCATATTTATACAGAAGATAATGCCAAACCAACTCGAGAGATGCAAAGAAGGCTTAACCCTAACATGCAAGAAGTAGTCAAGAAAGAAGGTAATTAAATGGTTAGATGCTGGAATTATTTATCCTATCTCTGACAGCCACTGGGTGAGTCCTACACAAGTTGTTCCAAAAAAATCTGGACTTACGGTTGTCCGCACTGAACATGGAAACTTAGTACCAACACGACTTTCCACTGGGTGGCGTGTCTGCATAGATTATAGAAAACTCAATACAACCACCCGAAAAGATCACTTTTCCTTACCCTTTATCGATCAAATCCTAGAAAGACTAGCAGGCCAACAATACTTTTGCTTTTTAGATGGATACTCAGGATACAATCAGGTAGCAATCTACCCAGGAGATCAAGGAAAAGACCACCTTTACATGTCCTTATGGAACCTTTGCTTTCCGTAGAATGCCATTCGGATTATGTAATGCACCTGCAACTTTTCAACGGTGCATGATGTCAATATTTTCAGACATGATAGGAGATTTCTTAGAAATATTCATGGATGACTTTTCAGTCTTTGGAGAATCTTTTGAGAGTTGCCTCAACAATTTGAAGAAAATATTAAAATGATGTATTGAGGCTAATCTAGTGTTAAGCTGGGAAAAGAGCCACTTCATGGTTCAAGAAGGGATCGTTTTAGGACATATAGTATCTAAGAAAGGGATTGAGGTAGATAAAGCTAAAGTTGAACTAATTTCTAAACTTCCTCCTCCCACTTCTGTCAAACAAATTCGATCTTTTCTTGGTCATGTAGGATTCTATCGTCGCTTCATCAAAGAGTTCTCTAAAATTTCTCGTCCTTTGTGTAATCTGCTTGCTAAGGATGTTTCTTTTAACTTTGATGAAAATTATCTTAAAGCTTATGAAATCTTAAAAGAAGCTGTGACCAAAGCTCCAATCATACAACCTCCTAATTGGTCACTACCTTTTGAAATTATGTGCGATGCCTCAGATTTTGCCATAGGAGCTGTCCTAGGCCAAAGGGTAAACAAATGTCCTGTAGTGATCTATTATGCTAGTAGAACTCTGAATGAAGCACAAATGAATTATACCACCACTGAAAAAGAGTTGCTAGCCATTGTGTTTGCCCTAGAAAAGTTTAGATCATATCTATTAGGATCAAAAATCATAATTTACTCGGATCATTCAGCCTTGAGATACCTGCTCTCAAAGAAAGATGCTAAACCATGATTAATTAGATGGATTTTACTGTTACAAGAATTTGACATTGAAATTCGAGATAAGAAGGGATCTAAAAATGTTGTAGCAGACCATCTGTCTAGGATCCTAGTGAAAGATAATGAACCTGTATCAATCAGAGAATCTTTTTCAGATGAACAATTGTTAACAGTTTCACATACAAAGACTCCTTGGTTTGCAAATATTGTCAATTACTTAGTCATAGGATAAATTCCTGATGGCTGGTCTAAGAATGAAAAGGATCGATTCTTTGCTCAAATCAAATATTATTTTTGGGAAGATCCTGAGCTTTTTAGAATTTGTGCTGATCAAATCATTCGTAGATGTGTTCCTGAATCTGAACAATGGAGTATCTTACAATTTTGTCATACTCTTGCTTGTGGAGGACACTTTTCTGGATGAAAAACTGCGGCCAAAGTATTGCAGAGTGGTTTTTATTGGCCAACATTATTTAAGGATGCCCATACTTTTAGTCAGGAGTGTTTTAAGTGTCAAGCCTTAGGGAATATTTCAAAGAAAGACATGATGCCTTTGAACCCCATTTTAGTGGTAGAAATTTTTGATGTATGGGGAATTGATTTTATGGGACCTTTTCCACCTTCCAATGGATTTGAATACATTTTGGTAGCTGTCGATTATGTTTCTAAATGGATTGAAGCAATAGCAACATGAACCAATGATCATAAAGTAGTCCTAAAATTTATTCAGAAGAATATCTTTCCTAGGTTCGGATTTCCACGTGCTATCATTAGTGACGGGGGTACCCATTTTACAAATCATCAATTTTGAACTTTATTACGAAAATATGGGGTGACACATAAGATAGCTACACCATACCATCCGCAAACAAGTGGTCAGGTAGAAGTCTCTAATAGGAAAATCAAGAATATCTTACAAAAGACTATTAGGCCTGATCGAAAAGATTGGTCAGATCGATTGGATGATGCATTATGGGCCTATAGGATAGCTTATAAAACCCCTATTGGAATGTCTCCCTATAGATTAATCTATGAAAAAGCATGTCACCTTCCGGTAGAACTTGAACATAAAGCATATTGGGCAATAAAATAATTAAATTTTAATTTAAACAAAGCTGGTTCCAATCGGATGTTACAATTGAGTGAATTAGAAGAATTAAGGCAAGAAGCTTATGAAAATTCAAAAATTTATAAGGAGAAAATGAAAGCCTTCCATGATAAACATATTTCAAGGAAAACCTTTGAGCCAAATCAATAAGTCTGGTTATTTAACTCAAGGCTTCGATTATTCCCTGGAAAATTAAAATTCAGATGGGATGGACCTTATATAGTTAATCACGTATTTCCACATGATGCAATTAAACTCTATGATCCTAGGACTAAAAATTTTTTTAAGGTAAATGGCCAAAGGCTTAAACCATATATCGAAGGAATATCATTAAATCAAAATATTGATCAAGTACAATTAATAGAACCATAATGAATTAAACTGCATTTTGTCTGGCTGAAGATAATAAACTTAGCGCTTATTGGGAGGCAACCCAATACTTCTTGAATCTAATTTATTCTTTTTAGTCTCTTTTTAGGCTAAGTTGGAGAAGGACCACAAAAGGCTGGAGAAGGATCATAAGCTTCAAAACCCATCTAAATAAACAAACATAATTTTCACCCTTTTATTTGTCTTCCCTTTCCATTGAGGACAATGTCAATTCAGTTGGGGGGTAAAATTCAAAAAAAAAAAAAAGAAAAGAAAATTTTTTAAAAAATATATATATAATAAAAAAATAATAATAAAAATATATATATATATATAATTAAATATATATATATATAATAAAAAGTATATATAAAAATAAAAAAATAAATAATAAAAAAATATATATATATAATAATAATCAAATTTTGGATGAACCATATTTCAGGAAAGAGAATCTTAAGCAAAATAAACTAGGAAAAAGTAAAAAAGTTAGAAAGTATTAACTAATAATGGTAGCGAGTTAAGAAATAGATTACTTGGTCAGATCATTAGCAGCCTACTTAGATCATTTAAAGGCTAACAGCACTTTTAATTGCACATGCACACTAATGAAGCACAGCAGGTGTTGATTATAAGGCTAAATTGAGGATTCAATTATCACTAAAAATTGATGGTTTATATATACTTCAATTAAAAAAATTTGAAATTAAGGAAAGAGCTACCTGCTTAAATTTAAAAAAAAAAAAAGTGCAAAACATAGAGTATATGTGGATTGCCCTAAGCTAGAACTCTGCACCTTAAGTCAAGTGTAGAAGTTCACATCAATCGGTGAAGGGAAGGCCAGGATGCTCAGCATAATTCAAAAAAAAAAAAAAAAAAAAAAAGCAGTGTGAAAGCTACCTTAATTCATGCATTTAACTTGGGAGTATATAGAAAACTAACCAAAATAAGTGATAAAAGAAGATTCATTTGTCCTTTGAATCAACACCCAAATGCTAAGTTAGTATTCACAAAACCAGTGCTGAAAATCTTTAGATGAACTCTAAGAAAGTTTCTGATTAATCTGCCATAAAATTTACTTCTGAAACTCAATACTTAGTTAGTGATACTGTCTAAACTTTTGATCTTAAATCCTAGATTTATTCTTGTGAAGGAAGATCTCAATGAAATATGGTACTTGATCTAAATTAAAATTCTTTCCTTACTCGAGGACGAGCAAAGCTTAAGTTGGGGGGTGTGATAAGTACAATAAATTTACCAATAAAAATATTAATTTATTAATTAATTTATATTAATTTTTAAGAATTATTATTCAATTTATATATAATTTTTAAGAAATTCATATTTTTATTAATTAAAAAATTAATTAAAAAAATAAAAAAATAAAAATAAAATTTTATTATCAATAGAAAGAGCTCATTTTTTTGATTACAATGAAATAAATTTTGAATAAAATGAAGCTAAAACGGAAAAAATATGAATTTCTAAAGAAATAAAAATAAAAATAAAAATAAAAATAAAAATAACATACGGCTCAAACAGCTCAAGCCGCCACGCCGCAGCAGCCGGCGCGTCCAGACGCGTCAAGCCAAGCCGACCAAGCCGGTGTGCCAAGCCATCCAAGCTAGCCGACTCAAGCCCAGAAGCCGTCAGCCGATCTACAGCATAGTGTAGACTGCCAACTCAGCAGACATCGGTGAATCAGAGCCTGCCACGTGGTAGACCTAGACCCCTAAAGGGTTTACAGAAAATTCATCATGGCTCATAGGGCATTTTGGTCTTTTCATCTATCAATAAAAGGCGCTGATTGGTTGCGGTGCACGATATGGTCGGTCCACGTGGTCCATGGGAATAGTAAACATGCGATCTGCGGTGGTGGTTGTTTGCGGTCAAGATCGGACGGTCAGCATTTTTTTTGATTGTTGATTTCACTTGGATCGCCATCGAATGGTAGCGCTTGATTCCAGCCTTGATCCAACGGTCCAGAAGGCTCCCGATAGCGATCAAACTCTCAGGCGCACGATCAATGGTGTAAATTCCTCCATCAAGTGCGATCCAATGGTCAAAAATTGATCCGATCTGATCTGGACTGATATGCATCCATTTTTGATGATTTTTGGATTGTTGGATTTCTATTGGATGGCCAAATTTCACCAGACTTATCAGAGTCATATCAGAGTTGTTTTTATTTAGATTTTATTTAGATTTTGATAATTACAAAGGCAATTAGTCCCACATTGCCTTCAGAAATAAATATCCAACCCTCCTAGCTCTATAAAAAGGATCCTAAGCCTCTAAGAAAGGAGAGATCGGGTGGAAGAGAAGCTAAGATACAGGATGGAAGCCAAGCTCTGGGTTAAAGGTTGCTTCAAAGCTGCAGTGCTGAGAAGAAGAGCCGGTCTTCTACGCCATCTCCATGCCTACGCTGATCTGCAATCTTTTTCTAGTTTTCTCTTTCTTTTTCTTTAATTTCTTGTATTTAAATTCTGCATTTGAGTTTTAAATTCAATAAAGAAAGTTTTATTGTTCTTTTCAATTCGAGCTCTTTAAATTAATTATTTTTTATTACTTTTTAATTTTATTGCAAGTAGTTGCTAAGATCTAAATAGTAGATCTTAGTACCAAATTTATTTTTGCATAATTCTACTTTTATTTATAAATCTATTTTTTGACTTTAATTTTTAAAAATTCTTCTTTTTTTTCTTTAAAAAAATTATAATAATAATAAAAATAATAATAAAAGAATCAAAGATTTTAGAAATAAATCATTGCCTCTCTGTGGATTCGACCCGACTTACTACTCTCTTCATAATTTTTAATTAATTTAAAAAGTAAAAAGTCAAATTTAAACTGATAAACACGGTGTCTTAACGATAGCATCGTGTTCCTATCAACTTTTATATTATGGCCAATCTACTCGAAGATTTTGTTGACCAGAAGCTGGTACGTTGCCCCTGCATTCTTGAGTCCAAAGGGCATAATTCTGTAATAGTAAAGACCATGGTCAGTAACAAAAGTAGTTTTCTTCTTATCCTCTGGCGCCATCCGTATCTGGTTATAGCTAGAGAAGGCGTCCATGAAGGTGAGGGCTCATGGCCCGAGGTTACATCTATCAGTTCATCAATTCTGGAAAGAGGGTAGCTATCTTTTAGGCAGTTCAACTTTTTAAAATCTATGCACATCTTTCACTTGTTGTTTGTCTTTTTGACGAGGACCACATTTGAGACCTAGGTTGGATAGTTAACTTTTTGGATGAACCCAGCTTTGAGGAGCTTGCCTATTTCTTCCACAATTGCTTTTTGCCTCTTTGGGGTGTGGCTGTGTAGTTTCTGTTTTATCAGTCGATACTTCGGATCAATGGCTAGCCGATGTTCCATAACTTCGACATCAATTTCTGGCATATTCATTGGGGCCTAGGCGAAGATGTCCGTATTCTTCCTAAGGAAGGTGATGAGTTATTTTCGAACCTCATCCTCCAAGTTGGAGTCGATCTATACAGCATGCTCCATATTTTCATCATTCAAGGGTACAGATACGAGGTCCTCCATAGGCTCATCCCGCTCCCCGATAAGGTCATCGCGGACATCCAGCCTATCAACAGGATAAGGGTCGGACTGTCCTTCCTTATGCAGGGCAATTGAGTAGCAGTGCCTTGTTAGAGCTTGATCTCCCCTGACCTCTCCGATCCCGTAACTCGTCGAAAACTTCATCTTTAAATAATAAGTTGATACCACTGCCCAAAGTGCATTTAGATCAGGTCGGTTGAGAATAGCATTATAGGCAGACAGAGTTCTTATGACTAAAAAGTTGATCTGTGCCTTAGCTAGTTTCGGACGTTGCCCCACAGTCACGGTCAAAGTTATTATGCCCTCAACTGGTACGGCATCATCAGTGAAGCCTATTAATGGGAAGTTCATAGGCCCCAAGTGGTTCTTGAGTAAGGACATTTTTCAGAAGGCATCATAAAATAATACATCGATCGAGCTTTCATTATTTACTAAAATGTGGCATACATCGTAATCGGCAATGTTTAAAGAGATTACAACCGCGTCATTATGGAGAAATTATACCTCTTGAGCATCTATCTCAGTGAAGGTTATGGGTTCTTCAGTCCTCCATCTCTTCATCGATCCCTCGGATCCACTGGCCTCTCCTTATCGAAGTCTCTCCGAGATCGTGTTGATGATGCCGAGAGGCGGCTGATCTCCTTATTGATCCTCCTCCCTTAGTGGCTTAGGCTGCGGCAATACCCTTGACCGATCTTCCCATCCTTCAGATCGTCGTTGCAGAAATCGGCCTAACCTACCTCGCCTGATGAGCTCCTCGATCTCGTCTTGGAGTTGGATACACTCCTCAGAGTCATGACCATAATCATGATGATAAAGATAGAACTTGTTAGGATTGTGCTTGCTGGGGTGAGAGTGCATCCTTTCCGGCCTCGATAGTTGCTCCCCAATTTCCATCAGCACTTTGGTTTTCGGAGCATTAAGGGGGGCATAGTTGTGAAATCTTCGTTGGGGAGAACCTCGCCATGCCCTTTTGTCTGGGCTTTCCTACCTCCGAGCCTGGGGGGAGTTCGAACATGCTTTCGCTCAGAGGGAGTTCGGGAGCACGGCCTAGCTTTGCTCGGCTTTCCTTCCTTGGTGGATCCATTCGGCTCACCGATTACCAAAGGCTTCATCATCCCTGGTCTTGAAGGCCTCTTCAGCTCGGGCATAACCTTTAACCTGAGCTAGCAGATCAGCAAAGTTCCTGGGATACTTCTTCTCTAGGGAGAATAGCAAATCATTTTTCTGGAAGCCGCCCTTGAGTGCGACCATTGCAACTGATTGGTCTAAGTTCCGGACCTCTAATGTAGTGGCATTAAATCGAGTGACATAAGTTCGGATGGATTTTTCCTTCTTCTGCTTGATATTCATCAAAGAATCCGAATCTCAGCATGAACGTCTGCTGCTGATGAAATGAGCCGCAAACTGATGGCTCATTTGATCAAAAAAAAAGATGGTATCTAGCTTAAGTGCCAAGTACCAATTCCTGGCTGCTCCCTTAAGGGTGGATGGAAAAGTCTGGTATAAACTAGCATCTGATGCACCATGGAGCAACATCATTATCCAGAAGGCCTTTAGATGATCGATCGGATCGAAGGTTCAGTCGTAACTCTCGAACTACGGGAGCTTGAAGTTCGGTGGGATTGGTTCCTGCATGATCCTCTGAGAGAAAGGAGGATCAGTGTGAATATCATTACCATATGAGGAGAGAGTATGACGGAGCTCTTCAATTCATCGGCTTATTTCTAAGAGCCTTTGATCTAGGAGATCTTCACGATCGTTAATCTCTAGGGTTTTTTGGTGGAACAGGCATGAAGCTTCCCCCTGGGTCGAGTCGTGATCCGAGCATGTGTCTTCCATCCTTTGCTTCCCCTTTTCGAAGATCAAAGGTCGGGTAGCCAAGGTCGATCATTCCTAGATCGGATCGCGGGGCTCCGGAGAAGCTTGCTCTGGCTGAACTGGTACCAGGGTCTGTCGATGTATGGCCTGCATGGCATCCGTGAGGTCATGAACCTACTGGACCAGCAGGTTGAACTACTCCGCATCCACCATGGCTGCAGGTGGTGCTTGAGTTACCTGAGCTGGAATGGTTGTATCTGGACGGATCTGGCTACAGAGGCCGTTGATCGTTGGATCGAAGATTTTTTGGGAGGCATTTTATTGGAAGGAACTCTAGAGAAAAAGAAGAGAGATTGCTATTGAGCACTTCTTTAAGATCAAAGGAACCTAAGAAATAGAGGCCCTTCCTCCAGTGCTAATTCTGTTGGGGTAGAATTTGGTTGATGTTGGATCGAGCTGGAGTCGAGGAAGACGAGGTTGCCGTCGGTGACCTGCAAAATAAAGTTTCATCCGGAGTTGGTGGTGGTGACTCTGGTAAGACCCTTCGATGGTTAAGTTAGCTCTTCTGGCCAACAGAAATGGAGTGCTCAGAGAGGAGTTCGCCAGAGTTTCGAAAAGGAAAAGAATGCTTAGAGAAAACGTATCTGGAGGGTCCCTTTTTATAAATGGAACTTATTGTAACTATCCTGATAAATGACCGTCGTAACCGTTCTAATAAATGCCTATCATAATCATCCTGATAAATGCCAATCATGATTGTCCTGATAAACGATAATCATAATTGTCATGATAAATGATAATTGTAACCATTCAGTAGTGGGATCGTCTGTAGGAATCCGTCTGAAGAAACAGTCTGGAAGAAGTTCGACTTTCATAGAAGCCCGACTGGAGGAGAAATCTGGAAGGAGTTCAGCTCCCATAGAAGCCTGACTAGAGGAGGAATTCGGAAGGAGTTTGGCTCCCGTATAAGTTCGACTGGAGGATGTGTCCGAAAGGAGTTTGGCTCCCGTAGAAGCCCGATTGGAGGAGAAGTTTAGAAGGAGTTTGACTTCCATAGAAGTCTGACTGGAGGAGAAATCTGGAAGAAGTTTGATTCATGTAGAAGTCCGACCGTTAGAAGAGTCTGGAAGAAGTTTGGCTCCCGTAGAAGTTCGATTGAAAAAGAAATCTGGAAGAAGTTCGGCTCCCATAGAAGCTCGACTGAAGGAGTTCGAAAAAAATTTGGCTCCCGTAGAAGTCCGATTGGAGGAGGAATCTGAAAGAAGTTTGGCTTCTATAGAAGTCCAACTGGAGGAGGAGTCCGAAAGGAGTTCGACCGTTGGAGAAATTTGGCTAGGGCTCAACCACTGAGGAGTTCGATTAGATTCGAAATCCAGCTAGAGGAGTTCGGCCACTGAACGAGTTCAACCGTTGGAGAAAATTGGATGGAGTTCGATCACTAAGGAGAGAATTTTCGATCGAAGCTCTTCCATGATTTTCAGTTGCATTAGGCTAAACATCAGGCTGAACTTCGATGGAAGCGACATTTATCCCCAACAGTATTAATAAAAAATATTATTTATATGATAAAAAAATAATAAAATATTATATGTATAATAACATTATTTGAAAATAATATTTTATTTTAAAATATTAAAATATAATAATATTATTTAAAAATAATAAATAATATTATTATTTTATTATTTATTTAATAAAATATTTTAAAAAAAATATTATTTTCTTTTATAAAAGATTATTTTATTATTAATTTTTAGGAAAATATATTTTTTTAAAATAATATGTTAATAACATTTTTTTAAAATTTTTTAATTCATTAGGAAAATAATATTTTTAATAACATTTTTTAAAAATAATATGTTAGAAAATTTTTTTTTCATAACATATTATTTTTTAAAATTTATCTTAAAAATAATATACTATTATATAGATAGTATATTTAAATTAATAATAAAAAATATTAAAATTTTTTTTCCTTCCCTCTTCAACTTTTTCTTTTTTTTTTTTTCTTTTTTCCTTTCTTTTCGTTTCCCCCCTTGCCCTTCCCTTCCTCCTGCAGCAAACCCCCCCTACCAACCCCCGGTGCACCTGCCACCACCGCCTTCCCCTCCCCCACCCCACACACTCCCCCGGCCCCCGCTGTCCCCTCCCCCGCGCCTCCCTTGGTGGCAATGAAGTCCGCCTGCACGCCGTGTCTCCTATGGCTCCACCCAACTACCACCATCCTCTTGGAAACCCACACCCCACCGACGTCCCCTCCATCCGCGCCCTCTGTTGATGCCCCCTCCATCCTCCACAGTCCGGCACCACCGCAGTCTCCCCTCCCCTCCCTAGTAGGTTGCACCGGAGGCGCCACCAACCCACCTCCCCTCCCCTAGCTCGGGTGCCTCCCTCACCCTGCATGACTGCGGCCCTGCGCCACAGCCATCCCCGCCTCCCCTCACCAGCGTCGGATGCCTCCCACACCCCGTGCCACCGCCATCCCCTCCCCTAGCCCCAGCGAAGAGCGGATCAAAATGGGAGAAAAAAAGAGCAATCGAGCGATGCGTGGAAAAAAAATACATGTTGAACATGCACGTTGAAAACTGCAATGAACCCACATGTTCAAAATGCAGGTTCAACGCAAATAATGAACCTGCATATTCAACATGCGGGTTCATTTGAATTTTTGAATTTGACTGAGTTGGTGGCCATATCATCTGAACTCGCATGTTGGACTTGCAGGTTCTCAGTTAAACTTGCATGTCCAACATGCGGTTTCAATACGTAGCATCCCACTCATCAAAAGTAAGGTACTTTTGAAAATAAAATTAAAAATATAATATTTTTTGAAATTAATATTTAAAAAATATTCAGGATCATGATCGTTGAGTACGGTATTCAAAAGGGATGGTCTAACTACTCCCTTGAAGGAACCTCCTCATCCACGCTCATCTGCCATCACAAAGCTACATTATAATCCTTCTTTGAAGGATTGAGTTGGATGGGTCTAGCCTACGACCACCTACCCTGCGCAAATCAAGGTTATTTCCTAAATTCCAAGCTTCAACATTTGGGTTATCGACACAAACTTTTGAGGTAGGAAACAATATCGGCTATGTTTATTGATATAGAACTGATCTTGGATGACACTGAAGCTAGCCATCGTTGGATTGAAATGGCCCATACGATCTATATGCTCTTAGTCCAGCATGACAATCATGCTGGTCCGGGATCGTCGATGAATGTTCCATGTAGAGAATCGTCGATATCGTATATATAGAAGAGATAAAAGATTGCCGAGATCGTGATGCCACTACTCCAACAAGATGGGTGCTATGTGTTGACTTCGCATATGCGATTATGGTAAGGCCCACCACCACTCTTCCTTAAACAGCTACCGATCCCAAGAAGAACAAGCGGACCCATATGAGTCCCTCGAGCTCTCATTCTCCATTAACTTTTTTTGTATTCTTCCTTAAACAGCTACCGATCCCAAGAAGAACAAGCGGACCCAGATGAGTCCCTCGAGCTCTCATTCTCCATTAACTTTTTTTGTATTCTTCCTTAAACAGCTACCGATCCCAAGAAGAACAAGTGGACCCAGATGAGTCCCTCAAGCCCTCTTGAGGGCTAATCATCATTCTCCATTAACTTTTTCTTACATCTCTCTCTTCTTCTGCTCTGGATTTTTACTTGATCATTAAAGAATCTTCCGCCAAATATTCTCCAACAAGTAAACTTGTTTGCCGGTGCCAACCGATACTCGTGCTCCATTTTTGAAGTCCATCAACCAAGTTTTGGTTCACACATTATTCGATAAAATGAACATAACGATAAACAAATTAGGCACCTAAGATGATAGCTCTTGTAAACTTAAGGTACACAGAATTCACGTACCCTATTTTGGCTGATAGGTCTAGTTACTATTAGGCCACGATTACAAAAGTAATAGCTCAATAAAAATGGAATTCGTATGAGCAACTAGAATTTAGCAACCTTTATATGTAGCAGCATTCTCAAAATTATTACATTTTTTTTTAAATTATAGTTCTTGTAGAATTTCTTTTACCTATATGCTTGGACTAGACTGAGCAAAATTGGCTTGGCCTAGCCCATGCAATTTATTCTGCCAAATACACATATGACCTATATATCATAACATGTTTAATAAAGCATATTTTTATATTTTATAGATTTTAAATTTTGATCAAAAAAGGGATGGGAGATCCACAATCTGTTATCTTTCTCTCCTTCAATCTACAGCACCAGCTCCCCATGACCCACCTTCCTCTCCTTAACTAATGATAGTGAACATGTGCCAATACCAACTAGTTTGCTCTTGAGGGATACACTCTTCCCTTCCTTCTCCAAACAACCCCTTTCCTACCCCATTCAAACTCTATCTAGTGAAGGCTTTCTCCTCTCCTTCTAGCCCCCTTGCCCACCCAACTCTACCCTACCCGACAAGCCTAAAGGATGGATACATTGTAAGAATATAATGGAGGGTTTCATGCATTCCTTTCAAAACTTTTTTGAAAAAACATCGAGCGAAAGACTTAAGATTAATCTAATTAATCTATTTATGCACATGATGAAATTATTAAACACCTATATCTAGGATATATGACATGATAAGATGCATATTTAAATTTAAAAAGTAAAAACACAAATTGGTATTGATCATATCAATATCGATCTAGATCAAATCTGAATATAGAAGAAATAAGATCTCTTTACCTTAGCATGGGTCGAGAACTCTGCTACTGATTTTCATGAATTTCTTCATTACTCAGAGCCATACAGGATGTCTAGTCTCTATAGGTTATCCATACAAAGCTTCTATGCTGATCAAAGGTTTGACGATCGAAGATCTGCGTAAAGTGCTAGCTTCTTATAGATCCCTCCTGATGGTTGATCTGAATATCTTTCTTCGAATCTCTTGAACCCTCCAAGAGATCAAGAATTGGAGGATGATTGAGGGAGAAAACTTACTCTCTAATCTCTCAAAATATAAAGAAAAGAGAGATCAAGAAATCTTAGAAAAGAACACTTCTTTTCTTCTTTCTTTTCTCTCAGCAGGTCATGAACAAGGAATGTCCTAAAGAAAGATCTTATGCCCAAATAAAAGGAGACCCTCTCCTCTCTAAAACCTCATGCTCCCTCTCTACTTTTTCTATTTTTTCACCATGGAATTTCTTTTCTTATGCCAACACACCTCTTAAAAGGTGGCAACCCATTAGAAGTATAGACTAGGTCAAAGACCTAGTAGATAGGGACTCCTTGATGGCATCCAACTCTTAGATGCCTCCAAGTCAATTTTGGCAATAAATATTTCATGAAAGGAAGGGAAGAAGGTTCACAAAATCTCACCAAAAAAGGATAGCCAAAATAAGGTAGGCATGGGATTATTTTCCAAAAGAGAGGGAGAGAATTTTAGAGATTTGAAACTCTATTCGATATAATCAAAACATACCTTTCTTGGACGTGGATGACTCTCATCTAAAGATCAAAAGGAGGGGCATGTGGGATCTCATTAGGCATGAGAAAACCCATGCCAAAAATAAAGAAAAGTGGGCATGAGGCTATTATGCTTGGGGCAAGGAAAGAGGGAGAGTCCCAGCCCAACTAGCTCTCTAATTTTGACTAAGTCAAATCTAATCTAAACCCTATTAAATTAGGATTAGTGCAACCTAATTAAAAATGATTCTAGTCCAACTATGAGTTTAATTAAATCAGATTAAACTGTATTAAAATTTATTTTAAATCATAACTCAATCAAGTCCTAATCCAACAAAAAATTGATCTCTCTTGTAATTAGTTTATCTCATAAATCAATTAGACTTGACCTAATTAAGTCCAAATCAAACAAAATTAAATTTTATTTAATTAGACTTGATCTTAGCCCTAATACTCAATCAAATTAAGCTAATTAGCAATTTAATTGCTAATTAATCCTCTTACTATACCTGCACTTGATCAATCATCAATCATATCGATAATTCGATCCTTGAACAATTCATAATCATTGATCGATCATCCGATTAGATAAAAATCTCTTATATGTATGATCTCATAGATTTGAACCTATACAAATTGAAATGACCATCTAGCAATGGTATCCGACGTCCGGATAGGTCAACTATATGTAAAGCAACATTCTAGAATCCTGATCTATGGTTATCATATAATTCATCTCTTTGACCCTTAATGCTCAGAATGACTTTGAGTTAACTATCAATTCTCAAATAGTTTATCCATATTGTGTCTCAACCTTACAAATCTGGTGACTTCTCATAAGAATTATCTAAGCCTAGATTTTGCTTAATTGAAACACAGGAAGACATTCGCTCTTGAAACTAGGCGTGGTCAATCCCATCTTGACTCATGGACTGACTTAGCAAGTACTTGACTACACTTAAAAATCTTTCATCACTATATTAGAAATATAAATAGTTAGGCACCAAAGTATATTGAGTTGCTTGCAAGTTATCTTGGTGATCTCAAGTTGGAGGGACACTTATATCCATAGCCTTTGTTAGTAACTCTTGATAGTAGAGTGCTACATTGATCATGTTCAGTACATATATACTTTCTACATCTTATCTGCATGGCATACCAGTATCTCCATACTACTTGGTTACGAGGACAACCAATGCATATGGCATACAGCGACCTATATTTGATAAGTTATCATCCTAATTAATAACTTATCATTTGGTTGTGAATAGTTTTAAGAACCATCCGATAAATTTTTCTTTATTGATTGATTATGATTCTAAGGACTTCATAATAATACAGGAGTTCATTTAAGAAAGATAGATAATTTATGATGAATAAGTCAAATAACTTTTATTAATTGATAATTCATATACAAATTATATGAGGAGTATAATCATCTACAACTTTGATGATTGGCTTTAGGACATATTTCCTAATATATATATATATATATCTCTTTAGTTGAATAAGGGTTAGCCAAGACTATTAGCCCAATTTATGCATGTCAAGTTTGGTTGGGCTAGCCCTACACCCTCTCATTTCACACCAAACCAAGTTAGGGTATGGTGATCAAGCATAAGGATGGGTTTAGTTAGGTTCAAGCCTAGTTATTTCATCTTGATATTTGATCTTGATCCAATATATCTTGTCTTGTTATGTCTGGCTAATATGTTGCCTAAGCTAGTAACCTGAGAGGGATGAGGGTGAATTATTATTATTATTTTTTTAAAACTTTAACTACAACTAAAATTTATTTTAGTGTTTGAGTGCAATGTAGTGTTGAAGGGTGTTGACCCAAAGAATGATTTGATTAACACAAAATATTTAAGTAAATGATGGAATTAATAGTTTGTTGAAGTGTATGTTGAGAAAGTTTGAGCAAGCTAGAATCAATTCAAGAATATCAAAGTAGTTATAAAAGTTTGAGGTCAAGGAAAACAAGTTTGAGAAGCTACATTGCAAGAAAAATGAAAGGTAAAATAAAGAGTCGACCCTAAATTTTGAAGAGATAACTATGAGTCAATCCTAAGTTTCTCCAAATCGATTCTCTCAAGATAAGATAGATAGCCATATGTTTTAGCCTGCACTTGAGTCAACTCATTTAGACTTTGAATTGACCCCAAGTCAACTTCGAGTCAACCCTAAATCAACTTCAAGTCAACCCCAAGTTAGCCAAGTCAAATCTACCAAGCCTAACAACTTTAATGGTTACTTTTGTAGAAGCTGTAGATGAAGGGAGCGCATAGGATTTCTAGCTCTACTTTCAAATTTTTTTTTTTTGAAAAACATATGTAGTAAAAACCATTATTAATCATATTAATAATAAGAGCTACAGATCTAATATGAAAATCCTACACGCTATAGGATCTAATGTATCATATATGCATGCATATCTGAAAATAAAAATAATGACTGTAGTAAAACTATTTTTACTGCTCTATGTGTTCAGAACTCATTATCTTTTTATGGATAGAAGAGTGCCACAATATGATCTCCTTGGTGTAGATCTGAATGCCGCGATGCAGCCACACACGTGTTTGACCTCCACGGGTAATCCACTTGATGACCTGATACCGATCAGAATCTTTTGAGTGTTAGCTTGCTGCAGAAATCTTTATTGCTGATATAGATCAAACTCCTTTGATCTTCTTCACGGGGTCTTTGGATGCTTCGGATCCCGATGAATGTAAAAGATGATGAAGAGAAGGTCTTCCACCAATTTTTATGAAGTTACGACCCTCGTAACTCACAACTAAAAACCCAAACCCTAGGTATAGATCCTAAGGTGTGCTCTCATCCAAAACCATTTGCACTGAATTTTTTCTCATGCACGTAGAGAAGAGACTTTCTCTTCTCTGGCCTCATAATGTTTTTACTTTTCTTCCTTCATCTATTGTACGTTCATAAAATCAGATATTTTATAGATGCACATGTTCATAGATGTTCTTACTTAATAAAATTAAGTTATGTAGCTATCAAATCACTAATTAAACCTCTCTTGATCAGCCATTAGATTAGATAGGAATCTCTAGTATGTGTGACCTTGTAGGTTCGAACCTAAGCTAGTAGCATAGAAATTAATTTCTTGTACTAATCAAAGTGACCATCTAGCAATGGTATCCGACGTCCAGCTAGGTCGAATAGTGCAATCGTAATATTCAGAGCCTACGTGAATATGGTTATCATATAATACATCTCTTTGACTTCTGTGCATAGGATGACTCAGAGTTTAACTACCAACCTTGGAAGATACATCCAAATTGTGTCTCAAAGCAATTAGTCTTGTGACCCCTCACTAGGACTACCCTGGCCAAGGCTTTGCTAAATTGAAATACTATTGAACATAGCTCGTGTGACTAAGAGTGGTCAGTTCCATCTTGACTCATACACCGACTCCTCAAGTACTTGACTATACCCAAAAATCTTTTGTTATTGAATTAAAAATTCAGGTAGTCCAGCACCAAAGCATGGTGAGTTGCTTGAAAATCACCATGGTGATCTCAAATCAGAGGGATACTTATGTCCATATTCCATCAGAGTAATCCTTGACAATAAAAAAACTCTGGAGTTGATCATGTTCAGTGTAGATGTACCTCTACATCTCACCTACGTGTCATACTAATGTCTTATACTTCTTGGTTAAGAGGACAATGAACCTATATGGCACACAATAACCTATACTCGATAAACATTGTCGTCCTTGGTAATAACATATCATTTGATCGTGAACTATTTTAAGGACTAAACAATAAATCCTTCTTTATCAATTCTACATAGTCCTAAGAACTTCATCACAGTAGATAGAAGTTCATTAGAAGATGAAAGATTTATGATGAAAAAATTAAAATAATTTTTATTTAATTAATAATTTATATATAATTATATAAAATAGCTCAATCATCAACAAACTGATGATTGGCTTTAAAACACTATTCCCAATAGTAGAAGTGTGTAGATAGTTCCTAGTAGGTAGTTCTTGCCTTTCAATGGGCAAAAATCCATTTTTGGGCCTTTTGAGAGCCTTAATGCATACTAAACATATTGAAAAAGGTAAAGAAGAAGGAAAGAAAAGAGAAAACCTAAGATACATTAAGTATTCTTTTAAGAGAGTGCAATTACTTCCTAAACACTGTACTCATGATTTTTTAGAGGGTTCAAAGAAGAAGAATAGTGCCTTAATTGTCAAGCTTCCTCAACAACATTCACTCGAGCTGCAATGACCTCTTTTGTTTGCTCTTGGGGAGCTTTTGTCTAGGGTTCTTTAATTTTCATTCAAATTTTACTATAGCAAATTTCAATTGAGATTGAAACTTGAGGGAAGGCCTATCCAATCCATGAATTATATTCTATTTATTGTACAAGACTAAGAGTGGCTTGGAGGAGTGTTTTTAGTTGATTTTTATTGACAAAATCAATTAGGTTTGATTGTTAGCCTAAGTAAAACAATCATTTTGTACTCTTAGAGAAATTATAGTGAAATTTTTGAGAAAGTGCTTAGAGAGTAGATGTAGATACTAAGTTTGGCACCAAACTATTATAAAACTCTATATTTTGCTCTTATTTATTTTTGCATACTTATAGTTTTAACTCATTGCTTTCATTATACATTCACTTAGCATACTTTAAATTAAGATCATACTTACTTTAATTTTGAAAAATCCAATTCAACCTTCTTGGTTTGTCTATTTGGACAACAAGTGGTATCAAAGCTTTGGTACTCAGTCCCTTTCGATCTAATGATCAAGAGTCGAAGATCATATCGCAGTCTAAATGGGATTGTCTCTTATTGAATGATAATTTGTCAATCATTTAATGGAATAAATTATATTTGTTGGAAAGCACACATCTAAATTTTTATTCAAGAACTTGATTATGACTTATGGAGCATCATAATCAATTGCTACACACACCCACTACCATTGTAGATGGCATTGTTACTCCTAATCTTGAAAAGGATTGCGATGATTTGGATAGGAAGATGGCTCAGCTCAATGCAAAGGCCACGAATATTTTATATTGTTCACTAGATGTAAATGAGTTTAATAGAATTTTTACATATATTTCCATAAAAGACATGTGAGATATGTTAGAGGTCACTTATGAGGGTACCAACTAAGTTAAAAAATCTAAGATAAATATGCTTATTCGTAAGTCTAAGTTATTTAAAATGGAATGAAATGGATCTATCACTAAGATATTTACGAGATTTACTGATATTATAAATGATCTAAAGAATTAGAAAAATCTTATATTAATAGCGAGCTTATAGCATATGAGGCAAAAGTCAATCTTATATAGGAAGCTAAAGACCTCAATGCATTATTCTTAGAGGAGCTTTTTGGCTCACTCATGATCCATGAGTTAACCATAAAGCAAAATAATGAGTAGAAGATAGAAAAAGAAGACCATTATTCTCAAGTTTATGGCCAAGAAGAAAGAAGAGAGTGAAGAATCAGAAGAAGGAGAACATGATAAAGATATGGTATTGATTGCTTGAAGATTTAGAAAATTCATGGGGAGGAAGAGACAAAATTTCAAAAAAAACCCTTTTTTAAGGGTGAACCAAGTAAAGAGAAAGACAAAGAGAAGGAGCAGTCCATGTACTATAAGTGTAAGAAAGCAGGCACTTGAAGGTGGAGCATCATCTTCCTAACAAATCCTTCAAGAAACTCAGGAAGAAAGTAGTCATGGTTACTAGGAGTGATAGTGAGG
Source organism: Cocos nucifera (assembly GCA_006176705.1). Lineage (NCBI taxonomy): Eukaryota > Viridiplantae > Streptophyta > Magnoliopsida > Arecales > Arecaceae > Cocos > Cocos nucifera. Next base: position 137,875 of record QRFJ01001058.1, read on the forward strand.
ACTCAATCTTGGAAGAAAAATCTTAAGAAGTGGCAAACATATATCTCATGGTGCATGAGAAGGAGGTAACATCTGAATTTAAATCTGATTTTACCTTCAATGAGTTTCAAGATGATTTCTATGATTTATTAGATGAATAAAAGAAGCTTGGTCTAAAAAGTAAAAGGTTGAAAATATGTAACGAAGAACTAACCAAAGGAAAGGAAAGGTCTCTTTGAAAGAAAAAAACTCTTCCTTCTAAAAAATCAGTCTCTAAAGAAAGAACTGGAAAAACTCAAGCCTGTAGTAGATAAATTCACTCTTAGCTCTAGAAAACTTAAAATAATTTTAAGTAATCAAAGAGTTATTTTCAACAAAGCTAGTCTTAGTTTTAATCCCCATGAGAAATAGAAGTTTCTAAAAAATTTCTTTGTGAGACCCTCATCCAATTCTTCTTTTATTATCACTTGTTTTTACTATGAAAAATCTAGACATAAAGCCTATACCTATGATTTTAGAAAATTTAGATCAAATTAGATTAAGAAAATGTGGGTTTCAAAAGAAACTACTATGACTAACCCAAAAAATTCCAAGAAAACTTGGATATCTAAAATTATAACTTGATCTTCTACTATAGATGTGTCTTGTAGCCCAAGTAAATAAAAGAAGATGGTACCTTGATAATGGCTATTTAAGATGTATGATGGGTGATAACTCTCAATTCATGATCCTTAAAGTTTAGAAGTGGTGATCATTGGTGACAATGAGAAAGGGCATATAATTGGAATGAATAACATATGCATCACCCTCTCTACTTATACAAAAAATATGTTATTAGCAGATGGATTGAAACATAACTTGCTCAGCATTAGTAAACTTTGTAATAAAAGTTGTACAGTGGTTTTTGAATCATCTATGTGCATTGTTTCTAGTTTCAATGATGATGGCATCATATTCATTAGACAAAGATATTATAATATTTATATGGTTGATCTTAATGATCTTTCTATAAAGCTTGGTCCATATCTAGCTACAAAGAAAGCCAAAAATTAATGATACTAGTTGGTTGTGGTACCATATATTAAAGCATGCTAGCATGAATCTGACTTCAAAACTCATTAAAGAGATCTTGTGAAAGACTTACCAAAACTGAATTTTGAGAAGAACAAAATTTGTGATCTTGCCAATTTGGAAAAAGAAACTAGAGGTTCCTTTAAATTGAAAATTTTTTTCTTAACTTCTAGACCTTTGGAATTGATTCACATTGCTTTTTTCAGACCTACTAGGACCACAAGCCCAGGAGATAAAAGATATTGATTTATGATTATTAATTATTTCTTTATTTTACTTGGGTTTTGCTTTTCGCATAAAAAGATGAAGCTTTCTCTGCTTTCTTAAAGTTTTACCAAAATGTTTGAAATAAAAATAATTCAACTATTGTTTGTATTCGAAGTGGCCATGAAACTAAATTTAAAAATCAACATTTTGAAAGCTTTTGTAATGAAAAAGAAATTGAATATAACATTTTAGCATCTAGAGCATCTCAATAAAATGAGATGGTAGAAAGAAAAAATAGAATCTTAGAAAAAATGGCCCATATCATCTAACGTGAAAGTGATTTTCCAAGATATTTTTGGATGGAAATATTTAATATGGTATGTTACAATTTAAATTATTCTTTGATTCGGCCAATTCTAAAGAAAACTCCTTAGGAGCTTTGGAAAGATAGAAAATCTAATATCAATTATTTTTTATTTTTGGTTATCGATATTTGATACTAACTAATGGAAAAGATAGGATTGAAAAATTTTATACCAAGTCAAATGAAGGTATCTTTCTTGGATACTCTTCATCTAGCAAGGCATATAAACTTTGGTTGTTAAAGAATTTATTCTTGTTGTTTTTGATGAGACTAATAATCTTTCCTCGAAAAAGAAACTTATTGACAATGATGCAGAAACTCTTGATAAGAGATTGGAGGATCTAATTTTGAAGAATATCTCCACACAAAATGAAGAGGAAATACCAAAGAAGATGAAGATGATAAGGAGAACCTTGAGAGAAATACCAATCAAGGACACGATAAAGCCCTACCCAAAGAATGGAGGTATGCCTACAGTCATCCAAAAGACCTCATTATTGGTAATTCATTTCAAGAGGTAAGAACTTGCTTATCATTAAAAAATATACATAATCACTTAGCTTTTGTGTTACGAATTGAACCTAAATCTAATGAAGAAGCTAAAAATGACTCAAATTAGATAAATTTTATGCAATAAGAACTTAACTTGTTGCCTAGAAGGTAGCAACCTATTGGTACAGAAAATAGATGATCGTCAAAGATTACTAGAGGTAAGAATCAGGATCTCGTTGGTGGAACCTGCAAGACAAAGTTCTAGTTGGAGGTGGCTCCGGTGTGAGCCCTCCGATGATCAAGTTAGTATTCTAGCCAACAAGAATAGAGTACTCAAGAAATTGAAGATAAAAAGAGAGCTAGAGAAGGAAGCATATTTGAAGGGTCCAATTTATAGATGGAGCCTGTAAGAGATTGATGGTGACAGTCGCAATAGAATGTCAATAGATCATTTGGACTATTCAAAGTTTGTTACAGAGAGTGGGCTATCGTTTGTCGTGACTTGCTGGTAGTTGAATATCATTTGTTGAAGTTCGGATGAAAGGTCAAATACTTTCGAGCTTGATCATGAGTCATTTGTCCTAAGATTAAGTCGTTGGAGCTTAGGATCAGATGGGCTGACCTTGAAGGTCGGCCTTTGGGTTGAGAATGACAAGTTTGTAGATCAAGTTTTGGATCTAAATCTTGGTAGGATTGTTTTAGCTGCTTTTGGAAGTTCGGTCATCTTCAAGGTTAGAATGATGGAAATCAATGCTTTGGTCTGGAGAACTTGAGGTCAGAAAGAAATAATGGATTCCTTAATTAGGACTTTGGCCAAACTGCTTTAATTACTTTGATGATGTTTGGCCAGTGCCCAAGGTCAGCCCAAAGTCAGGGTCAAAGAGTACCGAGGTTCAAACTTGTGAAGCGATCGTTGCTTATCTCAGACTAAAGATCGAAGTTAAGCAAATGACGAGTTTCTTTTACTGGCTCAAGTTCATCTGGCTGAGATCCATGGTGTAGTCTTGATAAGATCTACCATTGATAAGATAGAGTTGGAGGGTCAAACAAAAGTAGTTTAACCAATATGCAAGATCGAGCATCGATAGAAATTGTTGTCATTTCTGGAACGGGCCACCCTCAATTGAAGCTCTGAGTTTAGTCAAATTTGGAGACCGATCCTCTGGAGCTTGCCTAGATCAAGAGACTGACTTGATTGAATCCATTCTACCAAGATCGAGCTTTATTAGACTTCGATGGAAGCTATTGTACCTCCAACACTTGTTCCTCTACTTTTAAGTTTGATGTTCGGACGAAGGGAGTACTATTATTTGCAATCACTGAAGTCCCATCTAATCTTTCTGCCTTTGGGATGTGACATACTTTACATTATTCGAATCGATATGGGAGCTCTTTTATTGTTGAATGGCTCGAGACAATCTTAAATTTCAAAATTTCACTAACGTGGGGCTTGATTACATGGCACAATGATGATTTCTTCTGATATCTACAACCACAATAATGGAGTGGACACATGGAAAGCTAGAATTTGGCATTGACAATCTGCAATCATAACAACTCGAGGACATCATCAGCTATTTAAGCATCTTTCTTTTTCTTTTTTCTTATTCTGGCCTATTTCTTCTTCTATTCTCTTCTTGTACTTCGCCTTTCTCGAGCCTGACCATCCCATGCATCTCTTGTCTTTGATTTTTTTCCTCCATCCATCTTTTGTCATTTTGACTTCACTACCAAATTCTCCATCTCTTTTAGGTTAGTATCCTAACCTTTCTTTTAAATTTTCTCACCTTTTTTCTACTTTTAGGGGTATCCTAGGATTCACCTATTTTTTCTTTAGTTTTTGAGTTCTTCTCCTAATTTTCTCTAATTATTGATAGATTTTTCTTAATTTTTCTTGATCCAAAATGGCCTCTTGAGATTCTGAGTGTTCCTAGTCTTCACCCTCTGAAAGCTTGTCTGAACCAAGCCTTCCAAACCCTAGGTCCAATATCAAACATGATCTTAGAAATATAGCTCATCCAACCTTTATTCTCGGGACTATTGCTTCCACTCTTTCTGCTGAGGATCTTTCTTTTATCCAGATTTAGTATGAAATTTCTTCTGAATATGAATTTGAGCTTCCAAGATTGGGCGACCAAATCTATGCTCCCCCTCTAGGTCTATTCAGTTTGTATACAGAGGCCCTTCAGGCTGGGCTTGGGCTGCCTATTCTCCCTTTTGTTGTTGAACTTTTTCATTTTCTTAACATATCCTTTTCCTCGGTCATCCCAAACTTTTTTCATTTTATCATAAGATTTCTAGTACTTTGCTTCTTGACTAAGGTTTGATCTTTGATTTCTCTATTTTGAACTTTTTTTACTTTCAAACATCACCCCACTATTGAGGACTGCTGGTATATTTCATCTCAGTTCAGCAAGAAGGGGTTAATCAAGGGTGCTCCTTCCTCCATTCATAATTAGAAGAAAAAGTTCTTCTTTATGTCTAACCCTTCACTTGAATGAAAACTTTCTTATTGGGGTCGGCTTAGGAAATCTGTCTGCAAGGCCCCAGGATTGGAGCGGGAGGACCTTGACTCCATCAAAGTTTTGAAGAATTGTAAAACCACTTTATTGACCCAACTGATAGATAATCAGACCCTTTACAACCTTAGCTTAAGCCCTGTTAACCTCGAAGGTCCTAACTTTGCATTTCTTTTGCCTTCTCATCTTTATCTAACTTTGGCACCTTTACTTTCACAAAAATGACTTTGGATGAACTCAAATGACTACAAAAGGAACGTCGGGCCCAAAAGAAGAAAGGCACCAGCCCAGGGAAAATTTCTAAATGGTTCAAGACTGTGGAGCCCAGCTCGGCCATTGCAGTTTCGACGACCTCCATTCTAGAGGTCAAAGTAGTTCTACCAGTTCTGAGCCCATCGATAGAGGCCATTGTTCTTGTACCTTTTATCATGAAGAAGAAGGAGGTGGAGAAAAGAATGAAGTCGGCTATCAAAAAAGTTCGATCGCCAAAGAACTTTGGGGGGTCCAGTAATAATAACATCGATTTGGAGTAGGCTTCCTTTGATAGCTAGAGAGTCATCCGACCTCTCATGGAGAGATGCATACTACCGAATGTAATCAAAAAGATCCTCTAGACGAACATCAGGATGAAAGAAGGACTTGATCGTCACTTTCCTTAAGGCAGTTGTCTTTTCATTCTCCAAGTTCATTCACATGTATTTTTTAGTACCAAAACTAACTTTGGTGTTTATAGCTAGGCCACCACCTATTTGCCAACATTGAGGCGGTCAACATCCACGAGGTCAAGGCTTCAAAAGTTATCAAGGAAGCCAAAGCTGCTAAGGCAAAAGCTCAAGAATCCAAAGCCGAGGTTGAGCATCTCAAGGATGCGCTCAAGGAAGACTTCGTTGAAGTCGAGCATCTTAGGGAGGTGCTCAGAAAGATAGAGCAAACTTTAATGAAAATAAAGAACATACTAGAGACCAACTTGGCTTTAGAAATAGAGAGAAGGAAGAAGGTCGAGGTCGAGTCTTCTGAAGGGGAAAAGAAGGTGGTCAAAGCCAAGAAGTAGGCTATGGCAGAATTTAAGGCTTTGAAAGAGCATGAATATATCAAGATCAAATTTGCCAAAGAAGACATCAATAAGGGTTTCAAAATCTATCAATAGAGGGTTATCGAAAGATATCCTAAACTGGACCTCGACTTCTTGCAAGATGAGCCAGAGGATCTATTTGATGATGAAGCTGAGGTCCCCATAGCTGAAGCTATTTTCCTTTTACCAGACCTGCCATCGATGTTCCTAAGCCCATCGAGGAGCCAACACCTACTAAGGTTGGATTGAGCTATCCCATCCTAACACATATGGTTTGCTAATAGATGCAGAAGCTGCATCTGAACTCCCACAAATAGAATCCAACCACCTACAAGTCGCGACAAATGATAGTCAACTTTTCATAACAAACTCCATATGGCTTGAACTGCCTACTGACATTCTGTTATGGCTATCGCTGTCATTCTGTTATATACTCCGTCTATATAAAGGACCCTTCAGATACGTTTTTATCTCTAAGCTCTCTTCTCCATTTCTAATCTCCCATGTGCTCCATTTTTGTTGGCTAAAAAACTAACTTGATTATCGAAGGATCCTGTCGGAGCCACCAACCTTCGGTTTGGACTTCATCTTGCAAGTCTTGTCAGTGGCCTCATCTTCGCTAGCTCTAGTAAACTTTGGCATCAGCACCATTTTTTGTACTAACAGGATTAGTGGTAGAGAAAAAATTCTCTAAGCTCTTGTTCTTAAAGAAATATCCAGTCAAGTTCATCTTCTTCCCCTCCTCTCTAATTTGATAGTTTTTTCTCTCCGATCTTTCTTATATTTTGATAAGATGCCACCCAAGAGAGCTTCAACCTAGTGATCCACCGTCTTTATTGCTAGATCTCTTCCAGATCAGCTTGCTTCGACCTCATTGCCGGCACCTCAACCGCCACCGGTGACTATGGTGGATTTTGAGCAGTTTAACCTACTAGTATAATAAGTTAAGGGCCTTACTGAGGTAGCACAGGCCATGCAGCAATCCCCAACACCAATCAAGTCAGAAAGACCCTCGGTGGAGTGTAGAGATCTAGTGCAAGGAAGGCCCACTTGGGTGAGTCGGCCAGTGACTCTTGAGAAGGGGCAGTAGAGAGCAGAGAGCTCTTATTCTGATAATGATTCCATCCCTAGGGAATCATTGCCTCCCTTTAGCCAGCAGTGCTTTGAGATCCATGATTGAGATGATATTCTTGATTAGAAGCTCTAAGAAATAAATCGGTGGATTGAAAAACTCTGCCACATTGCCCCCATTCGTCTAGATGACATCTGCATTGATCCTCTTTCTTTGCTCGTATCATGCAGGAGCTTATCCCATCGAATTTCAAACTTTTTTAGTTTGAGAGTTATGATGGGACCACTGATCTTGTTGACCACCTTAAAGCCTTCAGAACTATGATGTTACTTCATGACTCATTTGATGCCATTCTGTATCGAGCTTTTCTCTCTACTTTGAAGAAAGTAGTAAGAAACTAATACTCATACCTTAAACTGGATACCATCTTTTCTTTTGATTAGCTGAGCCACTAGTTTGTGGCTCATTTTATCATCAGTTGGCACCATAGATGAGGTTTGAACTTCCTCATCAATATTAAGTAGAGGAAAGGAGAGTCCATTTGAGCTTATGTCAGTCGTTTTAATGTTGTTGCCTTAGAGATCCAAAATATAGATCAATCTATTGCTATGTTCGTATTGAAGGACGGTCTTCAGAAGAATGATCTTCTTTTCTTTCTAGAGAAGTACTCTCAAAATTTTGCTGACATGTTGGCCTAGATAGAAGGCTACGTTTGAGCGAAGGAAGCCTTCAAACTAATGGAAAGCCGTAGGAGAGTGGTAGGTAGGTGAATCTAGTAAGCCTACAATTATTGAGAAGCTGAGTAAAGCTCGGTCATGCTCCAGAACCCCTCCTAAGTGCAGACAAGTTCAAACTCCACCTTGGGTGCATCAACCAAGAAGCCTAGATCGAAGGGCATGGCAAAACTTTCCTTCCAAAAGATTTCATAACTATGCTTCCTTGAATGCTCAAAAGATTCAAGTGCTGATGGAGATCAAAGAGCAATTACCGAGGCCAAAAAGATGCAGTCTCATCTAGCCAAGTGCAACCCCAATAAGTATTATCTCTATCATTATGACCATGATCATGATACTGAAGAATGCATCTAGCTTCAAGATGAAATTAAGAAGCTCATCAGATGAGGTCGGTTAGACCATTTTTCGAGACATCAGCCAGAAAGGAGGGAGGATCAACCAAGAGCTCTACCACAACCTAAACCACCCCAGAGGGACGAGCTGCAAGAAGATCGGCCCCTACTTAGAATCATCAACACCATTGCTGGGGGACATTAGCAGGAGGAGACTAGTGGATCAGCGGAGTCAACAAAGAGGTAGAGGATTGAAGAACCCATCACTTTCACTGAAGAAGATGCACAGGAGATTCAATTTTTACATAATGACGTGGTTGTAGTGATTTTAAATATTACTAATTATGATGTATGCCATGTTTTAATTGATAATAGAAGCTCTACTAATATTTTATTTTACGATGCATTTTCTAAAATATCTATACCTGACAGTCGTATGGAACCAATAAGCTCTCGATTAGTAGGATTCACCGACGATGTAGTACCGGTTGAAGGAATAATTACTTTATCTATTAAGGTGGATCAATATCCAAAGCAATCCAAGGCTCTAGTTGATTTTCTGGTAGTGAAGGCTCCCTCAGCTTATAGTGCGATTCTTGATTGATTTGGTTTAAATGCACTTTGGGCCATGGTCTCAACTTATTACTTAAAAATAAAGTTTCCAACAAGTTATGGGATCAAAGAAGTTAGAAGAGATCAAGCTCTAGCATGGCATTGCTATACATTGCTTTACAAAGGGAAAAGCAAATAGAATCTTATTTGGTGGATGGATTTGATGCTCGTGATGACTTAACTGAAGAGCAGAGGAAACCTATTGACGACCTTATCATAGTTTCACTAAATGATGGGCATGAGGACCATACTATTCAAATTGACTTCAACTTAAGAGGAAAAGTTAAAAAGCAGCTCGTCGCCTTCTTGTGGAGAAATGTTGATGTTTTTGCTTGGGTTCTTGTAGGTATACCTGGGATAGATATAGATATAATGGAACATCGCTTGAGTGTGGATCATAAGCATCGACCTGTGAATAAAAAAAAATGAAACTTTTCACCAGAGCAACATAAGACGATGATGGATGAGATTGACAAGCTCCTCAAAGCCAAGTTCATCCGAGAGATATCTTACCCAAATTGAATCACAAATGTGGTTCTCATTAAGAAGGCGAATGACAAATGGAGGATGTGCATAGACTTCACATACTTGAATAAGGTCTGTCCAAAAGATAGCTACCTCTTATCCAAAATTGATCAACTGATGGATGCAACCTTAGGCCATGAGCTTCTCACTTTCATGGATGCCTTTTTCAGTTATAACCAAATCTGGATGGCACTAGAAGATGAGGAGAAAACTACTTTTATTACTGACCGTAGTTTTTATTGTTACAGGAGGTTATACCTTTTGGACTTAAAAATGTAGGTGCAATCTATCAACGCTTGGTGAATAAGATCTTCAAGTAGCAAATTGACTGCAATATAGAGGTCTATATAGATGACATGCTTGTCAAGAGCTGATCTTCTACAAATCATATTATCAATCTGAAAGAAACCTTCAGCATCCTTCGAAGGTACAAAATGAAGTTGAATCCAACTAAATATACTTTTGGCATAACTTTGAAAAGGTTTCTAGGATTCATGGTGTTAAGGCATAGCATCGAAGTGAATCCTAAAAAAGTTAGAGCCATTCAAGAAATGATGACACTAAAAACAATAAAAGAGGTTCAATGCCTGACAGGAAAAGTCGCAGCTCTAAATTGCTTCATCTCAAGGACCCAAACTTGGTGAAGAACTATTTTTATATCTGGCAGTGTCACCTACAACAATTAAAGCTGTCCTAATTAGAGAAGAGGTGAAAATCCAAAAGTCTATCTACTACATAAGCCAAGTTTTGAGGGATGCAGAAATAAGATATACGAAATTGGAAAAGCTAACCTATACATTGTTGATTACAGCCAGGAAGCTCCGACCTTATTTTCAGAGGTTATATGATCATGCTTCTTACTGATCAACTCATTAAAGCAATTCTTCACCGGCTTGATATCTCTAAGAGAATAGCAAAATGGGCAATCGAACTCACCAAGTTCGACATCAATTTTCAACCTCGACCATCCATTAAAGCTCAGATATTAGTCAATTTTATAGTAGAATGCACCATTCTAGATCCAGCCAAACTTGAGCAACCAAAAGTTTATGCTTCTAGTTTGCAGCTGAACTTCACTGAAGAAAGAACATATCTCTCTGAAAACTTATGGGCTCTGTATGTTGATGGCTCATCCAATACCTCAAGAATGGGCATGGCTTGATTCTAATCAATCTAGAAAAAATTATTGCTGAATACATGCTACACTTTGAGTTCCCAGCAATAAATAATGGGGTAGAATATGAACTCTAATCATAGAATTGAGAATAGCTAGTGAATTGAAAGTAGACTATGTGAAAGTCTATAGCGATTCTTAATTGATAGTGGGGTAGGTCAATGGTACTTATGAAGCCCAGGAGGAAAGTATGATAAAGTACTTGAAAAAAATGAAAAGTTTGACCTTGGCCTTCGAAGCTTTAACATTCAACAGATTCTCAAAACAGAAAATACTAGGGCCAATCTTCTCTCAAAATTAGCTATCTTGGCTCCAAGTGAATTATCGAAAGAAATCTTCTTTGAGGTTCTGAAGTATCCAAGATTGGAGGAATCCCAAACAGTAATGCAGGTCAACCATGAGCCCAGTTGGGTTGACCCTCTAATTCTATACTTCAAAGATGGAATTCTTCTCAAAGATCTTAAAGAAGTATGGAAATTGAGAAATCAAGCCACCTATTATATTTTATATGAGAATAAATCATACAAGAGGTCATATTCCTTGCCACTTCTTAAATGCCTCCGATCTTTTGAAGCTGATTATACATTAAAAAGAATTCATGAAGGTATATATGGAAGTCACCTTAGGGCTAGGTCATTATCTTACAAACTACTTCGTCAAGGATTCTATTGGCCAACTATGCAATAAGATGCTACTAATTATATGAAGAGGTGTGACCGATGTCAAACAAATACTAACATTCAGAGATAGTCAGCTTCATAACTCATACCCCTGAGCACTCCTTGGCCTTTTGCACAGTAAGGGATGGACATACTCAGGCCCTTTTCCATGGCATCTAGATAGTAAAATTTTTTTCTAGTGGCGGTAGATTATTTCACTTAGTGGGTTGAGGCCAAACCTCTGACAAAAATTATTGAAGCCAAAGTGCAAGACTTTATTTGAAAGTCGATAGTCTGTAGATTTGGTCTACCTCTGACTCTCATATTGATAATGGCCGTCAATTTATAGGAGCAAGATTTGTCGAGTTTTATGAAGGTCAGAACATCTTCCATCATTTTACATCGGTAGCTCACCACAGGCTAATGGTGAAGCCAAGGTAACCAACAGGACTTTGTTCCAAGAAATAAAGGCAAGGCTTGAAAGGGCAAAAGAATCATGGATGGATGAACTCTATCATATTCTCTAGGCCTACAGAACCACCCAAAAGCTGCCAACTAGGGAAACTCTTTTTGCTTTGGCTTTCGAAATAGAGATAGTCATTCCAGTTGAACTTGGACTTTCTTCAGCCTAAGTTGAAGTCTTTAATGAATAAAACAACTCACAAGATCTTAGAGCAGATCTTGATCTATTGAAAGAGAAGCGAGAAAAAGCATAAATTTGGATGGCAGTCTATAAACAAAAGATGGCTCGCTACTATAATACTAGAGTCAGAAGTAAGATTTTTAAAATAGGAGATCTAGTACTATAACAGGCAGATGTCACATAGCCATAGAATCAAGAAAAGCTCATCCTAAATTGGGAAGATTCTTATGAGGTCATAGAAATCATCTGGCTAGAATCTTATTATTTGAAGGAGCTTGGAGAAGCTATACACCCTCGGCCTTGGAACTTAAAAAACTTATGAATGTACTATCGATGAACCTATTTTCAATAAATTTTTTTTATTTTAACATTCTTGTCTTTGATGCAAAACTATGTAATGGCAGAAAATTATCCAACCAAACTTCATTCTCAAATGAAGAAGAAGACCTCCGATTCTTAAATAGGAGGTAACGGGAAGAGACACTCTCAACGATCCTTTTGTGCCTCGATAATCTTGTTAGAAATAAGAGGTGAACCTCATCCTAATAAGGATAATAGCCAACCATGTCAGGAATAGGAGGTGAACCTCATCCTGATATGGATGAGAACCCTCATGAAAGATTGAAGGCCTCCAGTTCTTTGATGAAAGGTTAACCTCATCTTAACGAGGGTGAAGGCATCCTATTCTTAAATAGGAGGTAACAGAGAGAGGTCCTCTCAACGATCCTTTTGTGCCTCAGCAATCTTGTTCGGAATAGGAGGTGGACGTCATCTTAATAAGGATAATAACCAACTATGTCAAGAACAGGAGGTGAACCTCATTCTGACATTGATGAAGACCCTCACCGGGGATTGAAGGCCTTTAGTTCTTAAATATAAGGTTAACCTCATCTTAATGAGGGTGAAGGCCTTTCGTTCTTAAATAAGAAGTAATGGAGAGAGGCCCTCTCAATGGCCCTTTTTTGTCCTAGCAACCTTGTTAGAAATAAGAGATGGACCTCATCCTAATAAGGATAATAGCCAACCACGTTAGAAATAAGAGGTGAACCTCATCCTGACGTAGATGAAGATCCTTACGGAAGATTGAAGGCCTTTGATTCTTAAACAAGAGATTAACCTCGTCTTAATGAGGATGAAGATCTTCGATTCTTAAATAAAAGGTAATAAATAGAGATCCTTTCAACAGCCCTTTTATGCCCCAATAATCTTGTTAGGAATAGAAGATGGACCTCATTCTAATAAAGATAATAGCCAACCATATCAGAAACAGAAGGTGAACCTCATCTTGATGTGGATGAAGACCCTCGTGGGGGATTGATGGCCTCCAATTCTTAAACAGGAGATTAACCTTATCTTAACGAGAGTGAAGGCCTCCAGTTCTTAAATAGGAGATAACTGAGGGAGGTCTTCTCAATGGTCCTTTTGTGCTCCAGTAATCTTATTAAAAATAGGAGGTGGACCTCATCTAAACAATGATAATAGCCAACCACATCAGGAATAGAAAGTGAACCTCATCCTAACATGGATGAAGACCCTCATGAGAGATTGAAGACCTCCGATTCTTAAACAAAATGTTAACTTCATCTTAACGAGGATGAAGATCTCTGGTTCTTAAATAGGAGATAATGGAAAGAGGCCCTCTCAATGACTTTTTTATGCCCTGACGATCTCATTATGAACAGGAGGTGGATCTCATCCTAACAAGGATAATAGTTAACCATGTCAGGAATAGGAGGTGAACCTCATCCTGACGTCGATAAGGACCCTCATGGAGGATTGAAGGTCTTTAGTTCTTAAACAAGAGGTTAACCTCATCTTAACAAGGGTAAAGCATTCGGTTCTTAAATATAAGATAATGGAAAGAGGTCCTCTCAATGATCCTTTTGTATCCTAGCAATCTTATTAGAAACAGGAGGTGAACCTTGTCCTAATAAGAGTAATAGCCAACTACATCAAAAATAGGAGATGAACTTCATCCTGACATGGATGAAGATTTTCATGGGAGATTAAAGGCCTTCGGTTCTTAAATAAGAGGCTAATCTCATTTTAACGAGGGACAAGGCCTATGGTTCTTACATAAAAGGTCATGGGAAGAGGCTCTGTTAATGGCTCTTTTGCACCCTGGCAATCTTATAAGAAATAGGAGGTGGGTCTCATCCTAATAAGGATAATAGCCAACCATATCAAGAACAGGAGGTGAACCTCATCCTGGCATGGATGAAGACTCTCAGAGGGATTGAAGTTCTTTGATTTTTAATAGGAGGTTAACTAGGATGTGAAGACTTTCAGTCCTTAGACAAAAAAATATATTCTTTTCTAATCAAATCTAAAATCCTTGTTCATCAACAAAGGTGACAAACATACAAGACATAAGGCAAAAGTTGTTGTTTCAAGATAACACTAATATCAGGCATAACAAGAAAAAGGGATCAATAAGCAACAAACTGAGATGTAACTCAAAGGACAAAAATATTATTCTGCTCTATTGAAATTGCAAGTTTATTACATAGGTCCTTGAGACTGATTACAAATATAAAGAGAGAGATCATATTCTAATTGAAATTATATTTTGGACTGCCGGCCCTAGCCAATACGAGAGAGTACTTCAAATCTTCTATCTTCTCTTTAAGGTCGCCTCATACAAATTCACGAGTAATTTGAGATCTCCAACATTTATCTCAGCCTTTTTCTTAGATAGTGATCGCTGCTGATAAGTACAATAAATTCACCAATAAAAGTATTAATTTATTAATTAATTTATATTAATTTTTAAAAATTAATAATCAATTTATATATAATTTTTGAAAAATTCATATTTTTATTAATTAAAAAATTAATTAAAAAATAATAAAAATTAAAAAATAAAATTTTATTATCAATAGAAAGAGCTCATTTTTTTGATCACAACGAAATAAATTTTGAAGTAAAACGGAGCTAAAATGGAAAAGATATGAATTTTTAAAGAAATAAAAAAATAAAAAAAATAATAAAAAAAAAATAAAATACGGCTCAAATGGCTCAAGCCGCCACGCCGCAGCAGCCGGCGCATCCAGATGCGCCGAGCCAAGCCGACCAAGCCGGCGCGCCAAGCCATCCAAGCTAGCCGACTCAAGCCTCAGAAGCCATCAGCCGGTCTACGAGCACAGTGTAGACCGCCAGCTCAGCAGAACCGGCGAATCAGAGCCTGCCACGTGGTAGACCTAGACCCCTAAAGGGTTTACAGGAAATTTCATCATGGCTCACAGGGCAATTTTGGTCTTTTCATCTGTCAATAAAAGGCGCTGATTGGTTGCGGTGCACGGATATGGCCGGTCCACGTGGTCCATGGGAACAGTAAAATTGCGCGATCGTGACGGTGGTGGTTGTTTGCGGTTCAAGATCGGACGGTCAGCATTTTTTTCGATTGCCAATTTCACTCGGATCACCATCAAATGGCAGCGCCTTGATTCCAGCCTTCGATCCGACGGTCCAGAAGGCTCCCGACGGTGATCAGGACTCCCGAAGGCGCATTGATCAACGGCGTAAATTTCCTCCATCAAGCGCGATCCAACGGCCAGAAATTGATCCGACCTGATCTGGGCTGATAGGCATCCGATTTTTGATGATTTTTGGACCGTTGGATTTCCTATTGAATAGCCAGATTTTCACCAGATTTACCAGAGTCATAATCAGAGTTGTTTTTATTCAAATTTTATTCAGATTTTGATGATTACAAAGGCAATTAGTCCCATATTGCCTTTAGAAATAAATATCCAACCCCTTCTAGCTCTATAAAAAGGATCCTAAGCCTCTAAGAAAGGGAGAGGGGTTGGAAGGGAAGCTAAGGTATAGGGTGGAAGCCAAGCTCTGGGTTAAAGGTTGCTTCAAAGCTGCAGTGCTGAGAAGAAGAGCCGGTCTTCTACGCCATCTCCATGCCTACGCTGATCTGCGATCTCCATCTAGTTTTTTCTTTCTTTTTCTTTAATTTCTTGTATTAAAATTCTGAATTTTCTTTAATTTCTTATATTTAAATTCTGCATCTTAAGTTTTAAATTTAATAAAGAAAGTTTCATTATTCTTTTCAATTCTAGCTTTTTAAGTTAATTATTCTTTATCGCTTTTTTTTAATTTTACTATGCAAGTAGTTGCTAAGATCTAAATAGTAGATCTTAGTACCAAATTTATTTTTGCATAATTTAAATTCTAATTTTATTTACAAATTTATTTTTTGACTTTAATTTTTAAAAAATCTTCTTTTCTTTTCTTTAAAAAAAAAATATAATAATAATAATAATAATAATAATAATAATAATAATAAAATCAAAGATTTTAGAAATAAATCATTGCCTCTCTGTGGATTCGATCCGACTCACCACTCTCTTCATAATTTTTAATTAATTTAAAAAGTAAAGAGTCGGATTTAAATTGATAAACACGGTGTCTTAACGACAGCATCGTGTTCCTATCAAGTTTTTGGTGCCATTGCCGGGGAGGCATAAAAATTAAAATTTCTTTATTTCTTTGATTTTTTTTACTACCTACTCATTATTTTTTATTTATTTTATAGAAAAAAATAAAAAAAAAAGGAACAAGGAAGATTAGGGCACGAACAAAACTCTCAATCCTATTCGGTGAGATCATTCCTAAACCCTAAATCTCTTTTCTTATTTTTAATATTTGCTTTATTTTTAAATTAATTAAAAATTACCTACATAAACCTAATTAAAAATCTCATCACAAGATTAGAAACCCTAATTATTTAGAGCATCCATCATATTAGTTTTTATTCTTATTTTTGGTGATTGCTGGAGGTCAAGGTAAGCCTTTTTATAATTTAATTAGTTAGTTTAAATTGCATAGAACTCTTTGATTGGAATTTTTTTTTTTCTTTTGCATATTTCATATTAAACCAAATTAAGGGCACAACCCATTAAACAAGATAAGGTGGGGATTTGATCACCCTTCCTTAGCCCACAAACAACCAACCAGCATCCTGCATTAACCCAAACCTTAACTCTTAAAATCAATTAGACATTAACCCTTTAAGGATATTCGAGCTCAATAGGACAAGAAATCCTAAGAGTTGAACCAAGTTAGGGTTAATCAATTTGACTGGTGTCTAGGAAAGTGGTTCAGGGACGATTGGGCCCGAAAGGAAGGTGGTTACTTAATTGGTTCTGTTCGCTTACCTGGCCAAGCACAATTGGTGTCTAAGGCAAGCAACGGGGGGACTCCCACCGACTTTACACTTACCTGGCCAGTTGATTGGCTAATCCTCTATTTGGAGGGCTTGAAGGTGATCTTGGCAGTTAGGAGCTGTCTAGATCTAGGATAACTCTTAGTCAGGATTGATTGCCTAACTTGTTTGCCAAATAATATCTAACATAAACCACAAATTAACTCCTCTCTATCTTCTCCAGATTTAAGACTCCTTAGGATTTTTCCTCTCTTCTTTCTTTCTCTCTTCTTTTCTTAAAAAAAAAAAAAAAATTAAAAAAAAATAAAAAATATATATCTTGAACCATATATCAAATTGCACTAGTACATGCACGGTAGAAGATCACTTTTACCTGACCTAGTTAAACCAGATCCTGAAATTGAAAGACTAATTCATTTAAGACCAGATAATCAAATGGCTGGAAAATCGTGAAGAACCACCTAGGCAGATGAAGGAATACTTTATTCCTTCCACCTACAACCCATCGACTTGCATCCACATACCTGATATCCCTGCTAGCCACTATGAGATTCAAGTCGACCACAATCCAGATGCTCCCATCTTTTTATGGGAATGCCAATGAAGACCCTTACAAACATCTGGATGAAGTTCTTAGAAATCTGCTCTACGGTAAAAATTCAAAATTTTTCTGATGATGCCCTTAGACTGACCTTGTTCCCTTTCTCATTAAAAGATAAAGCCAAGTACTGGCTTGGCACATTAGGAAGAACAATTCAAACATGGGCAGAGATGCAACATGAATTTCTTAAGAAATTTTATCCCATAGGACGAACCAATACCTATGAGGCGAGCCATCACGGGATTTGCTCAGCTTCCAGGGGAACAAATTCATGAATCATGGGAAAGACTTAAGGAACTTCTTAGAAAATGCCCACACCATGGTCTATCTAAGTGGCAAATTGTACAAGCTTTCTATGAAGGTTTAGGAGATCAATATAAGCAGATGGTTGATGCATCCTGTGGAGGTGCATTCATGAGCAAAAGTGAGGATGAAGCTTATACCTTATTTGAAACCTTAAGTGAAAACTCTATTAACCATGCTTCATTATCCTCTTATGAAAGATCAATTTCTCAACAAAAACGGGCAGGAATTTATGAGATCAAAACTTCCAGAACTTAATTCTAAGGACAGACTTGAACATAATAGCACAAAAATTAGATAAAGTCGACCTTATTGCCCAGAAATTAGATCAATTCCTAAACTCTAGGTCAACAATCTCCTGCACAATACACACCAGCTTCTAATTATCAAGGTGATTTGCTCTATTTGTGCTAGCCCAACACATCATGTAAGTGAATGTCCCACGGTTGCACAATTACCACCTCTTATCCAAGAACAAGTCCAAGCTGCTCAAGGTTACTCCAAACCACTTAATGACCCATATTCAAATTCATATAATCCTGGTTGGAGAAACCATCCTAATTTCTCTTGGAAACCACAACAAGACTCAGGCTCAGACCCAAATCCCACCAGTTCAAAATTATCAAAATAGGCCCCAAGTACCAGAACTATGCCTATAATAAGGGTCAAGCCTAGTCAGTCTTCTCAACCACTACATTATAATCAAGCCCTCATACCCACCTCCTCATCAACAGACCAATCTAGCCGATGATAAATTCAATCAACTTCAACAATTAATTCTAAGCCAACAACAATCAATCGCCAGGACTAGAAGCTCAAATAGGACAAATTAGCTGAGTCTAGCATGAGGAGAGAACCAGGTCAATTACCAAGCCAACCAATTGCAAATCCTAAAAATAATCCATCCAATGTCTATCAACCACCTGGATTTACTCATCCATCTAACATTCCACCTAAGAACCCCCAATTAGAAAATGCCAAAGCAATATCTGAACTTAGAAGTGGTAGGATTCTTAAGGACCCATATCAAGACCAGGTGATAGAGGCCAATACTGATGTTAGCCAAGATGAGAAATTTGAAGAAGAGGATAATCATATAGAAGAACTTGAGCTTAAGACTGGTACTGACACTGATAAGATGGATAAAGAAAAGAAGAGAACAGATGAATTAGCTGAGACATATAAACCCAAAGCCCCGTTCCCTTCGGCCTTAGAAGCAGGCTCTTCTCGCAAAAAGCAAGAAACACGCAACAAGGAGCTAATGGAACTATTTAAACAAGTTCATATTAATTTACCCCTCCTCGATGCAATTCAGCATGTTCCAGCCTATGCTAAATTTCTTAAAGAACTCTGTACCCAAAAGCGTGAGCCACGAACCACCAAAAGAGTTATGCTATCCGAGGATGTAAGTGCGGTCCTGTTAAATCCAATACCTCAAAAGATGAAAGATCCTGGTGCACCCTTAATTTCATGTGTTATTGGAGGTATAACCTTTGACCGAGCATTACTAGACTTAGGAGCTAGTGTAAACCTCCTTCCAACCTCGGTTTATGAAAAATTTGGGATTGGAGAATTAAAACCCACGTCAGTCATTTTGCAATTAGCTGATAGATCTATAAAAACACCGCGTGGTTTAATTGAGGATGTTCTAGTTAGAGTAGATAAATGTTATTTTCCTGTAGACTTTCTCATACTTGACATGGAACCATCCCAAGAGCTGAACCAAAATCCCATAATTTTAGGACGTCCATTCTTAGCAACCTGCCAATGCCAATATCAACTGTAAAATGGGAGCTATGGATATTTCTTTTGGGAATCAAAAAGTAAGAATTAATATTTTTAATACCCCAAAGTACACCCAAGAGGAGGAAGACTGCTTTGTAATCAATCAGATAGATGAAATAGTTGAATCTAATTCCTCCTTAGATTTACTACAAGATGATGAACCCACTGAAGAAACTCAAACCCAGGAAGTAAATGCCCTGCTTAATTCACCTCAACCATCACATTCATTACCTTGGTCAGTGAAAAGTTGAGCCCTTACCTGAGCGAAAAATTGAACCACTACGTCCTTCAATTCAGGCCCCACCACAACTTGAACTAAAACCTTTACCTGAATCACTTAAGTATGTATTTTTAGGATCAAAGAAAACCCTACCAGTAATAATTGCTTCCAACTTAACTACTGAACAGGAAAACCAATTGGTAAATATTCTAAAAACATATAAAGGAGGCCATAGGGTGGACCGTTCGCCGATTTAAAAGGAATTAGTCCGTCAATATGCATGCACCATATTTATACAGAAGATAATGCCAAACCAACTCGAGAGATGCAAAGAAGGCTTAACCCTAACATGCAAGAAGTAGTCAAGAAAGAAGGTAATTAAATGGTTAGATGCTGGAATTATTTATCCTATCTCTGACAGCCACTGGGTGAGTCCTACACAAGTTGTTCCAAAAAAATCTGGACTTACGGTTGTCCGCACTGAACATGGAAACTTAGTACCAACACGACTTTCCACTGGGTGGCGTGTCTGCATAGATTATAGAAAACTCAATACAACCACCCGAAAAGATCACTTTCCCTTACCCTTTATCGATCAAATCCTAGAAAGACTAGCAGGCCAACAATACTTTTGCTTTTTAGATGGATACTCGGGATACAATCAGGTAGCAATCTACCCAGGAGATCAAGGAAAAGACCACCTTTACATGTCCTTATGGAACCTTTGCTTTCCGTAGAATGCCATTCGGATTATGTAATGCACCTGCAACTTTTCAACGGTGCATGATGTCAATATTTTCAGACATGATAGGAGATTTCTTAGAAATATTCATGGATGACTTTTCAGTCTTTGGAGAATCTTTTGAGAGTTGTCTCAACAATTTGAAGAAAATATTAAAATGATGTATTGAGGCTAATCTAGTGTTAAGCTGGGAAAAGAGCCACTTCATGGTTCAAGAAGGGATCGTTTTAGGACATATAGTATCCTAAGAAAGGGATTGAGGTAGATAAAGCTAAAGTTGAACTAATTTCTAAACTTCCTCCTCCCACTTCTGTCAAACAAATTCGATCTTTTCTTGGTCATGTAGGATTCTATCGTCGCTTCATCAAAGAGTTCTCTAAAATTTCTCGTCCTTTGTGTAATCTCCTTGCTAAGGATGTTTCTTTTAACTTTGATGAAAATTGTCTTAAAGCTTATGAAATCTTAAAAGAAGCTGTGACCAAAGCTCCAATCATACAACCTCCTAATTGGTCACTACCTTTTGAAATTATGTGCGATGCCTCAGATTTTGCCATAGGAGCTGTCCTAGGCCAAAGGGTAAACAAATGTCCTGTAGTGATCTATTATGCTAGTAGAACTCTGAATGAAGCACAAATGAATTATACCACCACTGAAAAAGAGTTGCTAGCCATTGTGTTTGCCCTAGAAAAGTTTAGATCATATTTATTAGGATCAAAAATCATAATTTACTCGGATCATTCAGCCTTGAGATACCTGCTCTCAAAGAAAGATGCTAAACCATGATTAATTAGATGGATTTTACTGTTACAAGAATTTGACATTGAAATTCGAGATAAGAAGGGATCTAAAAATGTTGTAGCAGACCATCTGTCTAGGATCCTAGTGAAAGATAATGAACCTGTATCAATCAGAGAATCTTTTTCCAGATGAACAATTGTTAACAGTTTCACATACAAAGACTCCTTGGTTTGCAAATATTGTCAATTACTTAGTCATAGGACAAATTCCTGATGGCTGGTCTAAGAATGAAAAGGATCGATTCTTTGCTCAAATCAAATATTATTTTTGGGAAGATCCTGAGCTTTTTAGAATTTGTGCTGATCAAATCATTCGTAGATGTGTTCCTGAATCTGAACAATGGAGTATCTTACAATTTTGTCATACTCTTGCTTGTGGAGGACACTTTTCTGGACGAAAAACTATGCGGCCAAAGTGTTACAAGAGTGGTTTTTATTGGCCAACATTATTTAAGGATGCCCATACTTTTAGTCAGGAGTGTTTTAAGTGTCAAGCCTTAGGGAATATTTCAAAGAAAGACATGATGCCTTTGAACCCCATTTTAGTGGTTGAAATTTTTGATGTATGGGGAATTGATTTTATGGGACCTTTTCCACCTTCCAATGGATTTGAATACATTTTGGTAGCTGTCGATTATGTTTCTAAATGGATTGAAGCAATAGCAACTCGAACCAATGATCATAAAGTAGTCCTAAAATTTATTCAGAAGAATATCTTTTCCAGGTTCGGATTTCCACGTGCTATCATTAGTGACGGGGGTACCCATTTTACAAATCATCAATTTCGAACTTTATTACGAAAATATGGGGTGACACATAAGATAGCTACACCATACCATCCGCAAACAAGTGGTCAGGTAGAAGTCTCTAATAGGGAAATCAAGAATATCTTACAAAAGACTATTAGGCCTGATCGAAAAGATTGGTCAGATTGATTGGATGATGCATTATGGGCCTATAGGACAGCTTATAAAAACCCCATTGGAATGTCTCCCTATAGATTAATCTATGAAAAAGCATGTCACCTTCCGGTAGAACTTGAACATAAAGCATATTGGGCAATAAAATAATTAAATTTTAATTTAAACAAAGCTGGTTCCAATCGGATGTTACAATTAAGTGAATTAGAAGAATTAAGGCAAGAAGCTTATGAAAATTCAAAAATTTATAAGGAGAAAATGAAAGCCTTCCATGATAAACATATTTCAAGAAAAACCTTTGAGCCAAATCAACAAGTCTGGTTATTTAACTCAAGGCTTCGATTATTCCCTGGAAAACTAAAATCCAGATGGGATGGACCTTATATAGTTAATCATGTATTCCCACATGGTGCAATTAAACTCTATGATCCCAGGACTAAAAATTTTTTTAAGGTAAATGGCCAAAGGCTTAAACCATATATCGAAGGGATATCATTAAATCAAAATATTGATCAAGTGCAATTAATAGAACCACAATGAATTAAACTGCATTTTGTCTGGCTGAAGACAATAAACTTAGCGCTTATTGGGAGGCAACCCAATACTTCTTGAATCTAATTTATTCTTTTTAGTCTCTTTTTAGGCTAAGTTGGAGAAGGACCACAAAAAGCTGGAGAAGGATCACAAGCTTCAAAACCCATCTAAATAAACAAACATAATTTTCATCCTTTTATTTATCTTCCCTTCCATTGAGGACAATGTCAATTCAGTTGGGGTAAAATTAAAAAAAAAAAAAAAATTTTTTTTTAAAAAAAAATATATAATAAAAATATATAAAAAATAAAAAAATATAATTAAAAAATATATAATAAATAAAAAATATATATAGAAATAAAAAAATATAAAAAAATAAAAAAATAAATAATAAATATATATATATATATATATATATAATAATAATCAAATTTTGGATGAACCATATTTTAGGAAAGAGAATCTTAAGCAAAATAAACTAGGAAAAGTAATAAAGTTAGAAAGTATTAACTAATAATGGTAGCGAGTTAAGAAGCAGATTACTTGGTCAGACCATTAGCAGCCTACTTAGGTCATTTAAAGGCTAACAGCACTTCTAATTGCACATGCACACTAATGAAGCACAGCAGGTGTTGATTATAAGGCTAAATTGAGGATTCAATTATCACTAAAAATTGATGGTTTATATATACTTCAATTAAAGAAACTTGAATTTAAGGAAAGAGCTACCTGCTTAAATTTAAAAAAAAAAAAGTGCAAAACACAGAGTATATGTGGATTGCCCTAAGCTAGAACTCTGCACCTTAAGTCAAGTGTAGAAGTTCACATCAATCGGTGAAGGGAAGGCCAGGATGCTCAGCACAATTCAAAAAAAAAAAAAAAAAAAAAAGAAGCAGTGTGAAAGCTACCTTAATTCATGCATTTAACTTGGGAGTATATAGAAAACTAACCAAAATAAGTGATAAAAGAAGATTCATTTGTCCTTTGAATCAACACCCAAATGCTAAGTTAGTATTCACAAAACCAGTGCTGAAAATCTTTAGATGAACTCTAAGAAAGTTTCTGATTAATCTGCCATAAAATTTACTTCTGAAACTCAATACTTAGTTAGTGATACTGTCTAAACTTTTGATCTTAAACCCTAGATTTATTCTTGTGAAGGAAGATCTCAATGAAATATGGTACTTGATCTAAATTAAAATTCTTTCTTTACTCGAGGACGAGCAAAGCTTAAGTTGGGGGGTGTGATAAGTACAATAAATTTACCAATAAAAGTATTAATTTATTAATTAATTTATATTAATTTTTAAAAATTAATAATTAATTTATATATAATTTTTAAGAAATTCATACTTTCATTAATTAAAAAAATTAATTAAAAAATAATAAAAATTAAAAAATAAAATTTTATTATCAGTGGAAAGAGCTCATTTTTTTGATCACAACGAAATAAATTTTGAGTAAAACGAAGCTAAAATGGAAAAGATATGAATTTCTAAAGAAATAAAATAAAAAATAATATAAAAGAAAATAATAAAATACGGCTCAAACGGCTCAAGCCGCCATGCCGCAGCAGCCGACGCATCCAAACGCACCGAGCCAAGCCAACCAAGCTGGCGTGCCAAGCCATCCATGCTAGCCGACTCAAGCTCAGAAGCCATCAGTCGATCTATAGCACAGTGTAGACCGCCAGCTCAGTAGACACCAGCGAATCAGAGCCTGCTACGTGGTAGACCTAGACCCCTAAAGGGTTTATAGGAAATTCATCGCAGCTCATAGAACATTTTGGTCTTTTCATCTATCAATAAAAGGCGCTGATTGATTATGGTGCACGATATGGCCGGTCCACATGGTCCATGGGAATAGTAAAAGTGCGATCGTATGGTGGTGGTTGTTTAATGTCAAGATCGGACGGTCAGCATTTTTTCGATTACCGATTTCACTCGGATCACCATCGAATGGCAGCGCTTGATTTCAGCCTCGATTCAACGTTCTAGAAGGCTCCCGATGGTGATCAAACTCTCAGGCGCATGATCAATGGCGTAAATTCCTCCATCAAACAAGATCCAATGGTCAAAAATTGATCCGACCTGATTTGGGCTGATATGCATCCATTTTTGATGATTTTTGGATCGTTGGATTTTTATTGCATGGTCAGATTTTACCAGACTTACCAGAGTCATATCAGAGTTGTTTTTATTCAAATTTTATTCAAATTTTGATGATTACAAAGGCAATTAGTCCCATATTGCCTTTAGAAATAAATATCCAACCCTCCTAGCTCTATAAAAAGGATCCTAAGCCTCTAAGAAAGGGGAGATGGGTTGGAAGGGAAGCTAAGGTATAAGGTGGAAGCCAAGCTCTGGGTTAAAGGTTGCTTCAAAGCTACAGTGTTGAGAAGAAGAGCCGATCTTCTACGCCATCTTCATGCCTACACTGATCTACGATCTCTATCTAGTTTTCTCTTTCTTTTTCTTTAATTTCTTGTATTAAAATTTTAAATTTTCTTTAATTTTTTGTATTTAAATTATGCATCTGAGTTTTAAATTTAATAAAGAAAGTTTCATTATTCTTTTCAATTCTATCTCTTTAAATTAATTATTCTTTATCACTTTTTTTTTAATTTTATTGCAAGTAGTTGCTAAGATCTAAATAGTAGATCTTAGTACCAAATTTATTTTTGCATAATTTAAATTCTAATTTTACTTATAAATCTATTTTTTGACTTTAATTTTTAAAAACTCTTCTTTTTTTTTCTTTAAAAAAATTATAATAATAAAAATAATAATAATAATAAAAGAATCAAAGATTTTAGAAATAAATCATTGCCTCTCTATGGATTCGACCCGACTCACCACTCTCTTCATAATTTTTAATTAATTTAAAAAGTAAAGAGTCAGATTTAAACTGATAAACACAGTGTCTTAACGACAGCATCGTGTTCCTATCAGTATCCTTCACTGCACTTTCATTTTAAGTTGTCTAGATCTTGAGCCGAAAGAGTTTAGCCTTACATTTTTCATAATTCATGAAAAGATCTCCAAGAGTTCTTGTTAGAGAGGTGACTTCCTCTAGATCTCCTCTTGGCCTAGCCTGGATCCTATCCACTAGTTGTTTCTGGAGCCACATTATCTCAGTGTTTGCCATTTTAAGCTTCTCCTAATAATCATCTATTTGCTTGCACCATCTAATCCGGTAGGAGTTATATGACCTCTTAGCATTCTATAGCTGCTTTTGAAGGTCGAAATTTTTTTTTGACTACTCCCAACGAAACTCTGCTTGACTTTGGACCCAAGCCAAACTCCTCTCTAGTTGGTTGATTTTTTTTCTTGCTTCGCAGAGTTCGACCTCAAGAGAGCAAATCTTGGCCGTCAGGTTCCAGGATTTATCACTAGCACATTTTTTGGTTTCTGAAAGTTCTTCACTCAGATGGTTCTTCTTCGTAGTATATTTTTTAAACAACTGCTTGGAGAATTGGCAAAGTCGATTAATTTTGACAGCAACCTCAACATAACTTTTTTTTGATTTTTGAAGCTCGTCTTCAACTTTCTTCAGCTTTTTACTAAGATGGCAAACTTTTTTTTTTAATTCTTTATTAATTGCATTCAATGGGATCCCCGGAGGCAGAGGTTTGGCATCAATGGGAGACTACGTTAATGCATGAAAATATTATGACACAACAGTATGGCAAAAAAGATTTATTTTCATTACTAAAAATATTTTGAATACAGGAACAAGTAAAAAAAAGAGTATAATTATAGGAAGCCTCCAATCTCTGGAGGAGGAATAGTGGATAAGCTTGGCATGGCTTCGGTAGTCTCAGACTCTCGGGTAGGCTTAGAAGTTACAATGGAAAGCTTGGCGGGAGGTAAATCGATAGCAGCAATGGAAGGTTCAGCTTTGTCATTAGAGGACTCATCCGTTAAAAAATTGAGTTGAGCTTGAAGAATTTTTCAGCCATCCTCCCCTAGCAAAGCTCAAATTCTTTGAGGAATGCCTCCTAGGTGAAGGCTATCTTAATATCCTCCATTTCCTTTGAAGACTTGAAGGATTCAATGGCCTGTTCCCTCCCCAACCCGACCATCTCCTCAGACTTCTTCATCCTATTTTCCTCTGAGGTCAAGGTGGCTTTCAGTTCCACCGAGGTCTGCTCTTCCCTTTGGAGTTCCTCTTGAAGATGTATAACTTTGGTAGAGTGAGCCTCCCTTAGATGCTCAATCTCGGCCTAGATGTTCTTGGTCTCCGCTTGGGCTTTGGTGATTGCCTTAGAAGCCTCAACTTTGCGGTGACTAAGTATCTCCCTGTACGCGTACAAGTGGTCCCTAGCTGCAAATAACCAGATTTAAGCGACGATTACGGGTTTACTAATGATTGGCTAAACTTAAGAGAAAAGTTGATTAACTCAAGAAAGGCCACATAGGAGTCTTGCAACCTATCCTCATCATCTAGGTGAATCATACTTTCAAGGAGGCGGGGAAGGACGCACCCTTCCATCAAGGGCTAGACAACTCCATAATTATCCAGAGAATCTAGCTCTAGGCTGGAGCTGCTATTGCCACTAGATCCTCTTGCATTCCTCTTGACTTTCTTGGCAACAATTTTCTTTTTCTTCTCTATATTTCCTTTCTCGGGGGTGTTGAAGTGGCAGCTTCATTGGGCGAGGACAACCTCGGTGCAATTGTGCCAATTTTTGAAGCAGGGGTGGTTTGGGTCACCATGGCCAAGCTTGAACCCTCGACCTTCATCCACTTTGATGGCTCTTTAGAGGAACCACCTTTTCTTTTGAGGGTCTAGGCTCCTTTAGATAATTGATCTAGTTTTTCTAGAGTCATTTCTGTAGCGGCAAGAAGACTAGTCAGAAAAAATAGCTGTATAATTAGCAAGATGTAAAAATATACCTGCTGGATCGAGAGGTCTCAAATCAAAGTTAAATAAAGTTTGATTCTTTAATAACTCGGATACCAGAGGAGCTCAGTAATTTCTTATTTTGCTAATCATGTCAAGATCTTCTCTTTCTAACCCTAAAGCTTGGCGGACTGAATTTCTTAGCTGCCCCCAAGAAGGAAGTCCTAACTCTAGAGAAGGACATGAAACAAAGAAAAATTTCTTCTTTCAGTTATGAGTGGAAGAAGGGACGCCCTTGAGCAACCCATTCTTATCAAATTAGGAGGATAGGTACCACTAATTTTTGGTAATTGGATGATGTTTGAAGATGAAGTAATTATAGAACAAAGAAATGGTTGAATGAACCTCGATCGAGATGCATAGAGAAAGAAAACCTATGATAAACTTGAATGAGTTTGGGATCATAGAAGCAAAGAAAATGTTCAAAAATTGAAAGAGAGCTATGACAAAGGGAGGAATTAGAAGACAAAGTCTAGCACGGAGAGCTTTGGTGTACAAATAAAAGTGATCTAGGGTTGGAGCACAAGCTCAGTCGCTTGATCCCAGAAGCTCTAGTTCATACTCTAAAGAAACCTTGTATTGAACCCTTATCAAGGAAAGATCCCCAAAGTGCAAAGAGTAGGGGATGATCCCGGGTATGACGGTCAGACAGGATACTACCCTAAGGTCTACCTCCTTAGCGGTGGGGTTTTGGGAGTTTGGATCGGTCGGGCTCCTAGAACTGGTAGACCAAGATACTTCAAAAGATATTTGGATCAAACAACTTGAAAAAGTCCCAATCATATGTTGATGAAGCATGCTATTTGATATGTTCATAATCTATGATTCTTTTATGTATTGTATATGTTATTTATCATTCTGTAAGGTTACCCTAGCATAATGGTGGATGTCTACTATGTGGTAAATGGTTGTCCTAGAATGATGCTATAACAAATAGCTTGATAGTATTTCAACATGAATTCTATATGCATATGTGATATATTAACATAGAATGTTTATACATGTTATTAGTGTATTCATGCTTTATATATGCTATAGTTGCATATATGATTGCATATATATTAGATGTGCTTGAGACCATTAAAAGCCCTCATAAATTCATATTAAGTCATAGTGTTGAAAAATCAAGTGCAAATCCATTCAGAAAATAATTAATCAATTGGTGTCTAGGAAAGTGGTTCTAGGAAGGTAAAAGAATGTTGTTAATTAATTAGATCCATTTATTGCCTAGCCAAATCTTTTCGTGTCTATGGTAGGAATGGGATCCTCCCACCTCTCTCCCACTTACCTGACCAATTCAATTTAATTTAAATCTTGAATTGAAAATGCTAAATGAGTAGGGCACTACATATGCCTTTCTTCATGCTAAGCCAAAATCCTATCAAAAATCATAGTAGGTTTGTTGTGATATCCACAAGGCCCATTATGGGGATTGATAAGGGATTGTCTTAGTGCATACTAAATAGTTATGGTATATTTTAAATATGTTGCCTATAAGTATCATAAATTCACCAATAAAAGTATTAATTTATAATTTAATTTATTTTTATTTTTAAAAATTAATATTTTTATTTATCTATTTTAAAAAAATTAATTATTAATGAAAAGAGCTTATTTTTCTGGTCAAAATGAAGCAAATTAGAGCAAATCCAATTTAAAATGGATCCATTATGAATTTTCAAAGAAAAAAATAATAATAAAAAAATTAGACCAGTTCACCAAGCCAGCTTGCCCAGCCAATCGACCTGCATGCGACCAACCCGTTCCGCCCACAAGCTCGATCTGCTCTGCAGCCCATGTTCAACCCAGTCAGCCCATTCCTCCTCCAGCTGATGTCAGGAAACAATGCGGTCCACCATGGATCGATCACCAGTATGGAAGGCATGGACCCTTATAGGGTCCATGAAATTTTTACGGGGTTCATAGGGCATTCTAGCCATTTTACCTAGCATATTGAGCGTTGATTGGTGGTGGTCTTCACAAATCCTAGTCCAGGTGGTCCATTAGCATAGCAATTGTATGATCGGATGGATGCACACGCTCCTAACTAAAATCCAAAGCCCATATGATTTCTAGTTTCGATTTGAACAATCCAGCCTCCCTTGTGAGTAATCCAGCAGTCAAAAATCTTCATAGGATGCGATTGGATGGCCAAAAGCCAATTCAAGTTGATCTAGGCAATAAAACTAGTTTTTTTTTAATCAATTTTTTGAGCTTTAGATCCTCATCCAATGATCAGAATGATTAATTTGACTTTCTCCTGAATTCCTCTTCATACGCTAGTTTACCTGTTGCTTAAGTCCCATATTGGCTAATAGCAAAGATCTCTCCCCTCCAACACCTATTTAAGGACCCCAGGCCTCCAGAGTTCAATGTCTTTAGTCAAGAAAAGGTGATGATATAGGGTAGAGCCATGCTTGGGATTAATGGTTGCTTCGAGGTAGACGGTGCCGAGAGAAAGAGTCGATCTTCTATACCATCTCAATCCCAATGCCGATCCAAGATCAAGATTAACACTAGTTTTTATTTTTTTTCTATCTTTTTAATTTCATGTATTTAATTTTCAAATTTTAAATTAATATAAAATTTCTTTTTATGCACTTTAAATTCATACTTTTTACTTTTAATTACAAATTTAAATTCGGCTCTTTAATTTTATTACTCTTTATTTTTATTGTAAGTAGATATTAAGATCTAAATAGTAGATCTTAGTATCAAGTTTATTTTTTCACATCGTTTAATTTTTTTTATTTATAATTTTATTTTCTAACTTCAATTTCTTCTTCCAATTTTTTTTTTATAAAATTAAAAATTTTAAAACTAAAGCACTACCTTTCCTGTGGATTCGACCCGACTCACTACTTTCTACATGTTTTTAATTATTTAAAGAAGTCGAAATTAAATTGATAAACACGGTATTCTAGTGACAACATCATGGTTTTATCAAATTTTTGGTACCATTACCAAGGAATGGCATAGATGCTCATTTTTTTTGATTTTTTGATTTTCTTGTAAATAAAACATAATTCCCACAAACACATCAAGTTTATAAAAATTAAAATTTTTTATAAAAATTAAAATTTTTTATAAAAATTAAAATTTTTTTATAAAAATTAAAATTCTTAATTTTTTTATTTTTCTTTTATTATTGCTCACTAGTTTCTTATTTATTTTGCAAAAAAAAGAGATAAAGAACAAAAAATTAGGACAAGGAGGAAAGCTTTCAATTATATTTGGTGAGATCAATTCTAAATCCTAAATATTTTTTTTATTATTTTTTATTTTTAGATTAATTTAAAAAAAATTTACTTAAATCTAATTAAAAATTTCATAACAAGTGTAGAAATCCTAATTACTTAGAGCATTCATCATATTAGTTTTATTTTTTTATTTTTTTTGGTGATCGCTAGAGATAAGGTAAGCCATGCAAGACTAATTTATTTCATGCATCTAATTTAATTGCAGAGAACCTCTTGTCAGAAAGTGATTGTGCATATTCATCTTTAAAATAACTTAAGGGTATAACCCATTAAACAAGATAAGATGAAAATTTGATCACCCTTTATTGGCCTATAAACAACAAACCAGCATTCTGCGTTGATCTAACCCTTTAAATTTAAAATTAATTAGACATCGACCTTAGAAACTCGAGCTCATTAGGACAAGAAATCTTAAGAATTGGACTGGATTAGGGTTAGTCAATTTGACTGGTGTCTAAGGCAAGTAGTTTAGGAACTCATCTTGAAGAAAGATGGTTACTTAATTGATTCCATTAGCTTACCTCGCCAAGATAACTGATGTCTAAGAAAAGCAATGGGAGGACTTCCACTGACCTTATACTTACCTGGCTAGTTGGGTGGCTAACCCTTTATTTGGAGGACTTGAAGATGACCTTGGCAGTTAGAAACTGTCTAAATTTAGGATAATCCTTAATCAGGATTAATTACCTAACTTGATTGCTAACTAAAATATCAAACCTAATTAAAACTAATTCTTCTCTCTTCTTAGTTATAGAACTACTTAGATTTTCTTCTTTGGAACTCTTCTCTCTTTCTTCTTTTCTCCTCCAAAAATAAAATAAAATAAAATAAAATAAAATTAAAGCATACTAAATAAAAAATTATAATTTTTTTTAAACAATAAAAATTTTAAAAATTAATAAATTAATTAAAAAAAAATTAGAAAGGTTTAGGACCATACGTTAGGTTTGCACTAGTACATGCACGGTAGGAGATCGCTGTTTTTGACTTAATTGAATCCAATCCTGAAATTGAATGGCTAATCTATATTAATTCAAATTGTCAAATGATTGGAAATCCTAGAAATCCACCTAGATAGATGAAGAAATATTTTATCCCTTTCACCAATAATTCATCGACTTATATCCACTTACTTGATATTCCTATAACCCACTATGAGATTAAGCCAATCACAATCCAGATGCTCCCATCATTCTATAGAAACACCAATGAAGATTCTTATAAGCATCTAGATGAGTTCTTAAAAATCTATTCTATGGTAAAAATTCAAAATTTAACTGATGATATCTTTAGACTAATTTTATTTCTTTTTATTAAAAGATAAATTCAAGTACTGGCTTCGCACAATATGAAGATCAATCCAAGCTTGGGCTGAATTATAATTTAAATTTAATAAAAAAATTTATCCCATAGGTCGAACTATCATCATGAGGCAGGCTAACACTGGATTTGCTCAACTTTTAAAGGAATAAATTCATGTGTCATGGGAGAGACTTAAGAAACTTCTTAGAAAATATCCACATTATGGTCTATCTAAGTGGCAAATTATTCAAGCTTTTTATAAAGGTTTAGGAGATCATTATAGATAGATGGTAGATGCATCCTATGGAGGTGCATTCATGAGCAAGAGTGAGGATGAAGCCTATGCCTTATTTGAAACTTTAAGTGAAAACTCAATTACCCATACTTCATTATCTTTCTACCAAAAGCAGGCAAAAATCTATGATCCAGAATTTAGTTTTAAGACTGATTTGAACTTGATAAATAAAGTCAATATACTTGCCCAGAAATTAGATCAATTCCTAATCCTAGGTCAACAATCTCCCACACAATATACATCACCCTCTAATTATTAGAAGATTTGCTGTATCTATGCCAGCCCAGCC
This sequence comes from Cocos nucifera, assembly GCA_006176705.1. NCBI lineage: Eukaryota > Viridiplantae > Streptophyta > Magnoliopsida > Arecales > Arecaceae > Cocos > Cocos nucifera. The sequence continues at coordinate 170,459 of QRFJ01001058.1, forward strand.
CATCATGTGAGTGAATGTCCTACGGTTGCACAATTTCTATCTTTTATCCAAGAACATGCTATACAAGGCTACTCCAAACTAGTTTATGACATATTTTCAAACTCATATAACCTAGATTGGAGGAACCATCCTAATTTTTCTTGGAGATCCCAATAGACTCAGGCTTAGGCCCAAAATTCACATGTGCAAAACTTTCAAAATAGGCCCTAATTTTAGAATTATGCCTATTATAGAGGTCAGTCTAGTCAGTCTACCTAGTCATTATATTACAATCAGCCATTATACCCATATTTTCAATAGACCAATATAGTCGACAATAAGTTTAACCAACTACAATAATAGATTATGACTCAACAGCAATCCATCACTAGGCTAGAAGCACAAACAAGATAACTAGCTGGGTCTAGTATAAGGAGAGAAGTAGGACAATTACCGAGATAACCAATTACAAATCCTATAAACAATCCATCCAATGTCTACCAACCATCTAAATTCAGTCATCAATCTATTATCTTATTTAAGAATCCCCAATTTAAGAATGCCAAAGCAATATTTGAAACTAAAAGTGATAGAATTCTTAAGAATCCATACCAAGACCAGGTGAGAGAGGCTATTACTGATGCTAGTCAAAATAAATATATAAAAGAAAAGGTTAGTACTAAGGCTAACCACATAGAAGAACCTGAGTCCAAAATTGATATTGATGTTGGTTCTAATTTAAATGAGATAGATAAAGAAAAAAAAAGAACAGATGATTTACCTAAGATCTATAGATCTAAAATTTCATTTCCTTCAGCACTAGAAGCCGGTTCTTCTCATAAAGAGCAAGGGGCATGCAATGAAGTGTTAATGGAGTTATTTAAGCAAGATCATATTAATTTACCTTTGGAATTAAAGCCACCTTTAGTCATACCTAAATTTGAATGTTTAGCACCGGGTAACACCCTTCTAGTACCCATTGCATCAAACTTATCTTCTAACCCAAAAACTCAATATATGATCATTTTAGAAGACTTTAAGATTAATTAAATCGATAGACTTTAAGATTAATTTAATTAACCTATTATGCATATGATCAAATTATTAAACATCTACATCTAGGATCTATGACATGTCAAGATGTAAATATAAATCTAAAGAATAAAAATTAAATTGGTATCGATCATATTGTTAGATATATGTGCCCTAGAAGCCAGAATTGGCTGACACTTGTAATACACTTCTAGGGGCAAAATTGTAATTTTGATTAAAATCAATAAATGGGTTATTTTCTATCACATATGTGTATTTAGTGTCTGTGATACATCCTTTGAGTTAATGGTAATGATAATTCATATTTTCAAGAGTTGAAAATTTAAGACATGAATAATCATTATTAACTCATAAATTGCTCCTGACCATAGGATCATCACGAGGATGGTGATTGATCCGGAAGGTTGGTGTACAATCGCTTCTCTTTAGTAGATGAGTCTTGAGTCTACGGTGTGGAGACACCGGAGCGAGAGTACAGGTACTCGTTAGAGAACGAGGGCACTGAGCGTGACCACCTCGAGTAGTCATTAGGGAGTCTACCTTCTCGTCAATGACTGACTCGATGCTGCAGTAGTGTGTCTGGTTCTTTGACCTGAGATGCATCGGCAGTTCACCTTGAGGGTGTTATAGTTTGACTACACCATTACTCGGTCTCCTAGCCATATGGAACCCTGAGGTGTATGTTGGCTATAGCATGTTCATTGTAGGAACTGGATTGCATCAAGATGGAATCTATCTACCTCGGTGGTAGAGGAGTAGCCCTATGATGATCATGAGAATCAAGTCCAGAAATCCATGGCCATGGTAGAGTGAAATAATAGAAAGAGTTTCTATTTAGATTTTCACATTGGACTCGAATCGAATGATTACATCATATGACAGAGACTAGGGTTTGACGAGTTCACCTTAACCCTAATCTGATCGGGGCTCAAGATAGAAGAACTTGAATCACACAGGTAGCTGCACCAAGAGGTTCGCATTCAGCTCTGATGGGTTGCCACCATATACTGCTAGGTGTCACTGGTGGATTTTGGGAGCAATTAGAATGATTTAGATGATCGATCATTCTAGCTGTTCGAATCAGAAGAGTTCTGATCCATCGAAAGGAGTTTCGATGATGTCGATGATAGAGATCATGACATATCCCATTACCATACAGAACTGAACCTAACTGGGTCACACAAACAAGGGTTTGAATCTGGTGATCATCAATTGAACTGATCTAGTTCAATTATCTGAATGAGATTCAATTAGGTTCAAGGAAATCGTGCTAGCACTCGATTGAACCTAACGTTCTTCTTTTTACTATCATAAATAAGTTGTCCTGACTGAGCCAAAGGAGTTTGTGCTCAATCAGAGGCCTTCATATGGTCTGACTGGAGGTTGTCCAAGTCAGAAAAGGTTGTCTTATTTGTAAGACATTACCTGCCATTTTTGGTCACCTGCCATTTCTTGTTCTTTGACTTTGGTCAAAAGTCTACCTTTGACTGGTCAAACGTTGACCATTGACCACTTTGACTTTTGACCACATGTCATGCACCTATTGGAGAGCTGGTGGGGGCCTGTCCCCCTGCCAGAACCTGGCAAGGAGAAGGGCGCACGCCAACCCGGGTGGCGTGAGCCCAAGTTGGAGGCGCCTAGGAGTCCTTGTTGGACAAGGACTCCATCTCCCTTTTTGGATTCCAATTAGAGTTCTACTAAGAAACAGTTTGACTGGTCTTAGGCCCTCTAAGGAGGAATCCAGGGGTCTCTCTATTCCCAACCAATCAGATTTAGATCTGATTTCACAAAGGGTTGTGATTGGTTGGGAGGAAGAGGAGTTGGATCACAAGCTTAGTCTATAAATAAGACCCTGCGCCCAACCTCAATTCAAGATGCAATTCAATTGAGAAACCCCACGCCCCAAGGCTGCCTCTCCCCTCCTTCTCCATGCCATAGTCTCTTCTCCCCTTGCTCTCCACGTCCAAAAGGAGTTTTGGACTTAGGTTGGTGCGATTCAGATCAAAGAAAGGCGATCAAAAGCAAGAAGGCTGCGCTGCTGCAAAAGGACGACTGCAGATCTTCAAAAGAGTTTTGAAGATCCTCCAGATCAGATCCAGATCTGATTTTTGGAGGTGTGATAGAGAAGAAGAGGATCTCCAGATCCAACCCGAGTGGATACCGGTAGAGGCCAGGCGCTTGCGTGGCTAAGATCCAGAACCTTCCGCTGCAATCAGGATCATCTCAACAGGGTAATAGGATTACCCAAATCAGGTAAATTAAATTTGATTTAATTTATTATTTTATTTTATTTATTAAAATAATAAGAATCAGATCTAAAAACATATCAAGATCTGATTGAGATCAAGAGAAAAATTTTTGAAATATATCTCTTGATCTGATCAGATCTGAACGAACCTGGACCGGAAAATCAGGATTTTCCCTTCAACTGGTATCAGAGCCATGGTTCTAAAATTATTTAGATCTGATTTTAAAATTTATTTTAATTAGAAAATAAGTGATTTCAGATGTCACATGAGATGTGATCAGATCTGAAATCAGAAAAAATTAAAATTAAATAATTTGGATCTAAGATTAGAAGATATGCATGACTAGTTCTAGAATAGAATAGTTCTATAGAATAGTTCTTGCATGTTTTGATTTAATCTGATTAAATCATATTTTAGATCTTTTTATTTACTATTTTTCTGATATTATAAGTGTTATAATAACATCTGAAAAATAGCAAATAAAAATTATTTAATTTTTGAATATCATATGAGATATGATTGATGCATGTCTAGACTAGTTGTAGAATAGTTCTACATAATTGTCTAGATTAGAATTTATTTTGATTAGATCAATTTAAATCTAATTTTTTAGATTATTATGAGATAATTTAGATCTGAAAACATGCATGATTATGATACATGAGATGTATGCAAAATATGCCATGATTAGATCTTTATATATGAGATATATGATATAGATCTGATACTGTTTTGTAGTATTGACATGTTCCTGATTAAGGCGTTCCTCTTGGCCGTCCGGTCATAAGAACGAAGAAGGGTTTAAAGGCCCTCTCTTCCCATTCGATGGGGTGTTCTTATGATGTGTAGGGGTGCTGCGTGTTCGTCCTTAATCAGAAACCCAAAACTTACTTTCTGCAAAACCCTAGATCCTGAAACCCTAGGATTTATTGTGCATATTTTGTTTATGAACCCTACTTAATTAAGAATTAAGTTTATGGAATATTAATTAGGTCTAAAATTGAGAATTTCAGATCTAAGACATATTCATAATACTGGGTTCGGGCTTGGGTAGCTCAATTAGGTCTAAGCGGTTGATCAAACCGAATCAAGAGTTGGTTAGATGGGATCAACAATGCTTAAATTGACCAGCCTAATAGGATTAAGTCTGGGTCAAGATCGAGTCACGATCAAGCAAGACCTAATTAGGCTCAGAGGTTAGAGTCTGGATTGTAGGCTAACCCAATTGGTTCTGACTCAACAATTTGGTGTCTAAGGTAAGTTTGGCACAGACGACCGACTGGTTTTTAATTGGAAGCTACTCGACCTGAATGCGTTCTTGTACGAGTTAATGGCATATTCCTTCCACCGGTCTCACTTACCTGGCCATATCTGTTGACACAGTTCTGATCTGAGGTGGTCAATAATCCGAGCTAACCCATGCCACTAGGTTAGTCATAATTGTTATGACTAAGCCAAGTCTAGTTTAATGAGACCTGAATCAATTCTCCCTAAGAAAAGATTAAGTCTGAGGTCTTCCACCATTGTAGATGTGCGGGCCCTTCCCGGGGTTGATTGTTCTCGGCTGGATACAGTGGCTCAGTTGCACCGGAAGACGCAACCATGTCTATTAGGCATTGGATGCTATGGGCTGGAGGATGAGTTGGGCTCAATATTTCGGATACGGTGAGAGACTCAATTAGGAACCCAGTCTATGCAAATGGTGGGTCTGACTTAACTAAGGAGTGGATCAATATTTCGGATACGGTGAGATTCATGAATTAGAGACCAAGTTTGGGTGCACCATGATTAGAGAATCATTGAACAAGAGTTGTTCACTCATTGGCTAACCCATCACCAATAACTGTTAGGTGAGGTGATGAGTCAGTTGGTGAGACCGCACCACCCACTAGAAATCATTAATCGTGGAGATTTTCGCATCTCTACAGAGGGAGTGTAGGGATCCGAGAAAATAGTGGGAGCTAATTTGTTTAAAAATAAAATCCCTAAAACAAATTGGTCAAGTCAAAATTACAGTATCTAACTAGAATCTTTGACTCTCTACAGGAAAATGTCTGCGTCCAACCCATTGGCACGTATCCTGGACACACATAGACTGACTGGACCCAATTATAAAGATTGGCTCAGGAACTACAAAATTGTTTTGGGTTTGAGAAGTTAACCCATGTTTTGGACCAGGACCCTCCCACCTTACCAGCCCGTCCATCCACTGTTGAACAGAGAGCGTCTCTGGAAAAATGGATTGACGAAGATAATAAGGCCAGATATTACATGTTGGGCTCGATGTCTGATGAGCTCCAGCGCCAACATGAAGATATCGGGACTGCTCGCCAAATGTTGGCTCACCTGCAGGAGATGTTTGGTGAACAGAGTCGCGCAGCCAAATATCAAGTCACGAAATGACTTTTTAAGGCTAAGATGCGTGATGGGCAGTCAGTCCAAGATCACTGTCTGACAATGATCAAGGACATGGAAGAGCTTGAGAAGCTCGGTGTGAAGTTGGACTTGGACCTGCAGAACGATATTATTCTGCAATCCTTGACTGATGCATATGGGCAATTCATCATGAATTACCACATGCATAAACTTCAAAATTCCTTGGCCGAGTTTAATGAATATGCTGGTTACCGCTGAGCTTTCTATGAAAGGTTCTAAAGGCTCAGTTCTTGCTATGGAACGGACTTCTTCCAAAAGAAAGTCTTATGGAAAGAAAAAGAAGTCTGTGAAAAAGCAAAAGGTGGAAGGATCAAAGAAGAAGAAGGCAGAACCGAAGAAAAGGTCGATGGCAAAGGAAAGTGTTTCCATTGCAACAGCGACGGCCATTGGAAGCGGAACTGCCCTACTTACCTGGCCACCCTGAAGAACAAGAAGGAAGGTCCTTCTGGAGGTATGCTCGTTATTGAGTCTAACCTTACGGTTTCTTCTGCATCCAGTTGGGTGCTTGACTCTGGTTCTAGTGCTCATCTGTGCACTTCTATGCAGGGTCTTGAGGATAGCAGGAGGCTGAGGGATGGAGACATGATCCTACGCATCGGTAATGGAGCAAGAGTTGCTGCAGTAGCCGTGGGAACATACCCTCTTCGATTACCATCTGGTTTAGACTTAGTTTTTGAAAGACTGTTATTTTGTGCCTGCAGCTAGCAGGAATTTGATTTCTGTTTCATGCTTAGCACAAGAAGGTTATGTGATCACCTTCTTTAAGGACCATTGTAACATTCTTTATGAAAGAAATAAAATTGCAAATGGTTTCCTTATTAATGGTCTTTATCAGCTACATATTGATGTACCTGTTCTAACTATCGAGCAAAACGTGAATGCCAAACGACCTAGGGATAGTCCAAACGACAGATATCTATGGCACCTGAGATTAGGTCATATAGCAGAAGATAGGATCAACAAATTGGAGAAAAATGGGCTATTGAGTCCATTGACTTTCGAGTCATATCCAACTTGTGAATCTTGTCTTCAAGGCAAAATGACTAAACTCCCTTTTGTTGGACATGGGGAGAGGGCCACAGATCTCCTTGCCCTAGTACATACTGATGTGTGCGGCCCATTTGATGTGCCGGCTAGAGGCAATTTTGTCTACTTCATTACCTTTACCGATGATCTGTCTAGGTATGGGTATGTGTATCTTATGAGACACAAGTCTGAAGCCTTTTGAAAAGTTCAAAGAATTCAGACATGAAGTAGAAAAACAAACTGGAAAACCCATTAAGGTTCTTCGATCAGATCGAGGAGGTGAATACCTTAGCCGGGAATTCCTAGACTATCTCTAAGGAAAATGGCATAGTCTCTCAATGGACTCCACCAGGAACACCTCAACTCAACGGGGTTTCAGAACGGAGAAATCGGACTCTATTGGATATGGTTCGATCCATGATGAGCTTCACAGACCTCCCTGATTTTCTTTGGGGACATTCATTGTTAACTTCAATCTATCTACTGAATAGGGTTCCCTCTAAAACCGTTCCTACCACACCGTATGAGATATGGCACGGTAAGAAACCAAGTCTGAGTCATCTCAGAATTTGGGGTTGTCCGGCTCATGTCAAAAGACAACAAGCGGACAAGTTAGAGTTTAGGTCCTTTCAGAGCTCGATTCATAGGATATCCTAAAGAGTCATTAGGATACTATTTCTACATTCCAGAAGACCACAATGTGATTGTGAGTCGACATGCCATCTTTCTTGAAAAATAGTTTATTCAAGATAGCGGCATTGGAAAGCAGATTAAGCTTGATGAGAAAGTCTCACAAGTAGAACGAGCTAAGGACCAAGTGGAACCAAATCAGGTTGAGCCAATAAGAACACTACCTCCTCCACCTCGTAGATCGGAAAGAGTTTTCCGTCCCCCTGAAAGATACTTAGGTATTATTTCAGAGGATGTAGAGGAAATGTTCCTCGTAGGTAATGGTGCTCATGGTGATGATCCCAAAACCTACAACGAGGCGATATCAGATATCGACTCCGAGAAATGGCTTAGAGGCAATGAAGTCAGAAATTGACTCGATGCACTCAAACCAAGTCTGGACCTTGGTAGATCCACCAGAAGGTATAGTACCTATTGGGTGTAAATGGATCTTCAAGAGAAAGATTGGTGCAGATGGGAATGTGGAGACATTCAAGGCTAGACTGGTGGCAAAAGGTTATAGTCAACGTGCGAAGGCATTGACTATCAGGATACCTTTTCCCCAGTAGCTATGCTAAAATCCATCCGCACATTGCTTGCTGTTGCAGCCTATTTCGATTATGAAATATGGCAAATGGACGTGAAAACGGCATTCCTTAAATGGATATCTTGAGGAAGATATCTATATGGAACAGCCGCTAGGTTTCACATCCAGTGATACTGATCACAAGGTTTGCAAGCTGCAAAGGTCCATATATGGACTTAAGCAAGCATCTCGGAGCTGGAACACTCGTTTCAATGATGTGATCAAAAAGTTTGGTTTCATCAAAAATGAAGAGGAACCATGTGTTTTCAAAAGGGTCAGTGGGAGCGCTGTTGTCTTCCTCGTATTGTACGTGGATGACATCCTCCTTATTGGGAATGATATTCCCATGTTGACATCAGTCAAGATGTGGTTGTCCAAGGAATTCTCCATGAAAGACCTAGGTGAAGCATCCTTTATTCTAGGAATTAAGGTCTATAGGGATAGACCGAATAGGATGCTAGGACTTTCACAGAAGATGTACATAGAGAGAAGTACTAAAGAGGTTTAGTATGGAAAACTCTAAGAGGGGATTAATACCCTTCAGACATGGTATTCATCTTTCCAAGAAGATGTGCCCCAGCACACCTGAGGAAATAGAACGCATGAGCAAGATCCCTTATGCTTCTGCAATAGGGAGCCTCATGTATGCCATGCTATGTACACGACCTGATATAGCCCATGCTGTGAGTGTCACAAGCAGATATCAGTCAAATCCAGGTGAAGAACACTGGACTTCTGTGAAATGTATCCTTAAGTACTTGAGAAGAACTAAGGATATGATGTTGGTCTTTGGTAACGGAGAACTCCAAGTTCAGGGATACACAGACTCGGACTTCATGTCCGATATAGATGATCGAAAGTCGACATCTGGAAGTCTGTTTGTGTGCAATGGTGGAGCTGTCAGCTGGAAGAGTTCCAAGCAAACTGTGATAGCAGATTCCACCATGGAAGCAGAATATATCGCTGCATCAGAGGCTGCGAAGGAAGCATTCTGGTACAAGAAGTTTGCTGCAGAAATTGGAGTAATGCCATCAGATGCCATTCCTCTATACTGCGACAACAATGGCGCCATAGCCCTTGCTAAGGAGCCGAGGTCTCACCAGAAATCCAAGCACATTGAGCGGCGATACCACCTCATCCGCGATTACCTCGAGAAGGGTTACGTCGAGGTCAAGAGAGTCAACTCCACAGATAATGTGGCAGACCCACTTACAAAGCCGTTGGGCCAGCAGAAGATCGAAGCCCACCTTGAGAAGATGGGACTTAGACTTGTAGCCAATTGGCTTTAGGACAAGTGGGAGATTGTTAGATATATGTGCCCTAGAAGCCAGAATTGGCTGACACTTGTAATACACTTCTAGGGGCAAAATTATAATTTTGACTATAATCAATAAAATGGGTTATTTTCTATCACATATGTGTATTTAGTGTCTGTGATACATCCTTTGAGTTAATGGTAATGATAATTCATATTTTCAAGAGTTGAAAATTTAAGACATGAATAATCATTATTAACTCATAAAATGCTCCCGACCATAGGATCATCACGAGGATGGTGATTGATCCGGAAGGTTGGTGTACAATCGCTTCTCTTTAGTAGATGAGTCTTGAGTCTACGGTGTGGAGACACCGGAGCGAGAGTACAGGTACTCGTTAGAGAACGAGGGCACTGAGCGTGACCACCTCGAGTAGTCATTAGGGAGTCTACCTTCTCGTCAATGACTGACTCGATGCTGCAGTAGTGTGTCTGGTTCTTTGACCTGAGATGCATCGGCAGTTCACCTTGAGGGTGTTATAGTTTGACTACACCATTACTCGGTCTCCTAGCCATATGGAACCCTGAGGTGTATGTTGGCTATAGCATGTTCATTGTAGGAACTGGATTGCATCAAGATGGAATCTATCTACCTCGGTGGTAGAGGAGCAGCCCTATGATGATCATGAGAATCAAGTCCAGAAATCCATGGCCATGGTAGAGTGAAATAATAGAAAGAGTTTCTATTTAGATTTTCACATTGGACTCGAATCGAATGATTACATCATATGACAGAGACTAGGGTTTGACGAGTTCACCTTAACCCTAATCTGATCGGGGCTCAAGATAGAAGAACTTAATCACACAGGTAGCTGCACCAAGAGGTTCGCATTCAGCTCTGATGGGTTGCCACCATATACTGCTAGGTGTCACTGGTGGATTTTGGGAGCAATTAGAATGATTTAGATGATCGATCATTCTAGCTGTTCGAATCAGAAGAGTTCTGATCCATCGAAAGGAGTTTCGATGATGTCGATGATAGAGATCATGACATATCCCATTACCATACAGAACTGAACCTAACTGGGTCACACAAACAAGGGTTTGAATCTGGTGATCATCAATTGAACTGATCTAGTTCAATTGATCTGAATGAGATTCAATTAGGTTCAAGGAAATCGTGCTAGCACTCGATTGAACCTAACGTTCTTCTTTTACTATCATAAATAAGTTGTCCTGACTGAGCCAAAGGAGTTTGTGCTCAATCAGAGGCCTTCATATGGTCTGACTGGAGGTTGTCCAAGTCAGAAAAGGTTGTCTTATTTTGTAAGACATTACCTGCCATTTTTGGTCACCTGCCATTTCTTGTTCTTTGACTTTGGTCAAAAGTCTACCTTTGACTGGTCAAACGTTGACCATTGACACTTTGACTTTTGACCACATGTCATGCACCTATTGGAGAGCTGGTGGGGGCCTGTCCCCCTGCCAGAACCTGGCAAGGAGAAGGGCGCACGCCACCCTAGGCGTGTGCCCAAGTTGGAGGCGCCTAGGAGTCCTTGTTGGACAAGGACTCCATCTCCTTTTTGGATTCCAATTAGAGTTCTTCTAAGAACCAACTTTGACTGGTCTTAGGTGCCCTCTAAGGAGGAATCCAGGGGACTCTATTCCCACCAATCAGATTTAGATCTGATTTCACAAAGGGTTGTGATTGGTTGGGAAGGAAGAGGAGTTGGATCACGCTTAGTCTATAAATAAGACCCTGCGCCCAACTCAGATTCAGAGATGCAATTCAATTGAGAAACCCCACGCCCCAAGGCTGCCTCTCCCCTCCTTCTCCATGCCATAGTCTCTTCTCCCCTTGCTCTCCACGTCCAAAAGGAGTTTTGGACCTTGGTTGGTGCGATTCAGATCAAAGAAAGGCGATCAAAAGCAAGAAGGCTGCGCTGCTGCAAAGGACGACTGCTGCAGATCTTCAAAAGAGTTTTGAAGATCCTCCAGATCAGATCCAGATCTGATTTTTGGAGGTGTGATAGAGAAGAAGAGGATCTCCAGATCCAACCCGAGTGGATACCGGTAGAGGCCAGGCGCTTGCGTGGCTAAGATCCAGAACCTTCCGCTGCAATCAGGATCATCAACAGGGTAATAGGATTACCCAAATCAGGTAAATTAAATTTGATTTAATTTATTATTTTATTTTATTTATTAAAATAATAAGAATCAGATCTGAAATATATCAAGATCTGATTGGGATCAAGAGAAAAATTTTTGAAATATATCTCTTGATCTGATCAGATCTGGACGAACCTGGACTGGGAAATCAGGATTTTCCTTCACATATCAGTACATTAGATCTATCGCAAATAGAATCTGGTGTAAAAGAGAATTTTTTGCATGGATATATTGATATCCATGGTTTCTTCATTGCTCAAAGCCGCACAATATGTCTAGTTTCTATAGGTTATCCACACAAGGCTCACATGCTGATCAGAGGTTTGTCAAACGAAGATTCAAATGAAGTGTTAGCTTCTTGTAGATTCCTTCTGATGGTTGATTTGAAAAATTTTCTTTGGATCTCTTAGACCCTCCAAGAGAGGAAGAATTGGAGGAGGATTGAGGAGATTCTTCTCTCTTATTTTTTTCAAAAATAAGAGTAAAAGAAAAATCAATAAAACCAAGAGAAGAACCTTTCTTCTTTACTTTCTTTTCTCTCAACAGGACATGTAACAAATGATGTCCTAAAAGAAAAACCCATGCCTTAATAGGAGGAGACCCTCTCCTCGCAATTTCCTCATGCCCTCTCTCTTTATCTCTAAATTTTTCCATGGAATCATAAGTTTCTCACACCCACAATCCTTTTAAATATTGTGCCACCTTTTTTTTAGGAAAGTTGTTAAGGAGAAGGACTCTAATTGACAGAGTCCTTGGGGCGTCCAACTCTTGGACACCCCTCTCCTCCTTTTTAGGCATGAGAGGACTCTCCTCTCCACCAAAAAGTGCATGAAATTCTTTTTATTTTTCATGCCTACACCTCCTTAAAAGGAGGCATCCCCTTGGTTGCAAACACTAGGTCAAAACCTAGCAGAGTAGGATTCCTTAGTGGCATCCAACTCTTGGACACCTCCAATTCTCTTTAGGCAAGAAATATTCCATGAAAGGGAGGGAATAAGGCTCACAAAAACTTAGCAAAAGAGGTGCACATAACAAGGTAGGCATGGGATATCTTTCTTAAAGAGGGGGAGAGAGTTTTGAAGTTTTGAAACTCTTTCAAAAACTTTCTTTGTTTGACCTATTCAAACAACATTCCAAAACCAAGAAAGGGGACTCGCATGGGATCTTCCTTAGGCATGAGAAATCTCATGCCAAAAAGAAATAATAGTGGGTGTAGGGCATTTGGTGCATGGCACAAGGGAAGAAAAAAAATCCTAGTCTAACTAGGACTGTCCAATTTTTACTAGGTCAAACCTAATCTAAAGCCCTTTTAAATTAAGATTGATGTATCCTAATTAACGATGCTCCTAATCCAACTAGAAATTTAATTAAATCAGATTAAATCATATTTAAATCTAATTTAAATCCTAACTTAATTAGAAATTAGGTGCACTCAAGTCCTAATCAAATAGAAAATTGATCTCTCTTGTAATTGGCTTATCTCAAAAATCAATTAGACTTAGCCTAATCAAGTCCAAATCAAATCTAATTGAATTCAATTCAATTAGACTTGATCTTAGCCTAGTTGCTCAATAAAATTGAGCCAATTAGCAATCTAATTGCTAATTGATCATTGTTGGGTTTAAATCCGCTCCTATTAAAGTTTGGCTTGGCATCTTATCTCAGGATGATCTCAAGATAGTCGTCCTTCAATCGACTCACTGATCTTCTCGACTACGTGACTGATTTCAATTGAACTCCTTTCGGACTAGCTTGAATAGTGGAAGTGCTCGCCTAGGTAACTGCTCAAGCATTCCATCCTGGCATAACCTACTCTGGCCAATTTAAAAGCTGGTCAAACTCCTATCTTATTAGATCTCCTCCAAGCTAGGTTCCTCCAGTAGAACTCCTTTCGGACTCCTTCAAGCCAGACTCCTCCAGCAGAACTCCTTCTAGACTCTTTCAAGCCGGATTCCTCCAGCAGAACTCTTTCAAGCCAAACTCTTTCAGCAAAACTCCTTCCAAACTCCTCCAGTAGAACTCCTTCAAGCTAGACTCCTCTAGCAGAACTCCTTTCGACCTCCTTCAAGCCGAACTCCTCTAGCAAAAATCATTCTGGACTCCTCCAGTAGAACTCCTTCAAGCCAGACTCCTCCAGCAGAACTTCTTTCAGATTCCTTCAAGCCAGACTCCTTCAGTCGAACTCTTTTTGGACTTCTCTAGTCAAATTTCTTTCAGACTCCTTCCAGTCGAACTTCTCTTTGTCGCTAGAAGGATCTCGGCATCAATTCTTAATACAACAAATATCAGTCAACACACAGACAATCTCGGAGACATCCAAACCTCTCTTGATCTACTACGATGTGAAGTTCTTCACTCCTTATAGCTGTCCCATCCAAACTTTAACTATTAAATCATAATAGATTGGCATGTTATGATAATGGACACCATCCTCCATAACAAACTGCACATGGCCCCGAATGGCCCACTACTAGACAGTTATGGTTGTCACCATTAATTTATTACAGACTCTACCTATATAAGAGACTCTCCAAATATATTTTCTCTCTAAGCTCAAAAAATACTACTAAAAATCTTTCTGAATACTCCATTTTTATTGGCCAAAAGAGCTGACTTGATCGTCAGAGGGTCCTACCGAAGCCATCATCCCCGACTTCGGACAGGACTTTATTTTATAGGTCACCAATGATGATCTCATCTTCTCCAGCTCTAGCTCCATTCCGACATCATCTAGATTCTACACCAATAAAATTGATGCTAGAGGAAGGGTTGGTCCCTTGTTCTTAAAGGAGTACTTGACATAAATCCTTCTTCTTTAAAGTTCTTCTTATTCAACCAGCTTTGCAAAGATGCCATCTAAGAGACATCAACCAGGAGATCTACCACCTCCATGGCCATATCTCATCCAGATTTGCCAACTCTGACTTCATCTTTGGCATCCCAAGCTCCTCCATCGGTAGTAGTGGAGGACGTGGAGCAATTCAATCTGCTGATCCAATAGATCAAGGGCCTCACTAAAGTAGTACAGGCCATGCAACAGCAACAACCACCAGCATTAATTCAACCAGAGAGAGCTTCACCAGAATATCAAGATTCGGTGCTGGGATGGCTTGCCTGGGCTAGTCATCAAGCGACCTCCGTAAAGGAGAAATAGAGGGTGGAAAACCCTTATTCACATCATGACTCCCTGGAGGATCCCTGCCTTCATTCTATCAAAAGATCCTTGAGATCCATGATCGAGAGGATCTTCTAGATCAAAAGTTTTGAGAGATGAACCAGTGGATCAAGGAACTCTGCCATACTCATGTCCACGATGATGATATCTGCACCAACCCTCCTTGCTCCCAGTGAATCATGCAGGAGTCAATTTCGTCAAAATTCAAACTCTCTCAATTCGAGAGCTATGATGGGACCACTGATCCGATCGACCATCTGAAGGCCTTGCAGATAATGATGTTGCTCCATGGTGCCCTAGATGCCATCTTATGCCGAGCCTTCCTATCTACTCTTAAGGGAGCGGCAAAAAATTGGTACTCAGCACTAAAATCGGGTACGATCTTCTTCTTCGACCAAATGAGCCATCAATTTATGGCTTATTTTGTCAGTAGCTGATGTTCTAGGCGAGGCTCAGACTCCCTCATCAACATCAAGCAAAAGAAAGGAGAGTCTATCTAAGTCAGCCACTTTAATGCCGCTGCATTGGAGGTCAGGAATCTGGACCTATCTATTGCTATGACCGTGCTGAAAGGCAGTCTTTAGAAGAACAATCTTTTATTTTTTCTGGAGAAGATGTACCTCAGAAATTTTATTGATTTACTAGCTCGGGCTAAAGGTTATGCCTGAGCTAAAGAAGCATTCAAATCGAAGGATGAGGAAGCCATAGGAGAGTGGTAGGCGAGCGATTCTAGCAAGCCCACAGTTGAAGAGAAGCTGAGTGAAGCTTGGCCATTCTCCTAAACTCCTCCTGAGTGCAAGAGAGCCCGAACCCCTCCTCGAGCTCTCCATCAAAGATGCCCTGACTGAAGGGCATAGAAAAACTCTCTTTCCAGAAGGTTCCACAACTATGCCCCCCTCAATACTTTCAAGATCCAAGTACTGATGGAAATCAAGAAGCAACTACTGAGATCAGAGAGGATGTGCACTTACTCTGACAAGCGCAATCCTAACAAATACTATCTCTACTACCATGACCACGGTCATGATACTGAAGAATGTATTCAGCTCCAAGACGAGATTAAGGAGCTCATCAAGCAAGGCCAACTTGGCCAATTCTACGATGTCAACCTGAAGGAAGGGAGGATTGGTCGAGGTCATTGCCATGGCTAAAACCACCAAGAAGGGAGGAACAGCAAGGAGATCAGCCATCCCTTGGCATCATCAACACCATCTCTGGAAAACTTTGATAGGAAGAGGCCAGTAGATCGGTAGAGCCAATGAAGAGGCGAAGGATTGAAGAATCCATAGCTTTCACTAAAGAAGATGCTCAAGGGGTTCAATTCTTTCATAATGACATGGTTGTAGTTTCTTTAAACATTACAAACTATGATGTACGTTAGGTTCTTATCGATAATGGAAGCTCTATCGATGTCTTATTTTATAATGCTTTTTCCAAGATGTCCATACCTAATAACCATCTAGGATCAATGAACTCTCCATTGGTGGACTTTACTGATGATGCTGTGCTAGTTGAAGGAATAATAACATTAACTATGACTGCAGGACGATACTCGAGACAGTTTGGAGCATAAGTGAATTTTTTGGGGGTAAGAGCTCCATTTGCTTATAATGCAATTCTCAGCTGACCTGGTCTAAATGCACTCCAGACAGTGGTGTCGACTTACTATTTGAAGATGAAGTTTCCAACAAGCTACGGGATCGAAGAGATCAAAAGGAATCAAGCTCTGGCAAGATACTGCTACTGAATTGCTTTGCAAAAAAATGGTCAATCAGATCCTTGTCCTGTTATTGGGCTGGACGTTCGTGATGACCTTACTAAGGAGTGGGGTGAGCCTATAGAAGATCTTGTAGCGATCCCTTTGAATGATGGGAATGCAGAGCATATGGTACAGATCGGCTCCAACTTGAGAGAAGAGGTACGAAAGCAGCTCATCACCTTCCTACAAAAAAATGCAAATGTTTTTGCTTGGGTTCTTATGGATATATCTGGAATTGATGCTAAAGTCATGGAACATCGTCTGGCTGTTGATCCCAAATATCGATCGATGAAAGAAAAGATATGGTGCTATACACTAGAGAGATAGAAGGCAATAGTGGAAGAGATTGACAAACTCCTCAAAGCCGGATTCATTCAAAAAGTTAACTATCCAAATTGGGTCTCCAATATGGTCCTCATCAAGAAGGCAAACGGTAAATAGAGAATGCACATAAACTTCAAAAAGTTGAATAAGGCCCATCCAAAAGATAGCTATCCCTTGCCCAGAATTGATCAACCTCGTCCAATAAGCTACTCACCTTCATGGATGCCTTCTCTGGCTATAATTAAATTCGGATGGTACTAGAGGATGAAAAAAAAACTACTTTTCTTATTGATCATGGTCTCTATTATTATAGGGTCATGTCCTTTGGGCTAAAAAATGCAGGTGCAACCTACTAGTGCTTGGTCAATAGGATATTTAAGGAGTAGATCGATTGCAACATAGAGATCTACATGGATGATATGCTTGTAAAGAGCAGATCTTCAACAAATCACATTGTCGATCTTGAAGAGATCTTTAGTACCCTCCAAAAATACAAGATGAAGTTGAATCCGAGTAAGTGCTCCTTCAAAGTAACCTCAGGAAAGTTTCAAAATTTCATGGTGTCAAGATGTGGAATTGTAGCAAATCCAGAAAAAATTTGGGTCATTCAAGAAATGACCACTCCAAACTCAATAAAGAAAGTTCAGCAGCTAACAAGGAAGGTAGTAGCTCTGAATCACTTTATCTCAAAGTCGGTTGAGCAGTGTATGCCCTTCTTTCAAGTTCTCAAGCAACCAAAAAACTTCTGCTGGAATGCTGAATGTCAATAAGCATTTGAAGAACTAAAGAACTATCTTGGCTCACCTCTCTTGTTGGCAAAGCCCAAACTTGGAGAAGAATTATTCCTATAACTGGCAGTCTCCCCGATAGTTCTTACAGTAGTCCTAATCAAGGAAGAGGCGAAAGTATAATGGCCGATCTACTATATAAGTCAAGTTCTGAGGGATGCCGAGACTAGGAATACAAAGTTAGAAAAGCTAAGTTATGCTTTGTTGATTGCAGCCCAAAGGCTCCAACCTTATTTCTAGGGGCACATTATAACGCTCTTCACTGGTCAATCAATTAAGGTAGTTCTTCATCGAATAGACACCTTTGAAAGAATAGCGAAATAGAAAATTGAGCTTACAGAGTTTGACATCAACTATCAACCTCGATCATTAATTAAAGCCCAAATATTGGTAGATTTCATAGTGGAATGCACCATTTCGAATGAAGCCAAACTTGAGCAAAGTGAAATCGGTATTCCATGGTTGCAACTAAACTCCCCCAAAGAAAGAGTAGACCTCCCTAAAGATTTTTGGACCTTATACGTGGATGGCTCATCCAATGCTTTTGGTGTAGGCGTGGGTCTGATTTTGATCAATCCAGAAGGAATCTTTATAGAGTATGCACTACGTTTTGAATTTTCTACAATAAATAATGGGGCCGAGTATGAGGCCACTGATCACAGGATTGAAGATAGCTCAAGAACTAGAAGCAGATCAATTCCAAGTTTATAGTGATTCCTAGTTAGTAGTGGAATAAGTCAATGATAATTATGAAGCTCAAAAGGATAGCATGATTAAATATCTAAGAAAAGTGAAGAGCATGACCCCAGTCTTTAGCAGTTTTGATATCAAACAAATTTTGAGAGCAGAGAACATTAGGGCTGACCTTCACTCTAAATTGGCCATGCTTGCTCCAACTGAACTACCTAAGAAGGTCTTCTTTGAAGTTCTGAAATATCCAAGTTCGGAGGAGCCATAGTCTATAATGCAGGTCGACCATGAGCCCAGCTAGATCAACCCGCTAATTACTTATCTTACTATAAGAAAATAGTGATTTTGTGATCAATTTTATGATCAAATTTTTTATTTAAAAATTATGATTGATTTTGCAATCAATTTTATGATCAAAATTTTTATGATCTATTATTAAAAAAATAATATAGAGATAAAAAAATATCAGTTACAAAATCGATCGCAAAATTCTAATTTTGCGATTGATTTTTCAACCAAAAGTTTAAATATAAAAGTAAGTTAATAAAATATTAATTTTATAAAATTTTGTAATTGATTTTACAACAAAAATTTTGGTCATAAATTTTTCGACCAAAAATCGATTAGAAAATGCCAAATTTTTTTTAAAATTTAAAATAATTTAAAAAAATTTTCAACCAATATTTTGGTCAAAAAATTAATTTTTTATGACCAAATTTTTGGTCATAAATTTTTTAACTAAAAAATTGATCAAAAAATATCAAAATTATTTTTTTAATTTAAAATAATTTAAAAAAATTTTTGATCAAATTTTTGGTTGGAAAATTAATTTTCTTCAACCAAATTTTTTATCATAAATTTTTAAACCAAAAAATTAATTAGAAAATGACAAAATTATTTTTTCTAATTTAAAATAATTTGAAAAATTTTTTGACTAATTTTTCAATCAAAAAATTAAATTTTTTTTATCAAATTTTTGATCACAAATTTTCCAACCAAAAAATCAATTAAAAATGCCAAAATTAAGTTTTTTTAAATTTATAATAATTTAAAATTTTAGTGACCATTTTTCAATCATAAAATAATTTTTTTAAAATCACTTTTTTGATCATAAATGTATTTTGTAATAAAATATATTTTTTTATTTTTCTCTGAATATGGTCTAATTTTAGAATTTAAAGCCCATCTTCATCATTTATTATCTAAATAATTATTATTAGAGTATCATCATAAAAGATCGACTTGATCTGATAATCCTAGCTATGTCGATCAATAAAATTTAATTTCGATGGTCACGAATGATCGTATGATGATCTGATAAATAGAGAGTATCGATGGATTCAAAAACTTATAATGATGATCTCGATGATATTTATAGAATATTATCAAAATTTTACTTTAATTGGACATCATTATCATGGTCAATTTAGCATGGAATGATTTAGACCATTAAATAAAAAATAAGTGATCAAAAGGCCAAATGGAATCCGATTATAAGATGATTTTTTAGATAAATAATCTTTACAACTATTTTGATCATTTGTATGATGATGATCATAAAATTCAAATCGTGTATATATGAACGATCTAAAACTATATGTTTCTTGATCCTCATTCTTAAAGTCCTTTGGTAATTATACATGTGCTTTTGTAGGATCTATTTAACGTCGATGGTTCGTATATGTGTAGTTTGGATTTTACGATCATCACCGTATAAATAATTAAAATAGTAGCAAAGATCATTTATCCAAAAAATTATCTTATAATCGAATGTCATTTAGCCTTTTGATCATTCATTTTTCATTTAACGATCCAAATCATCTCGTGCTAAATTGATCATGATAATAATATTCGATTGAGGTAAAATTTTGATAGTATACTAAAAATATCACCAAGATCATCGTTGCAAGTTTTCGAATCTATCGGTGGTCTCTATCTATCAGATCATCATATGATTATTCGTGACTGTCAAATCAAATTTTATTGATCAACACAACTAGGGATATCGGACCGAGCTGACCTTTTATGATAAGATTCTAAGGATAATTATTTACATAATGAATGGTGAAGATGGACTTTAAATTCCAAAATTATACCATATTCATAAAAAAATAGAAAAAAATTATATTTGATTACAAAATAATTTATGACCAAAAATTTGATCAAAAAAAATTATTTTTCGATCATAAAATTGATCAAAACTTTTTAAAATTATTTTAAACTAAAAAAATTAATTTTGACATTTTTCAACCAATTTTTTGGTTGAAAAATTTACGACCAAAAATATGGTTGGAAAAATTAATTTTCTAAGCAAAAAATTAATCAAAATTTTTTTGAATTTTTTTAAATTTAAAAAAATAATTTTGGCATTTTTTGATTGATTTTTTGATCAAAAAATTTACAACAAAAAATTTGATGGAAAAAATTAATTTTCCAACCAAAAAATTGATCAAAAAAATTTTAAATTATTTTAAATTAAAAAATAATTTTGGTATTTTTTGATCAATTTTTTGGTCATAATTTTTTTTAATTTTTTGAAACCAAAAAATTAATTATAAATTTAAATTTTAAAAAAATTTAGTTGGCACCCTTATTTTGTTGATCTACTCGATTATTTTTTTAAAAAGAAAAGAAAAAAAAACATTATAAGCCCCAACTCCAACCCCGTCCCAGCCGCCCTTGACCCCCATCTTTCCCTCCCTTGCCCACCCTCCCCTCCCAAGTGATCGCCTGCGATAGGCCCCCCTTCCCTCCCTCCCCGAGATCGCTCATGATAGCCTCCCCTCACCGGCCCACCATGATGGCCCCCCCTCCTCTCCCCGGTTACTGCCTTGATGGCCTCCCTTGCTTGGCATGCCGCAACAGCCCCCCTCTTCCTCCCTGGCAATCGCCCACGGCCTCCATCATGGCTCGCCGTAATGGCCCTCCACCCTCGCCTACGACGCCCTGCGATGCCCCTCCCCTTCAGCCTCCCCTCACTAGCCCACTCGCGATGGCTCTCTTCCCCTTCTCCTTGCCGCCACCTATCGTCGATCTCCACCGTCGGGGGAATGCTAGCAGTGTGGGCAGTCGGGGGGTGGCACGGGCAATCATTGTGCAACGTGGGTGGTGTTGGTGGCTCAAGGGCAAGGCGGGCAGTCGGGGGGCGGTGTGGGTGGCCAGAAGGTAGCGCGTGTGGTCGGAGGGTAGAGCGGGTAGTGGGGGGCTGTGTGGTTGGCTTAGGGATAGCGCAGTGTGGCCGACGGTCGGCAGGCGGTGTGGGTGGCCAAGGGGCAGCACGGGGGTTGGGGTATGGAGGATCGAAGGATAGCGGTGCTGGTGGATGAGAGCGATGATGGAGGCAGAATGCTAAAGGTGCGTGGAAGGAGGATGGGAAAAAATAAATAAAATATTAAAAATAAAATAATAAAAATAATTTAATAATATTAATAATTTATTATTTTACAAAAAATAAAAATAATCTAAATTTAAAATATTAAATAAAAATTAGTGATCAATTTTGTAACTAATTTCAAAAATTAAAATATTATAAAAAATAAATAATAATTGATTTTGCAACTAATTTTTTAATTAAAAAATCAAAAATAATTAGTAATAAATTTTGCAATCGATTGTATTAATAAAAGAATTTTAAAAAAAATAATAATTAATTTTATGATCAATTTTTTAAAAAAATATTTTTTAAAAAAATTTTGAAAGAATTTTTGATTGATTATTATTTAAGTTTTTAGTTTAGTATTTTTTTCATTAATTTAGTGATCGATTTTGCAATCAATTTTTTCTAAAAAGTATTTTTCAAAAAATTTATGATCAAATTTTCAATCAATTTGAACATTAAAAAAATTATAAATTTTTTTATAAATTTTTTTTTAGAAATTAGAAATCAATTTTTTTATAAATTTTTAAATTTTTGTAATTAGATTATTTATTTTTTTATAATTTTTTTAGGAATTAGCAATCAATTTTTTGGTTGGAAAATTGATCGTAAGTTTTTATTTTTTTTAAAATTTTAATAATTTTTATAATTTTTTTCGATCGGTAAATCAGTCGTTAGATTTTGTGATCAAAAAAATCAATCAAAAAATATTTCCAACCACTCTTTTTGTGATCAAAAATTTTTGGTCGCAAAATGATCACTAAATTATTAGCAATCTATTTTTAATTTTTAGCGATCTATTTTTTGATCGCTAAAATCCTATTTTCTTGTAGTATCTCAAGGATGGAGTTCTTCCTTATGATCCAAAAAAAGCTCGAAAGCTTAGAAATTAGGCCTCTCGATATGTTCTATGTGAAGGCAAGTTATATAAAAGATCATATTCTTTACCATTTTTGAAATATCTCCGATCTTATGATGCCACTTTCGTACTATGAGAAGTGCATGAAGAAATCTACAAAAGTCATGTGGGGGCTAGATCCTTATCTCATAAACTACTTCGGCAGAACTACTATTAGCCAACGATGTATCATGATTCTATAGAGTATGTTAGAAAATATGATCATTGTCAAAAAAATACAAATATTCAAAGACAACCGGCCTCTGAGCTTGCACCCTTGAGTGCCCCATAGCCATTTACACAATAAGGGATGGACATACTCGGGCCCTTTCCCATAGCATCTGGACAGTGAAAGTTTCTACTGGTAGAAATTGATTACTTTATAAAGTGGGTCGAGGCCGAACCTCTGGCAAAGATTATCGAGACTAAAGTACAAGACTTCATCTGAAAGTCGATTGTTTGTAGATTTGGCCTGCCCTAAACTATCATAATGGATAATGGGCGATAGTTTGCTGGAACGAAATTTATCAAGTTTTGTGAAGACTTAAATATCTCTCATAATTTTACATCAGTAGCCCATCCATAGGCAAATGATGAGACTGAGGTAACCAATCGAACCCTGCTGCAAGGTATCAAAGCAAGACTTGAGAGAGCAAAAGAAACTTGGGTAGATGAATTCTATCATGTGCTCTGGGCATACTAAACTACCCAAAGACTACCAACTAGGGAGACTTCATTTGCCTTGGCTTTCAAAACAGAAGTGATCATCCCAATAGAACTCAAAGTTTTATTAGCACGAGTTGTGGCATTCAATGAGTAGCACAACTCACAAGATCTTAGGGCTAACCTCAACTTGTTGGAGGAAAAATGGAAAGTAGCTTAAGTTTGGATGGTGGTCTACAAGCAGAAAGCAGCTCGCTACTACAACTCCAGAGTCAAAGGCAAAGTATTCAAAGTAGGAGATTTGGTACTTCGACGAGCAATTATTTCATAACCTCAGAACTAAGAAAAGCTCACTCCAAATAGGGAAGGCCCATATGAAATCAAGGAGGTCATCTGGCTCAGAACTTATTACCTGAAGGAACTCGGAGAGGCAGATCTCCTACACCCATGAAATTTAGAGAATTTGCAGATGTACTATCAATAACTTTATTTTGAATAAAGTTTTCATATTTTAATATCTCCGTTCTTGGCATAAATCTATGATGATAGGAAATAACCCTCTAAAATAATCAAAGTTGGTAGTGTCAGGAATAGGAGGAGGATCTCATCTTAACACGGGTGATGACCTTCGATTATTTAAGACAAGAGGAGAGAAGCCCCTCAATGTCCCTTTTGTACTCCTATTGCCCTGTTAGAAATAGGAGAAGAACCTCATTCTAACAAGAGCAAAAACTAACCATGTCAGGAACAGGAGGAGTGTTGGAAAACATGTCCCAAAACCAATCATCGACCTATTGACGATTATGCCACCTTATAATTATAATTGATTAATTATTAAATAAAATATATTTTTGGTATTTTCATCATAAAGTCTATATCTTCTAATGAACTCTATTATTGTGATGAAGTTCTTAGGACTATTTAGCTTCGATAAAGAGAGGATTTATCGATTAGTCCTTAAATTATTTATGACCAAATGATACGCTATTAACAAGGAGGACAGCATTTATCGAGCATAGGTTGTTGTGTGCCATATGGGTTGGTTATCCTCTTAATCAAGGAGTGTGGAGATATTGGTATGGTATACAAGTGAGCTATATGGATATATCATCATTGAATGTGATCAACTCCAAAGCATTCTGCTGTCGAGAATTGCTCTGATGGAATATAGGTGTAAATATCCCTTAGACCTGAGATCACCATAGTGGCTTGCAAGCAACTCACTGTGCTTTGGTACCAGACTAGCTGAATTTCTAATTCAGTGATAGAAGATTTTTAGGTACAGTCAAATACTTACAAAGTTGGTGAGTTATCAAGATGGGATTGGCCAGTCCAAGAGTTGGAGAAGAATGCATCATTATATTTTAATATAGCAAAAACCTTGGCCAGGGTAATCCATGAGATGGATTTGATATTTCAAAATACAATGTAGATGACCTAATTGGGATTGATAGTTAAACTCTGAGGTATCCTACAAGTATTTTGGTCAAGGAGATGAATTATACAAAAACTATATCCACATGGGTTCTAAGGATGTTGTTTTACACATTCGACCTATCCGACCGTCGGATATCATTACTAGATGGTTACTTTGATTGGTATAGAAATTTATTTCTATACTACCAACTTATATTTAGATCAATGAGGTCACATATATAAGAGTTCTTGATCTGATCGGATGGTTGATCGATGATTAAGAATCATTCTAGGGTTAAACATTCAGTACGATTAATATTTGACCTAGTGCAAGTGTTGTAGGAGGATCGATTAGCAATTTGATTGCTAATTGACATAATTTAATTAAGATAAAAGACTAAGATTAATTTTAATTAAATATAATTTAATTAGATTTAGTTTGGGCTTGATTGGATCAAGTCTAATTGATTTATTGGATGAGCAAATTGCAAGAAAGAACTAGTCCTAGTTCAATTAGGACTTATATCTGCCCAATTTATAATTTGATTAGAAAATTAAATTAGAATTAAATATGATTTAATTTGGTTATTAGTTGGACTAAGACCTATTTTAATTGGGTTAATTGAATCTTAATTTAATTTGGTCTAAGGATCAAGTTGGACCAAGTCAAACTAGTAGTCCTAGTGAGACTAGGACTCCTATCTCCATGCGCCACCTTAGCCCCAATGCTCCCCATGCCATTTTTGTTGAATTTTTTTATGAAAATATTTCTCTCCAGATGTTCATGCATGCCTCCTTGATCCCTTTAACTCAAATATGGTATTTATATGTTGTGATCAAGTCAAAAGAAGAGTTTGAGTTGATTTAAACTCTATGAGATAGAGTTTTGAGAAACCAAAACTCCTTCCTATTTTGTGTTGCCCACATCCCTATTTTTCCTCTCAAATTTTCATAGATTTTAGAGACCTTTTTGTGTGACATTCTCTGGTAGTCCACACAAAAAATAAAGGAGAGGGTGCCCAAGAGTTGGGCGGCCCAAGTCTAGTCCTATTTGGATAACCCTTGACTAGGTATTTGACCTAGTCAAGGATTCCTCTTTATATCCTTATATAAAATAAATTTTGACTTAATTTTTTCATGAATTTCACATCTAAGAAATATAATTTGGGGCATGAAAGATCTAAGAGATAAGCCTAGGGCATGGGATTTTGTAAAGGCACCGATCAAGATACTTTGGTGAGAGAAGAAAGAAGAAGAAGAGGGTCTTCTTCTAAGTTTCTTTTTCCACTCCTATTTTTCTATCTTTGTGAGTGTTTGAGAGGTGTCTCAGCATCATGAATCATCTTCCTCAACTTTAGAAAGTTGAAGAGTCCAAGCTTGAAGAAAAAAAGATCTAGATCGATCATTGGAGAAGGATCAGCACAGTACTAGCATACTATGCTGATTTTTGGGCACCAAACTTTAGATCTATAATCGAGAGCTCGTATGCATAACTCGTAGAGGCTGGACACATGTATGTCTTGGAGCAACCATCTCAAGCCTAGATCAGTGAGTTAAGAAATTCAAGACTCAAAGATAAGGATGATCTGATCTTCCTATTATATGTCTAGATATGATCTAGAGTAGTTTGCTATTGATATGATTAATATGTAGTTTTTTTGATATTTTATTTTTTGATTCAATAGCATGCCTTAATCATGTAATAAGATCCTATATCTAAGATTTTATGTTATATTATTCATGATTTAATATGATTAATTCATCTCTTCTGCTGTAATTTTAAAAAAGTTTCAAAAGCTAACCCTAGAACTCTAGATCGGTTCCTACAATTGGTATCAAAGCCTAGGTTCATTTATTACATGATTTATGCATGATTAGATTATACTTTTAGATTAGTTCTAATTTATAATCTGATGATTAAATCTAAAAATAAAATTTTAGATTGCACGTGCTGTAAGATTGTCCTACTATAAGGTTTACCCCTTATAGTGGAGAGGTTATCCTAGTGCTTGAGGATCTAAAATCTTGATCATAAAATTTTAGATTGGATCTAAGAAATCTTATGATCTGATTAAAAAAGTTTTAATCTAATTTTTATAAATATGTTAGACCTGATCTAAGATGATTTATAATTAACTAGAATTGAAATAGTTTCAATTTTATGAGCATGTTTAGATTAGATCTAAAATAGTTTTCATGTTTGTTATGTGTATATTGATTATGAATCAAACATGCAACTGGTTGATAGAACCATATTGTAAAAATCTTTTACAAATATGAAAATTATTTTCAAAATGTTGAATCCCAACTCTTAGCCCAAAACTTAATTAAGAATTAAGAATTGATCTAGGATTGTGAATTGAAGATCCTAAGACATAAATCATAACACATTGGGTTAATGGGTTAGTAAAAATTAGGTCCATTAATTGGGTTAGACCTAAGGTTAGATTAAAGAATGGACTTAATTAGAGAATTGACTAAATCTAATCAATAATTATCTTAGATTACATCAAGGATTCTCTAGATCAATTATAATAGTTATAGTTGGTCAAGTCCATGTCTTTAAAGAGAACCAAGATGGACTTGATTCCTGGCTACGTGGTTGAACCCAAAATTATTAGGTTGGTCAAGTTGAAACTAATGAACCGAATGGTATCTAAGGTAAGTTTGGCAGTCTGACCAGTGGCTTTTAATGGGAGCTACTCATACTGATTCGATCTTTGATGAGTTAATGGCATCTTCCTTCCACTGATCTTACTTACCTCACCATCCTGGTGAATTAGATTTTGATTAGATCACTTAGCGATTTGGGCTCACCCATGTTAATTAGGTAAATTAGTGTGACTGATTTAGGTGCTCCTAATACTGATTTGAATTAGATCTTTCTTTTTTTATCTAACTTGGTGAAGTAAGTGGGAGGATCGAAATTGGTTGGCTCATTCTCTCTATCTTCTTTAAATCAAATCAATTAAATCCACTAAACTTATTTAGTCTCCAAAAATGAAATAGTTATGGTGATAACTAGATCATAGCCTTCCATTAAGTGGATGATAATGGGTCCATTAGTTTGATAATCATTGGAGGCGCAAAGGCCTAATGCTTATCGGCTAATAGAATTATTATTCATAATATGATTTTTTGGCTGCATTTATCTAAATGGTGGTTAGGTTGATCAATCAAAGTTGGACTTAATTATATATTAGTTAGATGGACCAAGTATGGTCATGTTAATAGTTGGACCTAATCGAACCTTTTCAATGGAGGCCAAAGCCTACTGACTAGAAATTGGGCAAAATTAAATTACTAAAAATTATTTAGAGAAATAATTAGTTATGAACTTATCCTTAGATGTACATGGGTTGACCAACCAAAGTTGGGCTTGTGTCCAGTCTATATGGATTTTAGTACCCCCTAAGCAATTAGGGTAATTCATCGACTTGGAGGTAGAGGCTATCAATTCGAATAAAATAGTGGAAGAACCTTTTGATTAAAGTCCAAATCTTTAGGTTTAATGAATCAATTACTAATTAGATTTTATTTTTTCTTTGTGCAAACATGGCCACTTTCCTTTCATTCCGATCATTGTTAGACAATGATAAGCAGGTGGGATCTAACTTTGGTAACTGATATCGAAAGTTGAAGATTGTCCTGGAGCATGAATGAATTTTGTATGCATTGACAGATCTGGCACTTGAGGAGCTAGTACTCAATGCACATGGAATGGCCAGAGATACTTACCAGAAGTGGTTCAATGATTGAATCATGGTGTGTTGCATTATGTTGGCTGCCATGAGCGATGAGTTCAGTCGCAGGTTTGAGTCAACTTAGCAAGAAGATATGCTTCAAATATTGAACGAGTCTTTTGGTACACCCAATGATCTTGAGAGGCATAAGACTAGTTGTGCCATCTTCAATTCCAAGATGAGGGATGGAGCTTCAGTCATTGATCATGTATTGTACATGATTGAGCTGATGGAGCACTTGAGCAAGCTCAGATTTTTCTTGCATGAGCAACTAGGGAAAGATGCAATTTTGAACTCATTTCCCAAATCATATCTCCCATTCCTTACTGATTATAGAATGACAAAGTCTGAAGTTAACTACCATGGGTTACTGGGGTTGCTTCAGAACCTTGAGTAGGATCACCAGCTCTATGAGGAGTCTGTGAAATTAGTGGAAGGTTCATCTTCTGATTCTCGACCCTTTACGAAAGGAAAGAAGAACAAGAAGAAGAAATCAAAGAAGGTGCAAGTTTAGGCTGGGACATCTGTGCAGGGCCAGGCCAAGAAGATCAAGCCTGATAAGAGTTAAGCCGAATGCTTCTTCTACAAAAAGCAGAGAAACTAAAATAGAAACTGTCCTCAGTTCATTGCCTCACTGGACTCCAACAGGCTGAAAAAGAAGCAAGTTGTTGCTGTGCAAGATATTTATATGATAATCACTTGCAATTTTTCTATTTATGATAATACTAATTGGGTATTGCATACTGATAGTCCTTACCATATTTGCAATTCGTTGCAGGGATTGCAGGTCAGTAGAAGATTCGAGCAAGGCGAGAGGTTCCTTAATGTTGGAGATGGAAGATCGGTTCCAATTCTAGTATTAGAAATCTTGAAACTTATATTTGAGTCTCGTACAGTTGTTCTTAGTGATTGTCATTTTTATCCTAGTTTCATTTTGAATATCATTTCTGTATGCCTTTTGGCCAAAGATAATTATGAATTTTGAATAAAGAAAGAATTTTGTAATGTCATTATGAGTGATATTACTATATTCTCTAGATATTTGAACAATGGTGTGTACATATCTCCACATTCCCATCTGCACCAATCTTTCTCTTGAAGATCCATTTGCATCCAATAGATACTATATCTTCTGGTGGATCTACCAAGGTTCAGACTTGGTTTGAGTGCATCGAGTCAATTTCTGACTGCATTGCCTCTAGCCATTTCTCGGAGTCGATATCTGATATCGCCTCGTTGTAGGTTTTGGGATCATCTCATGAGCACCATTACCTACGAGGAACATTTCCTCTACATTCTCTGAAACAATACCTAAGTATCTTTCAGGGGGATGGGAAACTCTTTCCGATCTACGAGGTGGAGGAGGTAGTGTTCTTATTGGCTCAACCTGATTTGGTTCCACTTGGTTCTTAGCTCATTCTGCTTGTGAGACTTTCTCATCAAGCTTGATCTATTTTCCAATGCCGCTATCTTGAATAAACTATTTTTCAAGAAAGATGGCATGTCGACTCACAATCACATTGTGGTCTTCTGGAATGTAGAAATAGTATCCTAATGACTCTTTAGGATATCCTATGAATCGAGCTCTAAAGGACCTAAACTCTAACTTGTCCGCTTGTTGTCTTTTGACATGAGCTGGACAACCCCAAATTCTGAGATGACTCAGACTTGGTTTCTTACCGTGCCATATCTCATACGGTGTGGTAGGAACGGTTTTAGAGGAGAACCCTATTCAGTAAATAGATTGAAGTTAACAATGAGTGTCCCCAAAGAAAATCAGGAAGGTCTGTGAAGCTCATCATGGACCGAACCATATCTAATAGGGTCCGATTTCTCCGTTCTGAAACCCCGTTGAGTTGAGGTGTTCCTGGTGGAGTCCATTGAGAGACTATGCCATTATCCTTGAGATAGTCTAGGAATTTTTGGCTAAGGTATTCACCTCCTCGATCTGATCGAAGAACCTTAATGGGTTTTTTCTGTTTGTTTTTCTACTTCATGTCTGAATTCTTTGAACTTTTCAAAGGCTTCAGACTTGTGTCTCATAAGATACACATACCCATACCTAGACAGATCATCGATAAAGGTAATGAAGTAGACAAAATTGCCTCTAGCCGGCACATCAAATGGGCCGCACACATCTAGTATGTACTAGGGCAAGGAGATCTGTGGCCCTCTCCCCATGTCCTACAAAAGGGAGTTTAGTCATTTTGCCTTGAAGACAGGATTCACAAGTTGGATATGACTCAGAAGTCAACGGACTCAATAGCCCATTTTTCTCCAATTTGTTGATCCTATCTTCTGCTATATGACCTAATCTCAAGTGCCATAGATATCTGTCATTTGGACTATCCCTAGGTCGTTTGGCATTCACGTTTTGCTCGATAGTTAGAACAGGTACATCAATATGTAGCTGATAAAGACCATTAATAAGGAAATCATTTGCAATTTTATTTCTTTCATAAAGAATGTTACAATGGTCCTTAAAGAAGGTGATCACATAACCTTCTTGTGCTAAGCATGAAACAGAAATCAAATTCCTGCTAGCTGCAGGCACAAAATAACAGTCTTTCAAAACTAAGTCTAAACCAGATGGTAATCGAAGAGGGTATGTTTCCATGGCTACTGCAGCAACTCTTGCTCCATTACCAACGTGCGTAGGATCATGTCTCCATCCCTCAGCCTCCTGCTATCCTCAAGACCCTGCATAGAAGTGCACAGATGAGCACTAGAACCAGAGTCAAGCACCCAACTGGATGCAGAAGAAACCATAAGGTTAGACTCAATAACGAGCATACCTCCAGAAGGACCTTCCTTCTTGTTCTTCAGGGTGGCCAGGTAAGTAGGGCAGTTTCGCTTCCAATGGCCGTCGCTGTTGCAATGGAAACACTTTTCTTTGACATCGGCCTTCTTCTTCGGCTCTGCCTTCTTCTTCTTTGATCCTTCCACCTTTTGCTTTTTCACAGACTTCTTTTTCTTTCCAGAAGACTTTCTTTTGGAAGAAGTCCGTTCCATAGCAAGAACTGAGCCTTTAGAACCTTTCATAGAAAGCTCAGCGGTAACCAGCATATTCATTAATTCGGCCAAGGAATTCTGAAGTTTATGCATGTGGTAATTCATGATGAATTGCCCATATGCATCAGTCAAGGATTGCAGAATAATATCATTCTGCAGGTCCAAGTCTAACTTCACACCGAGCTTCTCAAGCTCTTCCATGTCCTTGATCATTGTCAGACAGTGATCTTGGACTGACTGCCCATCACGCATCTTAGCCTTAAAAAGTCATTTTGTGACTTGATATTTGGCTGCGCGACTCTGTTCACCAAACATCTCCTACAGGTGAGCCAACATTTGGCGAGCAGTCCCGATATCCTCATGTTGGCGCTGGAGCTCATCAGACATCGAGCCCAACATGTAATATCTGGCCTTATTATCTTCGTCTATCCATTTTTCCAGAGACGCTCTCTGTTCAACAGATGGACGGGCTGGTAAGGTGGGAGGGTCCTGGTCCAAAACATGGGTTAACTTCTCGGAACCCAAAATAATTTTGTAGTTCCTGAGCCAATCTTTATAATTGGGTCCGGTCAGTCTATGTGTGTCCAGGATACGTGCCAATGGGTTGGACGCAGACATTTTCCTGTAGAGAGTCAAAGATTCTAGTTAGATACTGTAATTTTGACTTGACCAATTTATTTAGGAATTTTATTTTTAAACAAATTAGCTTCCACTATTTTCTCGGATCCCTACACTCCCTCTGTAGAGATGCAAAAATCTCCATGATTAATGATTTCTAGTGGGTGGTGCGGTCTCACCAACTGACTCATCACCTCACCTAACAGTTATTGGTGATGGGTTAGCCAATGAGTGAACAACTCTTGTTCAATGATTCTCTAATCATGGTGCACCCAAACTTGGTCTCTAATTCATGAATCTCACCGTATCCGGAATATTGATCCACTCCTTAGTTAAGTCAGACCCACCATTTGCATAGACTGGGTTCCTAATTGAGTCTCTCACCGTATCCGAAATATTGAGCCCAACTCATCCTCCAGCCCATAGCATCCAATGCCTAATAGACATGGTTGCATCTTTCCGGTGCAACTGAGCCACTGTATCCAGCCGAGAACAATCAACCCCGGGAAGGGCCCGCACATCTACAATGGTGGAAGACCTCAGACTTAATCTTTTCTTAGGGAGAATTGATTCAGGTCTCATTAAACTAGACTTGGCTTAGTCATAACAATTATGACTAACCTAGTGGCATGGGTTAGCTCGGATTATTGACCACCTCAGATCAGAACTGTGTCAACAGATATGGCCAGGTAAGTGAGACCGGTGGAAGGAATATGCCATTAACTCGTACAAGAATGCATTCAGGTCGAGTAGCTTCCAATTAAAAACCAGTCGGTCGTATGTGCCAAACTTACCTTAGACACCAAATTATTGAGCCAGAACCAATTGGGTTAGCCTACAATCCAGACTCTAACCTCTGAGCCTAATTAGGTCTTGCTTGATCGTGACTCGATCTTGACCCAGACTTAATCCTATTAGGCTGGTCAATTTAAGCATTGTTGATCCCATCTAACCAACTCTTGATTCGGTTTGATCAACCGCTTAGACCTAATTGAGCTACC
The DNA here is from genome assembly GCA_006176705.1 of Cocos nucifera. NCBI lineage: Eukaryota > Viridiplantae > Streptophyta > Magnoliopsida > Arecales > Arecaceae > Cocos > Cocos nucifera. The sequence goes on from QRFJ01001058.1 coordinate 203,344, forward strand.
CAAGCCCGAACCCAGTATTATGAATATGTCTTAGATCTGAAATTCTCAATTTTAGACCTAATTAATATTCCATAAACTTAATTCTTAATTAAGTAGGGTTCATAAACAAAATATGCACAATAAATCCTAGGGTTTCAGGATCTAGGGTTTTGCAGAAAGTAAGTTTTGGGTTTCTGATTAAGGACGAACACGCAGCACCCCTACACATCATAAGAACACCCCATCGAATGGGAAGAGAGGGCCTTTAAACCCTTCTTCATTCTTATGACCGGACGGCCAAGAGGAACGCCTTAATCAGGAACATTCAATACTACAAAACAGTTATAGATCTATATCATATATCTCATATACAAATTAGATCTAATCATGGCATATTTTGCATACATCTCATGTATCATAATCATGCATGTTTTTTAGATCTAAATTATCTCATAATAATCTAAAAAATTAGATTTAAATTGATCTAATCAAAATAAATTCTAATCTAGACAATTATGTAGAACTATTCTACAACTAGTCTAGACATGCATCAATCATATCTCATATGATATTTAAAATTAAATAATTTTTATTTGCTATTTTTTAGATGTTATTATAACACTTATAATATCAAAAAATAGTAAATAAATAGATCTAAAATATGATTTAATCAAGATTAAATCAAAAACATGCAAGACTATTCTATAGAACTATTCTATTTCTAGAACTAGTCATGCATATTTTCTAATCTTAGATCCAAATCATTTAATTTTAATTTTTTCTGATTTCAGATCTGATCACATCTCATGTGACATCTAAAATCAATTATTTTTTAATTAAAATAAATTTAAAATTAGATCTAAATAATTTAGAACCATGGCTCTGATACCAGTTGAAGGGAAATCCTGATTTTTCCGGATCCAGGTTCGTTCAGATCTGATCAGATCAAGAGATATATTTCAAAAATTTTTTCTCTTGATCCTAATCAGATCTTGATATATTTCAGATCTGATTCTTATTATTTTAATAAAATAAAATTAAAAGATAAATTAAATCAAATTTAATTTACCTTGATTGGGTAATCCTATTACCCTGTTGATGATCCTGTTTGCAGCGGAAGGTTCTGGATCTAGCCACGCAAGCGCCTGGCCTCTACCGGTATATCCACTCAGGCTGGATCTGGAGATCCTCTTCTTCTCTATCATGTCTCCAAAAATTCAGATCTGGATCTGATCTGGAGGATCTTCAAAACTCTTTTGAAGATCAGCAGTCGTCCTTTGCAGCAGCGCAGCCTTCTTAGCTTTTGATCGCCTTTCTTTGATCTGGAATTCGCACCAACCAAGGTCCAAAACTCCTTTTGGACGTGGAGAGGCAAGAGGGAGAAGGTGGTTTGGCATGGAGGAAGGGAGGGAGAGAGGCAGCCTTGGGGCATGGAGAAACTATGATCTCATCATATGAATACAATCTGAGTTGGGCGCAGGGTCTTATTTATAGACTAGCTGTGATCCAACTCCTCTTCTTCCCAACCAATCACAACCCTTTGTGAAATCAGATCTAAATCTGATTGGTGGGAATAGAGTCCCCTGGATTCCTCCTTAGAGGGTGCCTAAGACCAGTCAAAGTTGGTTCTTAGGAAGAACTCTAATTGGAATCCAAAAAGGAGATGGAGTCCTTGTCCAACAAGGACTCCTAGGCGCCTCCAACTTGGGCACACGCCTAGGGTGGCGTGCGCCCTTCTCCTTGCCAGGTTCTGGCAGGGGGACAGGCCCCCACCAGCTCTCCAATAGGTGCATGACATGTGGTCAAAAGTCAAAGTGTCAATGGTCAACATTTGACCAGTCAAAGGTAGACTTTTGACCAAAGTCAAAGAACAAGAAATGGCAGGTGACCAAAAATGGCAGGTAATGTCTTACAAAATAAGACAACCTTTTCTGACTTGGACAACCTCCAGTCAGACCATATGAAGGCCTCTGATTGAGCACAAACTCCTTTGGCTCAGTCAGGACAACTTATTTATGATAGCAAAAGAAGAACGTTAGGTTCAATCGAGTGCTAGCACGATTTTCCTTGAACCTAATTGAATCTCATTCAGATCAATTGAACTAGATCAGTTCAATTGATGATCACCAGATTCAAACCCTTGTTTGTGTGACCCAGTTAGGTTCAGTTCTGTATGGTAATGGGATATGTCATGATCTCTATCATCGACATCATCGAAACTCCTTTCGATGGATCAGAACTCTTCTGATTCGAACAGCTAGAATGATCGATCATCTAAATCATTCTAATTGCTCCCAAAATCCACCAGTGACACCTAGCAGTATATGGTGGCAACCCATCAGAGCTGAATGCGAACCTCTTGGTGCAGCTACCTGTGTGATTAAGTTCTTCTATCTTGAGCCCCGATCAGATTAGGGTTAAGGTGAACTCGTCAAACCCTAGTCTCTGTCATATGATGTAATCATTCGATTCGAGTCCAATGTGAAAATCTAAATAGAAACTCTTTCTATTATTTCACTCTGCCATGGCCATGGGCTTCTGGACTTGATTCTCATGATCATCATAGGGCTGCTCCTCTACCACCGAGGTAGATAGATTCCATCTTGATGCAATCCAGTTCCTACAATGAACATGCTATAGCCAACATACACCTCAGGGTTCCATATGGCTAGGAGACCGAGTAATGGTGTAGTCAAACTATAACACCCTCAAGGTGAACTGCCGATGCATCTCAGGTCAAAGAACCAGACACACTACTGCAGCATCGAGTCAGTCATTGACGAGAAGGTAGACTCCCTAATGACTACTCGAGGTGGTCACGCTCAGTGCCCTCGTTCTCTAACGAGTACCTGTACTCTCGCTCCGGTGTCTCCACACCGTAGACTCAAGACTCATCTACTAAAGAGAAGCGATTGTACACCAACCTTTCCGGATCAATCACCATCCTCGTGATGATCCTATGGTCGGGAGCATTTTATGAGTTAATAATGATTATTCATGTCTTAAATTTTCAACTCTTGAAAATATGAATTATCATTACCATTAACTCAAAGGATGTATCACAGACACTAAATACACATATGTGATAGAAAATAACCCATTTTATTGATTTTAGTCAAAATTATAATTTTGCCCCTAGAAGTGTATTACAAGTGTCAGCCAATTCTGGCTTCTAGGGCACATATATCTAATTCTAAATGAATCTTCACTTGTCCCATCAGTCAATGAGGCCTCACATGAGTTCCTAACATGGCTTATCGCGGTGCGTTAAGAGTCATCGGTAAGATCTCCCCCCCATCTCATCTTAGTTTAACGAGGCCTTTGACTTTGCTCAAGTTAGGACGAGGATCTCCTCCTGTTCCTAATGGATTGTAGGAGCACATTAGAGCCATTGATAGGGCCTCTCCTCTCATCCCATCGTAATTTAACAAGGTCTTTGACTTTGCTCACGTTAGGATGAGATTCTCCTCTTGTTCCTAACAGGCTGTAGGGGTGCATTAGGGCCATTGTTAGGATCTCTTTCCACATCTCATTTTAGTTCAATGAGGCCTTCGACCTTGCTCATGTTAGGATAAGATTCTCCTTGATTCCTAATGGGCTGTAGGGGCATATTAGGACCATTGGTAGGCCTCTCCCTTCATTTCATCTTAGTTTAATGAGGTCTTCAACCTTGCTCACATTAGGATGAGGTTCTCCTCCTATTTCTAATAGGCTACAGGGACACATTAGGATTGTTAGTAGGGCCTCTCTCCTCATCTCATCTTAGTTCAACGAGGCCTTTGACTTTGCTCACGTTAGGATGAGGTTCTCCTCCTGTTCCTAACGGACAATTTTTGATTGCTTTAGAGAGTTATTAGTCATTACATAATTTTTGCATCAAGAAGTAATGATGTTTAAATAAAAAAAAATTATTAAAAAAAAGTCACTGGTTGTACATACTTAAGTTTTTTGAATTCTAAGACCGTAGGAGTGTCGCTCCTTCGAGTTTCCTCATGCGATAAGTTTCGGACCAGATGACCTTCTCTACTTGATATGTGAAGGAAAAATTTTGATTTTTTGGAGTTAGGTTCGTTCAGATCTGATTGAAATGAGAGGCATATTTTAAAAATTTTTTCTTAGATCCTAATCAGATCTGATATTTTTCAGATTTGATTTTATGATTTGGTAATCAAAAAAATTAAATTAAATCAAATCTAAATTAATTTTACCTTGATTCTGGATAATCTGATTACTCGTTGATGATAGTGCTGAAGCCCTGAGGTTCTAGATCTAGCCACGCAAGCGCCTGTCCTCTACCGATATCCACTAGAGATCTTCTCCTTCTTTATCTCATCTCCAAAAATCAGATCTGGATCTAATTTAAAGGATCTTCAAAACTCCTTTCGAAAATCTGCTGTCGTCTTTGCAGCAGTGCTGCCTTCTTCCTTTCTCATCAGCCTTTTCTTGCCTGAATCACACTAATCTAAATGCCTAACTTTCTTGGGCATGGAGAGGAGAGAGAGGATCAGAAAGGTGGCATGGAGGAGGGAGAGGAGCAGCCTTGGGGCATGGCTAGGAGAGAATTAATAATAATTAAAAGTGGGTGTAGACAGATCCTTATATAGATCCTACTGCGCCATGCAATGCAACATCACCCCGGCCAATCATGTTGCTTCGTTTAATCAGATCTAAGTATGATTGGTGGGAAGACATCACCTGATCCAATCAGATGAGAGATCCATAGATTCATCCTAAGATGGCGACTAAGACTGGTCAAAGTCTATAGGTGAGGGTCACCTAGTTTGAATCCAAGAAGCAACCTGGAGTCCCATCCGTATGGGACTCCAGGCATCTCTATTCATGGGCGCACGCCTAGGATGGTGTGCGCCCCCTCCTTTCCAAAATCCAGTAAGGGGACAATCTTCTATCTACTCTCCAATAAGTGCATGACACATGGGCAGATGTCCAAGGGTCAAAGATCAATGACTGACCAAAGTCAAAGAATAAGAATTAGCAGATGATAAAAAATGGTAGGTGTTGTCTCAAATTTATCTCATAAATTAAGATAACTCTTTTCTAACCTGGACAAGCATCAGTTAGACTAGGTAAAGGTACTTGAGTGAGCACAAACTCATTTGGCTCAGTCGAGATAACTTTTAATGATAGAAAAAGAAGAATGTTAGGTTCAATCGTGTGCTAGCACAATTTTCTTGAACCTAATTGAATCTAATTCAAATCAATTGAACTGGGTTAGTCCATTTGATGATATCTAGATCCAAACTCTTGTTTGTATGATCCAGTTAGGTTCAGTTTTATATGGTAATGGAATATGTAGTGATCTCCATTATCAACATCATCGAAACTCCTTTCGATGGATCAGAACGATTCAAACAACTAAAATGATCGATCATCTAAATTATTCTAATTGCTCTCAAAATCCATCAGTGACACCGAGTAGTATATGATGGCAACCCATCAAAACTAAAAATGAACCTCTTGGTGCAGCTACTTGTGTGATTAAGTTCTTCTATCTTGAGCCCCGATTAGATTAGGGTTAAGATGAACTCGTCAAACCCTAATTTCTATCATATGATTTAATCATTCGATTCAAGTTCGATGTGAAAACCTTAATAGAAACTCTTTCTATTATTTCACTCTCTACCATGGCCATGGGCTTATAGATTTGATTCTCATGATCATCATAGGACTACTCCTCATCCACCGAGGTAGATAGATTCCATCTTGGTGCAATCCAATTCCTATAATGAACATGCTATAGCCAACATACACCTCAGGGTTCCAAATGGCTAGAAGACCGAGTCATGGTGTAGTCAAACTATAACACCCTCAAGGTGAACTACTGATGCACCTCAGGTCAAAGAACCAGATACACCACTGCAGCTTTGAGTCAATCATCGACGAGAAGGTAGACTTTCTTATGACTACTCGAGGTGGTCATGCTCAGTGCCCTCATTCTCTAACGAGTACCTATACTCTCACTCCGATGTCTCTACACCATAGACTCAAGACTCATCTGCTATAAAGAAATGATTGTACACTAACCTTCCGAATCAATCACCATTCTCGTGATGATCCTACGGTCAGGAGCATTTTATGAGTTAATAATGAAGATTCTTATCTTAAATTTTCAACTCTTGAAAATAAGAATTATCATTACCATTAACTCAAGGGATGTATCACAGATACTAAATACACATATGTGATAAAAAATAATTTATTTTATTATTTATAGTTAAAATTATAATTTTGCTCCTAGAAGTGTATTATAAGTGTCAGCCAATTCTGGCTTCTAAGGCACACATATCTAACAAACTCCCACTTGATCTAAAGTAATTGGCTATAAATCTAAGTTCCATCTTCTCAAGGTGGGCTTCGATCTTTTGCTAACCCAACGGTTTTGTAAGTGGGTCCGTCGCATTGTCTGTGGAGTCGACTCTCTTGACCTCGACGTAACCCTTCTCGAGGTAATCATGGATGAGATGGTATCACCGCTCGATGTGCTTGGATTTTTGGTGAGACCTCGACTCCTTAGTAAGGGCTATGATGCCATTGTTGTTGTAGTACAAAGGAATGGCATCTGATGGTATCACTTTGATCTTCATGGCAAACTTCTTGTACCAGAATACCTTCTTTGTAGCTTTTAATGTAGCGATATATTCTGCTTCCATGGTGGAATCTGCTATCACTGTCTGCTTGAAACTTTTCAATTGATAGCTCCACCATTGCACACAAACAGACTCCCAGATGTCGACTTTCGATCATTTATATCGGACATAACGTTCGAGTCTGTATACCCCTAGACATGGAGTTCTCCATTGCCAAAGATCAGTAACATATCCTTAGTTCTTCTTAAGTACTTAAGGATACATTTCACAGAAGTCCAGTGTTCTTCATCTGTATTCGACTGATATCTACTCGTGACACTCACGGCATGGGCTATATTAGGTCGTGTATATAACATGGCATACATAAGGCTCCCTATTGCTGAAGCATAAGGGATCTTGCTCATATATTCTATTTCCTCAGGTGTGCTAGGGCACATCTTCTTGGAAAGATGAATGCCATGCCTGAAGGGTACTAAACTCCTCTTAGAGTTTTTCATACTAAACCTCTTTAGTACTTCCTCTATGTACATCTTCTATGAAAGTCCTAGCATTCTATTCAGTCTATCTCTATAGATCTTAATTCCCAGAATAAAGGATGCTTCTCCTAGGTCTTTCATGGAGAATTCTTTAGATAACCACATTTTAACTATGGTCAACATGGGAATATCATTTTCGATAAGGAGGATGTCATCCACGTATAATACGAGGAAGATAACAGCGCTCCCACTGATCTTTTTGAAGATACATTACTCCTCATTCTTGATGAAATCAAATATTTTGATCACATCATTAAAATAAGTATTCCAACTTCGAGATGCTTGCTTAAGTCCATATATGGACCTTTGTAGCTTGCATACCTTATGATCATCATCACTGGATGTGAAACCTAGCGGCTGTTCCATATAGATATCTTTCTTAAGATATTCATTTAAGAATGTCATTTTTACGTCCATTTGCTATATTTCATAATTGAAATAGGCTGCAATAGTAAGTAATGTGTGGATGAATTTTAGCATAGCTACTGGCGAAAAAGTATCATGATAGTCAATGCCTTCGTGTTGACTATAACCTTTCACCACTAATCTAACCTTGAATGTCTTTACATTCCCATCTGCACCAATTTTTCTCTTGTAGATCCATTTACACCCAATAGATACTATACCTTCTGGTAGATCTACCAAGGTCCAAACTTGGTTTGAGTGCATTGAGTCAATTTCTGACTTCATTGCCTCTAACCATTTCTCGAAGTCGATATCTGATATCATCTCGTTATAGGTTTTGGGATCATCACCATGAACCCCATTACCTATGAGGAATATTTTCTCTACATCCTCTGAAATAGTACCTAAGTACCTCTCAGGAGGACGAAAAATCCTTTTCGATCTACGAGGTGGAGGAGGTAGTGTATGGATTGGCTTAACCTGATTTGGTTCCATTTGGTCCTTAGCTCGTTGCTCTTGTGAGATTTCTCATCAAGCTTGATCTGCTTTCTAATGCCGCTATCTTGAATAAACTATTTTTCAAGAAAGATGGCATATCGACTCACAATCACATTGTGATCTTTTGGAATATAGAAATAATATCCTAATGACTCTTTAGGATATCCTATGAATCGAGCTCTAAAGGACCTAAAGTCTAACTTATCCGCTTGTTGTCTTTTGACATGAGCCGGACAATCCCAAATTCTGAGATGACTCAGACTTGGTTTCTTACCATGCCATATCTCATACGGTGTGGTAGGAACGGTTTTAGAAGGAACCCTATTCAGTAAGTATATTGTAGTTAACAAACAGTATCTCCAAAGAAAATCAGGGAGGTCTGTGAAGCTCATCATGGATCAGACTATATCTAATAGGGTCCGATTTCTCCATTCTAAAATCTTATTGAGTTGAGATGTTCTTGGTGGAGTCCATTGAGAGGCTATGCCATTTTCCTTGAGATAGTCCAAAAATTCTCGAGTAAGGTATTCACCTCCTCGATTTGATCGAAGAACCTTAATAGGTTTTTTAATTTGCTTTTCAACTTCATGTCTGAATTCTTTGAACTTTTCAAATGCTTTAGACTTATGTCTCATAAGATACACATATCCATACCTTGATATATCATCGGTAAAGGTTATGAAGTAGACTAAATTGCCTCAAGCCGGCACATCGAATGGATCGCACACATCAGTATGTACTAGGGCAAGAAGATCCATGGCCCTTTTCCCATGTCCTACAAAAGGGAGCTTAGTCATTTTGCCATGAAGATAGGATTCACAAATTAGATATGACTCGAAAGCCAATAGACTCAATAGCCCATTTTTCTCCAACTTGTTAATCCTATCTTCTGCTATAAGACCTAATCTTAGGTGCCATAAATACCTATCATTAGGACTTCCCTAGGACGTTTTGATTTTATAGCATTCACATTTTGCTCGAAGTTAAAAATAGATACATCAACATGTAATTGATAAAGACCGTTAATAAGAAAACTACTTACAATTTTATTTTTTTCATAAAGAATATTACAATGGTCCTTAAGAAAACTAATTACATAGCCTTCTAATATAAGACAAGAAATAGAAATCAAATTCCTACTTACTGCAGGCACAAAATAACAGTCTTTTAATACTAAGTCTAAATTAGATGATAGTCGAAGAGGGTATGTTCTAACGGTCACGACAGCAACTCTTGCTTCATTTTCGATGCATAGGATCATCTCACCATCCCTCAACCTCCTGCTATCCTCAAGTCCTTGCATAGAAGTGCACAAGTGAGCACTAGAACCAGAGTCAAGCACCCAACTAGATGTAGAAGAAATCGTAAGGTTAGACTCAATAACGAGCATACCTATAGAAGGACCTGTCTTCTTCTTCTTTAGGGTGGCTAGGTAAGTAGGACAGTTCCGCTTTCAGTGGCCGTCATTATTGCAATGGAAATACTTTTTTTTGTCAGCGGCCTTCTTCTTCAGCTCTGTCTTTTTCTTCTTTCCTCCTTCCATCTTCTGCTTTTTCACAGACTTTTTCTTCTTTCCAAAAGACTTTTTCTTGGAAGAAGTCCATTCCATAGCAAGTACTGAGCCTTTACAACCTTTCATGAAAAGCTCAGCGGTAACCAGCATGTTCATAAGTTTGGTCAAAAAATTTTGAAGTTTATGTATATGGTAGTTCATAATGAACTGCCTATACGCATCAGTCAAGGATTACAGAATTATGTCATTCTGCAGATCCAAGTCCAACCTCACTCTAAGCTTCTCAAGCTCTTCCATGTCCTTGATGATCATTAGATAATGATCTTGGACTAACTAACTGCCCATCATGCATCTTAGCCTTGAACAGTTGTTTAGTGACTTGATACTTGGCTGCGTGACTCTGTTCACCAAACATCTCCTATAGGTGAGCCAATATTTGGCGAGCATTCTTGATATCTTCATGTTGGTGCTGAAGTTCATTAGACATTGAGTCCAATATGTAGTATCTGATCTTATTATCATCGTTTGTCCACTTATCCAGAGATGTTCTCTGCTCAGTGGATGGACGAGCTGGTAAGGTGGGAGGGTCCTGATCCAATACATAAGTTAACTTCTCGAAATCCAAAATGATTTTGAAGTTTCGGAGCCAATCCTTGTAATTTGGTCCGATCAGTCTATGGGTGTCCAAGATTCATGCTAGTGGGTTGGATGCAGATAGTTTTCTGTAGAGTGTCAAAGTTTCTAGTTAGATACTGTAATTAAGACTTAACCAATTTATTTAAAAATTTTATTTTTAAATAAATTAGCTGCCACTATTTTCTTAGATCCCTACACTCCCTCTATAGAGATGCAAAAATCTTCATGATTACAGATTTCTAGTGGGTGGTGCAGTCCCATCGACTTACTCATCACCTCACCTAACAGTTATTGGTGATTGGTTAGCCAATGAGTGAACAATTCTTGTTCAATGATTCTCTAATCATGATGCACCCAAACTTGGTATCTAATTCATGAATCTTACCGTGTCCAAAATATTGATCCACTCCTTAGTTAAGTCAGACCCATCATTTGCACAAATTGGATCCCTAATTGAGTCTCTTACCATATCCAAAATATTGAGCCCAATCCATCCTCCAGCCTGTAGCATCCAATGCCTAATAGACATGGTTGCATCTTCTCGATGCAATTGAGCCACTGCAACTAGCCGAGAACAATCAACCTCGGGAAGAGCCCGCATATCTACAATGGTGGAAGATCTTAGACTTAATCTTTTCTTAGGGAGTTTTGATTTAGGTCTCATTAAACTAGACTTGACATAGTCATAACTATTATGACTAACCTAGTGGCATAGGTTAGGTCGGATTATTGACCATCTCAGATCAGAATTGAGTCAACAAACATGGCCAGGTAAGTGAGATCGGTAGAAGGGATATGCCATTAATTTGACAAGAACGCATTCGAGTCGAGTAGCTTCTAATTAAAAATCAGTCGGTCATATCTGCCAAACTTATCTTAGACAATAAATTGTTGAGCCAGAATCAATCGGATTAGCCTACAATCCAAACTTTAACCACTGAGCCTAATTAGGTCTTAGCTTGATCGATCACTCACGTGACTTGATCTTGATCCAGACTTAATCCTATTAGGTAGGTCAATTTAAGCATTATTGATCCCATCTAACCAACTCTTGATTCGATTTGATCAACCGCTAGACCTAATTGAGCTACCGAAGCCCAAACCCAATTTTATGAACATGTCTTAGATCTAAAAATTCTCAATTTTAGACCTAATATGTTTCATAATCTTAGTTCTTAATTAAGTTCAGGGTTCAAAAATAAAACATGTAAATAAGATCTTAGGGTTTCAAGATATAGGATTTTGCAGAAAGTAAGTTTTTAATTTCTGATTAAGGACGAACGCACAGCACCCCTACACATCATAAGAACACCCCATCGAATGGAAGGAGAGGATCTTTAAGCCCTACTTTGTTCTTATGACCGGACTGCCAAGGGGGAATGTCTTAATCAAAAAATACAACTAATCTACAAAAACTAATTAGATCTAAGCATATATCTCATATAAGAAAATTGATATAATTAAAAAATATTTTGCATACATCTCATGTATCATGCATGCATGTTTTTCAGATCTAAATTATCTTATAATCATCTAAAAAATTAAATTTAAATTTAATCTCATCAAATAAAATTTAATCTAGACCTATTTGCAGAACTATTCTACAACTAGTCTAAACATGCAATTATCATATCTCATATGAATAAATTATATTTAATTTGTTTTCTATTTTTAGATCTGATTATAATATTTACAAGATTAAAAAATAATAAATAAATAGATCTAAAAATTATATTTAATTAAATAAAAAATATGATTATACTAGACTACACATAGAATAATTCTATTCCTAGTCTAGTTATGTATCTCATACATATTAGATCTAGATTAATTAATTTTAATTTTTTATTTTTTCTATTTATCTAATTTTAAATCTAATCACATCTCATGTGATATCTAAAATCACTAATTTACTAGATTAAATCAGATCTAAATAAATTTTATAAGAATCTGGCTCTGATACCAGTTGAAGGGAAAATCCTGATTTTCTGGGGTCAGGTTCGTTCAGATCTGATTGGATCGAAAGGCATATTTCAAAAATTTTCTCTTAGATCCTAATCAAATCTGACATTTTTTAGATATAATTTTATAATTTTATAATTAAGAAAATTAAATTAAATCAATTCTAAATTAATTTTACCTTGATTCTAGGTAATCTGATTACCCATTGATGATTGTGCTGAACCCCTGAGGTTCTAGATCTAGCCACGCAAGCGCCTGACCTCTACTAGTATCCACTCAGGCTGGATCTGGAGATCTTCTCCTTCTTTATTTTGTCTTCAAAAATTAGATCTAGATCTGGTTTGGAGGATCTTCGAAACTTCTTTCGAAGATCTGCTGTCGTCTCTGCAGCAGTGCTGCCTTCTTCCTTTCTCATCAGCCTTTTCTTGCCTGAATCGTACTAATCTGAAGGCCCAACTTCCTTGGGCATGGAGAGGAGAGAGAGGATCGAAAAGATGGCATGGAGGAGGGAGAGGAGCAGCCTTAGGGCATGGCTAGGAGAGAATTAATAATAATTAAAATTGGGTGCAGATAAGTCCTTATATAGACCCTGCTACGCCATGCAGTGCCACATCACCCCGGCCAATCATGTTGCTTCATTTAATCAGATCTAAGTCTGATTGGTGAGATAACATCATTTGATCCAATCAGTTGAGAGATTCATAGATTCATCCTAAGGTGGCGCCTAAGACTGGTCAAAGTCTATAGGTGAGGGTCACCTAGTTAGAATCCAAGAATCAACCTGGAGTCCATCCGTATGGGACTCTAGATGTCCCTATCCATAGGCGCACGCCATCCTAGGTGTGCACCCCCTTCTTTCCAAAATTCAGTAAGAAGATAATCCCCTATCTGCTCTCCAATAAGTTCATGAAATATGGGCAGATGTCCAAGGATCAAAGGTCAATATTTGACCAAAGTCAAAGGACAAGAATTAGCAGGTGATTGAAAATGGTAGGTGTTGTCTCAAATTTATCTCATAAATTAAGACAATCCTTTTCTAACCTGGATAAGCTATAGTCGAATTAGGTAAAGGTACCTGAGTGAGTACAAACTCATTTGGCTCAGTCGAGACAACTTTTAATGATAGAGAAAGGAGAACGTTAGGCTCAATCGTGTGCTAGCATGATTTTCTTGAACCTAATTGAATCTAATTCAAATCAATTAAACTGAATTAGTCCAATTGATGATATTCAGATCAAAATCCTTGTTTGTGTGACCTAGTTAGGTTCAATTCTATATGGTAATGGGATATGTAGTGATCTCCATCATCAACATCATCGAAACTCCTTTCGATGGATCAGAACTCTTCTGATTCAGATAACTAAAATGATCGATCATCTAAATCATTCTAATTACTCCCAAAATCCACTAGTGACACCCAGCAGTATATGATGGCAACCTATCAAAACTAAAAATGAACCTCTTGGTGCAGCTACTTGTGTGATTAAGTTCTTCTATCTTGAGCTCCGATCAGATTAGGGTTAAGGTGAACTCGTCAAACCCTAATTTCTATCATATGATTTAATCATTCGATTCAAGTTTGATGTGAAAACCCTAATAAAAATTCTTTCTATTATTTCACTCTCTACCATGGCCATGGACTTATAGACTTAATTCTCATGATCATCATAGGACTGCTCCTCATCCACCGAGGTAGATAGATTCTATCTTGGTGCAATCTAATTCCTATAATGAACATGCTATAGCCAACATACACCTCCGAATTCTAAATGGCTAGGAGATCGAGTCATGGTGTAATCAAACTATAACACCCTTAAGATGAACTATCGATGCACCTCAGGTCAAAGAATCAGACACACCACTGCAGCTTCAAGTCAATCATCGATGAGAAGGTAGACTTTCTTATGACTACTCGAGGTGGTCACGCTTAGTGCCCTCATTCTCTAACGAATATCTATACTCTCACTCTGGTGTCTCTACACCATAGACTCAAGACTGATCTACTATAAAGAAGTGATTGTACACTAATCTTTCGGATCAATCACCATCCTCATGATGATCCTATGATCAAAAGCATTTTATGAGTTAATATTGAAGATTCTTGTCTGAAATTTTCAACTCTTAAAAATAAGAATTATCATTATCATTAACTCAAGGGATGTATCATAGATACTAAATATACATATGTGATAGAAAATAATTTATTTTATTATTTATAGTCAAAATTATAATTTTACCCGTAGAAGTGTATTACAAGTGTCAGCCAATTTTGGCTTCTAGGGCACACATATCTAACAATATGGACCTTCCCAATTTAGGGCTAGCTTTCCTTGATCATGAGGCTGCGAAATGGATGCTCATCGGAGCACCAAGTCCCCCACTCTGAATGCTTTATTTTTAACTTTGGAGTTTTAGTATCTGGCTACTCTTCGTCTGCAGGCTGCCATCCAATCTTGAGCTTCTTCTCTTTTTTTCTCCAGTAGATCGACATTGATTCTAAGGTTCTATGAGTTACGCTACTCATTGAATGCTATGGCCCATACTGATGGAAGTTTGAGCTCGATTGGGATGACTGCCTCCATTCCAAAGGTCAGGGTAAATGGTGTTTTCCCAATCGATGGCCTTTAAGTAGTTTGGTATGCCTAGAGGACATGGTAGAGTTCGTTCGCCCAAGTCTCCCTCGCTCTTTTAAGCCTTGCTTTGATGTCCTGCAGTAAAATTCTGTTGGTCACCTTTGCTTCACCATTTGCTTGTAGATGGGCCACTGACGTGAAGTGATGGGAGATGTTTTGATCTTCATAGAACTCAGTGAACCTCATTCCGACAAACTATCGCTCGTTATCTGTTATGAGAGTTTGGGGTAGACCAAACCTACAGACAGTTAACTTTCAGATGAAGTTCAGTATCTTAGCCTCAGTAATTTTTGCCAATGGTTTGACCTCGACCCATTTGGTGAAGTAGTTGATCGCAACCAGGAGGAACTTTCGTTGCTTGGATGCCATTGAAATAGGGTCAAGTATATTCATTCCCCACTGTGCGAATGGCCAGGGTGCACTTTATGGAGTAAGCTCAAAGGCCGACTATCTTTGTATGTTTGTATTTCTCCGACAGTGATCACATTTTTTGACATACTCTATAGAGTCGTGGTACAAGGTCGGTCAATAGTACTCCTGTTGAAGTGTCTTTGTAATAGGGATTTGGCCCCTCCATGACTTTCATAAATTTTCTCATGCACTTTTCATAATGTGAAGTCGGTCTTTGAAAGTCGAAGGCATCTCAAAAGTAGTAGAGAATATGATCTTTTATACAGCTTGCCTTCATATAGAACATATCGGAAAGCTTGATTTCAGAATTTTTGGGCTTCTTTCTGATCATGAGGAAGAACTCCATCCTTGAGGTAGACAACTAGCATGTCAATCCATCTCGGCTCGTGCTCAACTTGTAGAACAAGCTGCGACTCCTCCAAGCTTGGGCACCTTAGAATTTCAAAAAATACTTCTTTGGATAGTTCGACTAGGGCTAAAGTGGCCAACTTAGAGAGAAGGTCGGCTCTTGTATTTTTCATCCTCGAAATCCATTGGATGCTAAAACTGTTGAAGGCCAAAGCCATATTTTTTACTTTCTCAAGATACTTCATCATGCTTTCCTTCCTGGCTTCATAGTAGCTGCTAACTTATCCGACCACCAGCTGGAAATCACTAAAAACTTAGAGCTAATCTGCCTTTAACTCTTTGGCTATTTTTAACCCAACGATCAGAGCTTCATATTCGGCCCCATTATTAGTTGCAAAAAATTCGAAGCATAGTGCATATTCGATGATGACTTGCTTGGGATTAACTAAGACCAACCTCGTGCCTGCTCTAGCAATGTTGGATAAATCATCCATGTACAGAATCCAAAAATCTTTCGAAAGATTGATGCTCTCTTTGGGGGAGCTCGGCTACAACCACGGAATGCTAGTTTCATTCTATTCCAGCTTGGCCTCATCCAAAATGGTGCATTCTACTACAAAATCTACTAATATCTAGGCTTTGATCGATGATCGAGATTGATAGTTGATGTCAAATTCTGTAAGCTCAATTGCCCATTTTGTGATTCTTCCAGAGACATCTGTTAGATAAAAAACTACTTTAATTGATTGATCCGTAAGGACAGTTATGGTGTGCCCCTAAAAGTAAGGTCAAAATCTCTTGACAGTAATTAGAAGAGAGTAAGTCAATTTTTCTAACTTAGAGTATCTGATCTCTGCATCCCTCATAGGACTAGGCTTATGTAGTAGACCGATCGCTGCACTTTTGCTTCCTCCTTGATCAGGATTGCTGTCAGGGCTGTTGGGAAGACTGTTAGGTATAAGAACAATTCTTCTCTGAGCTCAGGCTTTGCCAGCAGTGGAAATAAGTTGAGGTAGTTTTTAAGCTCCTCGAATGTCTGTTGGCATTCCACCATCCAGCAGAAGCTCTTTAGCTGTTTAAGAACTTGAAAGAATGGCATGCATTGCTTGGTTGATCTTGAGAGGAAGCAATTTAAGGATGCCACTTTTTCAGTCAAGTGCTGAACTTTTTTTATTGTTCTTGGAGTGGTCATCTCCTGAATAGTCTAAATTTTCTTTGGATTCACCTCAATCCCATGCCTCGACACTATGAATCCTAAGAACTTCTCTGAGGTTACACCAAAGGCGCATTTGGTCGGATTCAACTTCATCTTGTACTTCTTAAGTGCACTGAAGGTCTCTTCGAGGTCGGTGATGTGATTTATTGAAGCCCGACTCTTGATGAGTATGTCATCCACATACACCTCTATGTTTTGGCTGATCTGCTCCCTGAAGATTTTGTTGACCAGGTGTTGGTATGTTGCCCCTACCTTCTTGAGTCCAAAGGGCATAATCCTGTAATAGTAAAGACCATGGTTAGTAACAAAAGCAATTTTCTCCTCATCCTCTGATGCCATCCAGATTTGGTTATAGCCGAAAAAGGCATCTATGAAGGAGAGGAGCTTATGGCTCGAGGTTGCATCTACCAATTGATCAATCCTGGATAGGAGGTAGCTATCTTTTAGGCAAGCTTTATTCAGCTTCTTAAAGTCTATACACATCCTCCACTTGCCATTCACTTTTTTGACGAGCATCACATTTGAGACCTAGCTTAGGTAGTTAACTTTTCGAATGAATCGAGTCTTGAGGAGCTTATTGACTTCTTCCGTAATTGCTTTCTACCTCTCTAGAGCATGATTGCACATCTTCTCTTTTACTGGCTGACACCTAGGATCAGCAGCCAGCCGATGATCCATGACCTCGGCATCGATTCCTGACATATTCGTTGGAACCCAGGTGAATACATCTACATTTTTTCGAAGGAAGGCGATGAGTTGCTCTCAAATCTCATCCCCCAAGTTGGAACCGATCTATATAGTGTGTTCCACATTTTCGTCGTTTAATAGGATGGAAATGAGATCTTCCATAGTCTCGCCCTGCTCCTCTATAAGGTCGTCGCGGACATCCAGCCCATCAATAAGACAAAGGTCGGATCGAGTGTTTTTTTTAAGGCAATGGAGTAATAATGCCTTGCTAAGACTTGGTCTCTCCTGATCTCTCGAATTCTGTAGCTCATCAAAAGCTTCACCTTTAAATAATAAATTGAGACTACAGCTTGGAGTGCATTCAAATTAGGTCGGCCAAGAATGATATTATAGGAAGATGGGGCTTTTACGACTAGAAAATTGACCTGCATTTTAGCCATCTTTGGACATTGTCCTACAGCCATAATTAGAGTTATTGTGCCCTCAACTGGCACGACATCGCCAGTGAAGCCTACCAACAGGGAGTTCATAGGTTCTAAGTGATTATTAGGTAAAGACATTTTCGAGAAAGTGTCGTAAAATAAAATATCAGCAGAGCTTCCATTATCTACCAAAATGTGGTGCACATCATAGCCAATAATGTTTAAAGATATTGCAACCACATCATTGTATGGAAACCAAACTCCTTGGGCATCCTCATTGGTGAAAGCAATGGGCTCCTCAGTTCTCTGCCTCTTCCCAGGCTCTACTGATTCTCTATCCTCTCCTCGTTGAAGTCCCTCAGAGATGGTGTTGATGATGCTGAGGGGTGGTCAGTCAGTCTGCTACTCCTTTCTTGGTGGTTTTGATTACGGCAGTGCCCTTGGCCGATCTTTCTATCCTTCAGATCGATGCTGTAGGAATCGATCGAGCCTACTTTGCCTGATGAGCTCCTTAATCTCATCTTGGAGCTGAATGCATTCTTTAGTATTGTGACCATGATTATGATGATAGAGGCAGAACTTATTTCGATTGCATCTGCCTAGATGGGAGTGCATCCTTTCTGGCCTTGGCAGCTGCTCCTTAATCTCCATCAGTACTTAGGTTTTTGGAGCATTGAGAGGGGCATAGTTGTAGAATCTTTGGAGGGGGGAGCACCATCGAGCCCTTTTGTCAGGGCTTCCTTGCTTCTGAGCCCAGGGAGGAGTTCGAGCTCGCTTGCACTCAGGAAGAGTTTGGGAGCGCGGTTGAGCTTCACTCGACTT
The DNA here is from genome assembly GCA_006176705.1 of Cocos nucifera. Lineage (NCBI taxonomy): Eukaryota > Viridiplantae > Streptophyta > Magnoliopsida > Arecales > Arecaceae > Cocos > Cocos nucifera. The sequence continues at coordinate 222,017 of QRFJ01001058.1, forward strand.
TTCTTCCTTAGTGGGCCTGCCTGGCTTGCCCATTCGCCACTCCCCAGCGGTTTCATTATCCTTGGCCTGGAAGGTCTCTTCCATCCGGGCATACCCTTCAACCTGAGCCAGCATATCGGCAAAATCTCCAAGATACTTCTTCTTTTAAAAAAAATAGCAGATTATTTTTTTGAAGGCTGCCCTTTAGCACGGCCATCGTAATAGATTGATCCAAATTTCGGACTTCCAGCGCAGTAGCATTGAAATGATTAACATAAGCTCGGATGGATTCTCCCTCTTGTTGCTTGATGTTGATAAGGAATTTCGAGCCTTGCCTGGGACGTCGGTTACTGACAAAATGAGCTACAAACTGATAGCTCGTTTGATCAAAAGAGAAGATGGTATTCGACTTGAGGGTCAAGTACCAATTTTTGGCTGCCCCTTTTCAAAGTAGATAGGAAAGATCGGACAAAGGATGGCATCGGATGCACCATGGAGCAGCATCATTATCCGAAAGGACCTCCAAGATGGTCAACCAGATCGGAGGTCCCATCGTAGCTCTAAAATTGGGAGAGCTTAAAGTTTGGAGGGATCAATTCCTGTATGATGTAGTGAGAGAAAGGAAGGTCGGTACAGATATCATTACTGTGGGAGGGAGGGTGTACGATGGCGGAGTTCTTTCGATCCACTGGTTCATCTTTTACAGTTTCTGGTCCAAGTAGATTCTCTTGATCATGGATCTTCAAGGTCTTCTAGCTGAACAAAAGGGGGCAAAGTCCCCCTAAGGGATAGAGTCATGATCAGAGCAGGGGCTCTCAACCCTCTGCTTCCCCATTTTGGAGGTCACTAGCCTGCCAACCTAAGTCTACCATCCCCAAACCAGATCATGGGTCTCTAAAGAAGCCTGCTCCGACCGAATTGACACCAGAGGCTACTACTGCTGCATGGCCTGCACTACTTTCGTGAGGCCATGAACATGCTGAACTAGCAGGTTGAACTGCTCTGCATCCACCATTACTACAAATGGAGCTTGAGTTGTCGGAGATGAAATAGGGATGGGCAGTTCTGGATGGGATCTGACCGCGGAGATCGTTGACCATCGGATAAAAAGCTTTCTTGGAAGGCATCTTTCTTGGAAAGGACTCTTAAGGAGAATAAGAGAGTTCTCTGTTGAGTACTCTAAGAATAAAGAAACCTCAGAAACAGAGGTCGCCCTTCTTTTACCGCCAATCCTATTGGTGCAAAGTCTGATTATCATCGAAAGAGCGCTGGAGTTGGAGAAGATGAGATCGCCATCGGTGACCTACAAGATAAGTCTCGTCCAGAGCCTGAGATGGGTGGCTCCGGCAAGACCCTCTGATGATCAAGTCTGCTCATTCGGCCAATAGAAATGGAGTACTCAGTAGAGAAAATTATAGAGTATCGAGAAGGATAAGAGAGCTTGGAAAAAATATATTTGGAGGGTCCCTTTTATAGCTCGGAGTTTGTAACAAACTGATAGTGATAGCCACAACCGCTTGGTAGTGGGGCGTTCGGGGCCACATGGGGTTTGTTACGAATAGTGGTGTCCGTTATCATGATATGTTGGTCTATTAGAGATCCAATGGTTGGAGTTCGGATGAGGTAGTTGCAGGCAACGAAGGGCTCTTAGGCATTGTTATTCTGATAGAGTTCGAAGGCTCTTAGGATTGACCATGTGCTGACTTTTATTTACTATGTTGAAGGTGTACGTCATGGTATTTTTAGATGGCTGAAAGAAATTTGATCAGAAGAGAAGTCCAGCAGGGGTTCGACTGGCAAAGAAGCCTAAAAGATGTTCGATTGAAAGGAGTTCGGCTGTGAGGGGTCTGCCTAGATTGAGTACTGACTGATGGCCATAATAGGCAAGCGTGATTGAAACACTTGTTTTTGCTATTCATTTAAGGTTCAGCCACTTCCAGAGTCACTCATTGGTGAATAACGATAAAGCACTGAAGTTCGTCTGAGGACAGTTCAGAAGAAGCTCAGCTGCTGGAGGAGTTTGGCTGAGATTCTTTCAAAAAAAGGGGGATCCAAGAAAATTTAGCTGCCTTCAATGTCGGTCACCAGATAAGGTTGGGCTGTGCTGGGATCTAATACTTGATGGAGTTCTACTATCTATCTCAAGTCAAGGATCGAAATTAGTTGAATGGCAGCTTCTTTCACTATTCAAGCTCATCAAGTCAAAGTTTAGCATGCCTTCGATAGGTTCTGCAATCATGGAAAGAGAGCTAAGGATTATCGCTGGAAAGACTATCTAGCATTGATGGGCTGGAGGTCGGCCTTCCAGAATTTGACTAGAACAAGGAGGCAATTTGGCTGAAGCTCAGATCTAAACACCACAACTCCAAATAGTTGTAGGTGGTGTGGTGCTCCCAAGCCTTGGGAGGCTACGGGTGGAGCCAGGGTGAGGGCTATGGGGAGGTTAGGATAGGTATGGTCCAAGGGCTAGGATTGCAGTTGTCCTAAAGTGAAGGCGGCATGTAGCTCTCAATGGGCTTGAGGTTCGGATATTGAGGGCCTCAAGGGGCTTGGTTGGTGCTTCAGAGATCTGGGATTCAAGATGGATCAAGAAACTAAAGTCGAAGAATCAAAACTGCAGAAAGAATATTTTTTATGGGTTACCCGGCTCAATCAAAAACTGGATCAACTAAGTCTTAGAGCATAGGCAAAATAGAAAGATCGAGTTTCGGGACTACAGGCATGGCATAGAACTAGGCCAGCTTAGTTTCAGACCAAGCCAACCCAGTGAAACTTAGCTGGCTCAGTGCTGAGACTGAGCTAGCTCAGTGCGCTGGTAGAGTTACACAAGGATCTATTTTGGGCTAAGGTCTGGATTGATCCTAGGGGTCTTAAGGCCTGGTTTGAGAGATCCGAAGAAGGATAATTTATGTATGGATTGAGATTAGATCCTAGGGATAAGAGCATGTGAGACTTGCGCTCGGTGAGTGCTTTCATGTATTGGGTTAGCCTAAGGAAGTTTTTAAGCTATGGTTTATTAGGATTCATGTGGGAACTCTAGGGATATATAAACCTAGGATATTATAAATTTTACAAGAGAAGTGAATACAATTGAGCTTTTCTTCCTAACTCTCTTCTCTCTTCTCTCTAGTTCTAACACCAAAATCCTAGCTTCTCTCATCTTTCTTAGATCTTCTTCAGTTTGTTGGATTAACACACAAGGTTCACGCAAGAGAATCGGATCTATGACTGTGGCTCCAAGCAGCCGTAGGAATAATAATAGTACCATTTCAAGGTTCAAGCAATCCACCGAAATTTCAATAGGAGCTATTTTACCTTCCAACACTTATCCTCTACACTCTCGAGTTCAAAGTTTGGATGAAGAGAGTACAAAAACTATGACTACCAAAGTCCTTTTCTGTCTTTCTCACTCTCGAAAGATGAAAAGTTTTGGCTTTTCTGGATTAGCACCGAAGTTTCTTCAATGCTGAATGACCCAAAAAGGTTTCCATTTTTAAAATTCTCCCCATCATGGAGCTCCATGTATGGCACCATAAATGTTAGGATTTGATGCCTTGAATTCGATCCATAGCAAGAGGAGAATTAGTATCAGCAAGCATCCAGGCTGGCTCTATTATGGGGTCGAGCTAGCTTGGGCTAAAATCGAGCTGGCTCGAGCCACAGTCGAGCTGGCCCTCTCAAGCAGATAGAAAGTAGGTATTCGGATGAGATACAGTTGAGCTAGCTCGACCTTTGACAGAGCCGACTTGATGGAGGCAAATAGAATAGGATAGGGTTTTTTGTTTGAATTTAGATTATGATTAATCCAATAGATCTACAAGAGTTGTGCATGGACCAATGGATCTAGCGGCCATGGAGGGCTGTAGTCATGATTTGAAGGTTGAAAAATATTCCAAGACTCCATCAAGATCATGTTCGACTTATATTAGAAGAAAGAGCCCTGTTAGGACTTCTGTGATCTACTAAGAAGAGGATTCTCATCCTATTTAAAGACATGAGGTGCTGTGGAGCTAGGTGTGGCACATGTGGTGTGAGGGGTACATAAAGAGGCTTAGGCAGCCATCAAGAGGAGCATGGAAGAGTGCCGAGTACGTGTAGCCTACGAGAGAGAGAAATAATGTGTGCATAGCATCCGGCATGGAGGCTATGAGGATAGAGCATCTTGTAGCTTTTGAGGATCCTTTTAAAATTCTGAGAGAGCTTTTGTGAGGGTAGCTTCTAGTTGAGAGAGATTTATATATAGTGAGTTGAGAGTGGGTGTTCTCCTCTTGTACTTATTTTTTCTTTCATTGTGGAGCTTTGCATGCCCATGGAGGTGAGCCTTTAGGTTGATCCACATACTTGATTATTTTTTTATTTTCTTTCTTTCTATCATAATAATCTAGTACTAGATCCTTAATAAGTGGTATCATAGGAATTGATATCAATAAATTGATATCAGAGCTAAGTGGTACTAGGGCATAGATTGCAGCAGTGGTGTTAAAGATTGAAGAATATGGAGAAGACAAGTGCAATCAAGATGGAGATGAATAGGTTTTATGGAAAGGGCAATTTCTCCTTGTGGCAAGTAAGGATAAAGGATTTGATCGATGCTCTCTTGTATAAGGAGATGCCAGCCACCATGGAGGTGAATGATTGGAAGCGGATCTAGATGCAGGTGGTAAACACGATCCAGTTGTATCTAGTTGATGATGTCATAATCCATGTACTTGGTGAGACTTTCCTAACGGTGATATGGTCAAAGCTTGAGGAGTTGTACATGGTAATGTTGCTCACCATTATGCTATTCCTTTAGAGGTAGTTTTACTAGTTGTAGATGGATGAAGGTTAGAGCGTGTAGGAGCATCTATCTAACTTTCAGAAGATCCTCATCGACCTTCTCAGCATTGATGAAAAAGTTGAGGAGAAGATTAGGGCATTGGTCTTGCTAGCATCCCTCCCCCCGTTGTATGAGTCTTTGGTGATTGCTCTTCTTGTAGGCAAGAGCATGATCAAGATAGACGAAGTCACTGCAGCGATTCTCCAAAATAAGGTTCTCAGGAGGGAGAACCCAGCTTTGAGCTCATATGATGGTAGCTCAGCTTTGATGATTTCTAGAGGAGCAGAAGATGGTAGACGGAGTGGCAAAAGATCGCGAGGAGGATGATCCAGGTCCAAGACAAGGGACCATAGCAAGATCAGATGCTTCCAATGCAACGAGTTGGAGCATCGAGTCAAGGATTGCCCATAACTCAAAGATCAAATGAGGGCTACTATGACGATGGTCGGTAGCAATACAGAAGGTAGTGATGATATCCTTCTGGTTATTGATGAGGTATCTAGTTATTTCTCCTAGTGGATTATGGATTCTACTTGTTTTCATCATGATGTTATAGAGAGATGTTTGACTCCTTGGAGACTAGTAAGGACACTGTGTTCCTGCTAGATGGATTGAGCTGTGAGATCAAGGGCAACGGGACAGTCAATATGAAGCTCCATAATGGAAGAGTGAAGAAGTTGATGAGATCCGATACATATCCAACTTTAAGAAGAATATAATCCCACTGAGCAGACTGGATTTGATTGGCTTCAGATGAAAAGTTGATGGAGGAATCCTGAAGGCGGTAGTAGGATGGTGTTAAAAGAAAGAAAGTATAGAGGACATTACCTCATGATAGAAAGCCCCGAGGTGGAGCTCTAGATGGAGATGGATTAGACACAAGATGGGAGTCTCAGGAGGACAACATATGACATCACAAGGTAAAGTTCCTATTGCCGCAGGAGACTATCCCGAGCAGATCTCAGGTTAGGACGTTCATAGCCATTGATTGAGGTAGGATTGAGCATCTTGCCTCAACTTTCATATTTTCCCATTCATGATCAACAGGCGATTGCCCCAGGGCATGGGGGCAAGAAGATCCAGAAGCTCTTAAAGTCAAGTGAAGACCGAATGTCAAGTCAAGGTGGAGATTGTTAGGATTTGATGCCTCGAATTTAACACATAGCAAGAGGAGAATCAGTATCAACAAGCAGTCGGACTGGCTCTAATTTGGGATTAAGCCCACTCGGGCTGAGATCAAGCTAGCTTGAATCGTAGTCGAGCCGGCACTCTCAGGCAGATAGAAAGCAGGTGTTCAGATGAGATGCATTCGAGCCAACTCAACCTCTGATAGAGTCGGCTTGATGAAGGTGAACAGACTAGGATGGAGTTTTTTGTTTGGATTTAGATTATGATTAATCAAAGGGATCTACAGGAGTTGCACATGAGCTACAGGATCTAGTAGCCATGGAGGATTGCGGTCATGATTTGAAGATTAGAAAACATTCCATGACTCCATCAAGATCATATTTGACTTATATTAGGAGAAAGAGCCCTACTAGGACTCCTATGATCAGCTGAGAAGAGGATTCTCATCCTATTTAAAGATCTGAGGCTGCTGTGGAGCTAGATTTGGTGCATGTGGTGTGAGAGTCATGTAGAGAGGCTTAGGTAACCGCCAAGAGGAGCTTGGCAGAGCATCGAGTACGTGCAGCCTATGAGAGAGAGAAGCAATAGGTCCTTAGCATCCGACGTAGAGGCTATGAGGATAGAGCATCTCATAGCTTCTTAGGATCTTCTTGGGATTCTAAGAAAGTTTTGTGAGGGATAGCTTCTAGTTGAAAGAGATTTGTATATAGTAAGTTGAGAGTGGGTGTTCTTTTCTTGTACTTATTTTTCACTTTTATAGTGGAACTTTGCATGCCCCATGGTTATGAGCCTTTAGGTTGATCCACATACTTGATTATTTTTTTATTTTATTTTTCTTCTTTCTTTTTGCTGCAATAATTTGGTACTAGATTCTCAATAAGTGGTATTAGAGGAGTTGAAATTACCAATAATAAATACGTTGTCAAACGTCTACCATAGTAATGATGAGTGGGACACATGGTAGATGAGGTTTGGGTGGAAGGGATTTGTATCATAACTACCTCAGACCTCTCCGACTATTTAAGTACCATCTTCTCCCCAACTTCTTACTTTCACCTAGTTTTTTTTCCTTCTTGTGTTCTACCTAGCCTTCATCTTCCTTGCGCTTGAGCATCCAGTTCTATGGTTCCTTCTATGATTTCACTAGTCCTTAACATCCTTTCCATCCATCTTCTACCTTTCTGATCATGTCTTTTGAATTCCCCGACTTGTTTAGGTTAGTCTCCTAACTTTCTTTGTCCATTTCTTTGTGTGTTCTTTTATTTTCTAGTCTTGAGTTGCCTTTTGGAAAAGTCTTTCATTTTTTTTGAAATTTCCTTTGATTTTAGGGAGTTTTCTTGGTTTAGTTTGATCCAAAAATGTCTTCTGATATCTCCTAGTTGAACAGTTCTGGGTGCTTGTCTGGCATGAACCCCTAAAATCCCAATCTTGGAAGAGATCGAACTTAGAGATGTACCTCATCCAACCTTCGTACCCGATACCATTCCTTGCTTTTTGTCTTTCGAAGACCTTTTCTTGATCAGAATCCAGTATGGGATTCCTTCTGAATTTGAATTGGAGTTTTCCAAGCCAAATGGCCGAGCTTATACCCGTCCTCCAGATTGCTTTTATTTATATTTGAAAGCTTTTCGTGCTAGATTAAGACTTCCCCTTCCTTCTTTTGTAATTGCACTTTTTTGCTTCTTAGATTCTTGGCTTCCATCATCCTGAACTTCTTCAGATTCATCATAGGATTCCTCACTCTCTGTTTGTCAGTTGAAGTCTGTCCCATCATTTCTTTGTTTTGAAATTACTTCACCGTTAAACAACATCCTTTTGCTTAGGACTGGTGGTACTTATCCTCCCAGTTCGACAAGAAGGGAATGCTTAAGGGCACCCTTTCCTTCATCCATAGTTGAAAGAAGAAGTTTTATTTTGTTTCATGTCCTATAGAATTAGAACTTCCTCCCTGGGGACAATTGAGAGACTCAGTCCGTCGAGCTCCAAGATTAGAGAGAGGGAAGACCTTGATTCTATCAACAAAATAAAAGTCTATAAAGTTTCTTCTTTGTCTGAACTTGTTGATATCCAGACCTTATACAATCTCAGTTTAAGCCCGCTCAATCCCAAAGGTACCCATTTACATCTTCTTTTATGCTTTTATTTTTCTTCTAACCTCGGCTTATTTTTTATTGTAGAAATGACTCCCAAAGAGGTAGAAATGTTGTCAAAAAAATTTTAGGCTCAGAAGAAAAAGAAGAATGCCACTGGATAGTCATCCAAGTAGGCAGAGGTAGAGGGCCCGAGCTCAACTGCTCCAGTAGAAGGAGCTCTCGCCTTGGAGACTGTAGTGCCACTAACAACCTTGAGCCCACCAGTCGAGGTCCTTCATCTAGCTCCTCCCTCTGAAGGGGAGATAAATATGAAGAGGAAGAAGGTGGTTGCTAGGAAAGCTCAGCCCCAATAGAATTTGAGGAAGCTCAATGGTGATAGTATCGACTGGGAGAACGCCTCCTTCGATGACTGGAAGGTCATCAAGGATCTGGTTGATGAATGCATCCTTTCCGAATATCATCAAGAGGATCATCCACATCAACCTTGACCAGTGGGTTAAAGATTCCCTTGGAGCTTATCCTAAGGTAGTAATCTCTTTTCCTTTTTCAAATTCGACTATAGGTTCTCAAATGGCATAGCTGATTTAGTCAATTGCAGGTCGGTCACCAATTGATCGCCAACATCAAGGCGATTAATGCTTAGAAAGCTGAGGCCTCAAAAGTGGCGGAGGAGGCTTATGGATACAAGGTTGAGGTAGATCATCTCTCGGTCGAGGTTGGGCACTTGCAAGAGAAGCTTAAGAAGGAAGAGTAGGCATTGACCAACTTGATGGCGGTACTGGCCTCAGAAGAAAAGAAAAAGAAGGAGGCCCAGGTTAATTTGCTGAAGAGAAGAAGTGAGCTGCGGAAGAGGCTATTTCCTCCATCAAAACTTTGGAGGAGCAAAAGAAAATTAAAGTGGCGTTCGCCTAGGAGGCCTTCTTCAAGGGATACAACCTCTGCCATTCGAGGATTGTAGAGAAGTTTCCAGAGCTAGACCTTGGCTTCTTGGTGGGTGAATCTGAAGATGAGATAGAGCTCCTTGCACCTACAACCGATCTTTCAAATGCTACTGCTGAGCCTATCGAATCCATCCCTACATCTTCTAAGGATCCAGCATCTATCGAAGGCATACCAAGCTCTTCCACTGCTCCTCCAGAGGTCTAAGACCTCTTATCATTATACCTTTTTGTTGTCTCCCTAAGTAATTTTGATGATGACCAAATATTAAAGCATATGATGACTGATAAATTTTATTTTAAGTATTCCAAAATTCAGAAGAAAGAGAGCACTTTGATCAAAACAAGGAAGAAATCAAATGCAAGTCAATACAAGCCTAAAAGACCTTGTTTCATATCAAGTTCCCTTCAAAAATAGCCTTGGAGAGGTTTCAAGATGTCTCTAAAAATTTTCGAGAGGTCTCCTGGCTATTGTTATGGTGGACAAGGCTCTGGCACAGTTTTGAGAGGACTCAAGATAAGCTCGAGTCATCTCCATCTTACAAGATAGAAATATCATTTCTCTACACTGAGACCAAGATGACTCGAAATATTCTCGAGAGGTCTCGAAGTCATGGCAAGATGTCTCTATCAGAATCGAAAGGTCTCGATCTCAGGTGGCAATTTTTTTTCAGAAAGCTAATTTTTGGGCAACTGAGAATGAGACATCCTGTGGTCAAATCAAGAGGTCTCAAAGTGAAATGAGACATCTCGAGACAAACCAAGAAGCCTCGAAACATGGACGACAACCTTCAATGGCATAGTTTTCAGAACTTGCTTTTCTCATCCCACAATGGCTAGTTTCTTGCCTCCAACGATCAGATTCAGGTTTTTTCTGGATTTCTAATCATTTCAAGCATGGTGGGAATGGTCAATATATAAATGAGAAGAAGTAATATCTTTTGAACAACAAGAGAAAGAGAGAAAGCAAGAACGTCCAATTTTTACATGAGTAGACCTTTCTTCCATCAATTTTCTCTCAAGCACTAAAGTGACCTCAAGAGGATTAACTTCCAGCAATTAAGGAGGCATTCTTCAAGCTTTATCAACAACATCATAGCTCATTTAAGGAGAATCATGTGTTATAAATCTGTAATTTCCTTTCTTTGTGTTTTAGGTTTCAGCAGGGGCTGAAACCAAGGTATTGGACTTATCCACCCTATTAATTGGATTGTATTGCCTTGATTAATGCTTGTAAAGGTTTTGGTTGGTGAACTTAAGGGAAAACCAAGTGGGTTTTGGGATAGCAAATCTGAGAAAACTATCTGGCTGTAATCTTGAGGGATTATGTAAAATTTTCAAGAGTGTTGTTTAGAGAGTGGACTTAGATGCTGGGAGTGCACTGAACCACTATAAAAGCCTTTGTTTGTATTATGTGCTAGGCTTTACTCTTGTTAGCTCCCACTGTTCACTCACTCTGCATCTAATTAGTTAATCTTTGCACATAATTGTTTTAAATTTTTTAAAACCCAATTCACCCCCTTCTTAGGTTGTCTAGCTGGGCAACAATTGGTTTGATTCTTTGCTAATTGTTGATCTAATCAACTAAGAGAAAAAGATCATGACAACCCAACTAGGAGGATCTCTTGTCGAAGGACAGTCCACTAATAGGCCATCTTTTTTCAATAGGTCTAATTATACCTATTGGAAAGCTCGAATGCGCATTTTCATATAAGCCCTTGATTATGACATATGGAGTGTCATTGTTAATGGGCCACACACACCGACAATCATTGTAGTGGCATGTCTTCTCCTAAGCAGGAGAAGGATTGGGATGAATCGGACAAAAAATTTGTCCAACTAAATGCCAAGGCAATGATTATCCTTTGTTGTGCCCTTGATGCTAATGAGTTTAACTGAATTTTCACATGCAATTCTGCAAAAAAAATTTAGCATAGACTTGACGTTATGCATGAAGGGACAAATCAAGTGAAAGAAACTAAGATTAACATGCTAGTTCATCAGTATGAACTATTTAAAATGGATCCAATTGAATCCATCACCAGCATGTATATCAAATTCACTAATATTATTAATGATCTAAAAAGTCTAGAAAAGGTCTATACTAATAGTGAATTAATGAGAAAAATTCTTAGGTCATTGCCTAGATCGTTGGAACCCAAAGTAATAGCTATCCAAGAGGCAAAAGATCTGAACAAACTACCACTTGAAGAGCTCATCGGATCCCTGATGATGCATGAGCTTGCAATGGGACGGCATCATGAAGAAGAGAGCGAATAGAAGAAAATCATTGCCCTAAAATCTATGACTATAGAAGAGGATGATGATATATCCACCGATGATGAGAATGATGAAGATATGGCCCTGGATATCAAAAAGTTAAAAAAACTAAAGGGAAGACGAAGACAAAGATTCAAGAAAAGAAGCTTCATTAGAGGAGAACCTAGCAGGAAAAAAGAAAAACTGAAGGAAAAGGATTAGCCCATATCATGTACGAAGGGATCTCAGAGCAAATCCAAATAATGTGCGGCTCGGTCAGCTCTTCACAGGGTAGAAGAGAACCAATCTGCCTCCCTAGCGTGGGAACCTAGTCTCTATGACCTAGGCCACGCCCAACAATAATAGAATATAGTGGAATGCGACACCAGGAAATACCATAAAGAAGAAGAAGAAATAAGTGGAAGAGAACTTTTATTAAATAATCACTTGCTGGTTTACAATAGAAGCTCTTCCGATCTCTCGATCTCTCATAGATACAAGAGAATCCTTAGATGATCTCTTTCTTTCCCTCTCTCTCTTGATATCCAACCCCGCCCTCCAGTGTCCTTTTATATAGGAACAACCTCAGATTACAAGTCCCTCATGAACTTAACTCTCTAAGTACAAGATAAGGATAAACTCAGAATCTTCGTTCTCATAGGACTCTACGCAGTTAGATAAAACTGCCAAGTTCGTGACCTATATAAACTTGGATTGCAACAAAACTTGATCCGTTTGATTCAGAACGAAATGTCCTTTAAGATAATGCCTTAATCACTTTGAACTAACTTCTATAGAGTTCCCAGAATATCACACAAATTTGTATGGGTAAATTGCATTATGTTACGCCTCATTGCACTAGCTTCTTTGCTGACCAATATACACCTCGAGACATGTGCCCCCGATTCCTTTCTCTTGAGTACTCCTTGTAGATCTTGTACACATTTTCTCAGATAATTCTAGGGCTCAGATTTGATCTCCAAGTTGCCCAAATCTTAAGAGAGTGTAGTCAAATCTCGAACCCATCCAGCGACCCGATCTGGTTTGCACCTTGATCCGTATCCGATCCAGCCCCAATTCGAGGAGCCATGACACCCTCCCCCACCTAAGCTGAAGTCGCCCCTAATGAGGCTAGGCGGTACTTATTGATGATGTCCTCAAACTGCCATAGTTCGTCATCATACTTCCAACTCACTTCTGAGTCTGCTAGTCCTCTCCATCGGACTAAGTACTACACCCGACTATCCCTCTTCTTGTCCACCTTGATTTTTGAAACCTTCCTAGTGTAATGAACTCTTACAGCCACTAGAGCCCTCCTGCTTTGAGCTTGAGAAGGGTCGGTTGTGTCTTCTTTGAATGGCTTCAATAGAGACACATGGAACACTGGATGCACTTTCAGCTTGGAAGGCAGCGACAATTGATACGCAATCTCTCCAATTTGATGGGTGATGATGAAGGCCTTCATACCTCCTCATGAGTGCTTTGTGGTATCCCGACTTCAATCTCATGTGATGGTAGAGTTTCACCAATACTTGATCATCAATTTGAAACTCAGCTGCACGCTTTATATCAGCCAACTTCTTCATCTGTTTGGTCGCCTTCAACAAGGAGACCTAAACCAAATCTGTATCCTCTTTCAGATCCCTCATGAACCTATAGGTGGTTGGGCTACATCCCATATAGTCCACTGCGATACTCCCTGGATTATCTGGTTGCTGCCCTGTTATCACCTCAAATGGTGATTTATCGATCGACTTCGATCGCTACAAGTTATAACTTAATTGGGCTTGGTCCAAGAGTCGCACCCAATCCTGCTGGTTGGCATTCACATAGTACCTCAAATACATCCCCAGTAATGCATTTGTTTGATCTGTTTGGCCATCAGTCTGAGGGTGGAAAGCCGTAGACATATTCAGCTCTGTTTCAAGTATCCAAAATAACTCGGTCCAAAATCTTTCCATGAAGCGGGCATTGTGATCAGAAATAATGCTCCGTAGTATTACCCAATATTTCACCACATATATGAAGAACAACGGTGCCACGTCCTTTGCATGGCAAGTAGTAGGTGCTGGAATGAAGACTCCATACTTCGAAAAGCAATCCACCACTACCGTTATAGAGCTATACCCTTCCACTGAAGGTAACCCGATGATGAAGTCCATGGAGATCTCTCCCATGGACGCTCTGGTGTAGGCAATGGCTCCAACAACCCCACAGGCTACTGATATTTAACCTTATCTTCTTGGCATACTAAACAAGTGCGAAAATACCCCTCGATGTCATCTTACATATTTGCCCAATAGTAGCTATGTTCTATGAGAGCTTGAGTCCGATGCACCCTCGATGTCCTGCCCACTTAGAATCATGATGCCCTCGCAGCACCTCGCACCTGAAGGCACAAAGACATGCCATCTTCGTGTCAAAATCAGCCCACCTTCAGTCCAAAAATAGCGTGCCTTGCCATCCTTGATGAGTTCACCCATGGATGTGGCCCATGGATCCTTCTCCCTCTCGATCTTGACCCTCTCCATTAAGTTACTTGCTGGTCCAAAAGTAAAAAAAATCGAAGCCAACTATCTTTCTACTTAAGGCGTTAGGAATCGAATTGGTTCGGCCTGGCTTATACTCGATGTGGAAATCAAATTCAGTGAGAAATTGCTGCCATCTCACTTGCTTTGGGATGAGCTTTGGCTGGGTTTGGAAGTAGCTTGTGGCCATGTTGTTCGTGCGCACCACAAACTTGGATCCGAGGAGGTAATGGTGTCATGTTCTAAGGCAATGCACAACCGCTGTCATCTCCTTCTCATGAACCATATACCTACGCTCGGTGTTGTTCAACTTCCGACTCTCGTAGGCCACTTGGTGTCTTTCCTGCATGAGCACCCCTCCAATGGCAAACTCTGATGCATCAGTATGAACTTCGAAAGGAATCGAGAAGTTCAATAGCATGAGGACGGGCTCCTCTATGACCGTCTGCTTGAGATGATCGAATGCCACCTGACATTGATCCGACCACCACCATGGTCGACCCTTCTTCAACAAATCTATCAATGGGGCGCATAACTTCGAATATCTCATGATAAACCTCCTATAATAATTTGCCAAACTAAGAAAAGAGCGTAAGTGTGTAACACATGTAGGTACCTCTCACTTGGCTATGGATGAAATCTTGGAGGGATCCATCATGAGCTTTCCATCCCCAATGATGTGCCCGAGGAACGGCACCCTTTGTTGCACAAACACACACTTCTCCTTCTTCACAAAGAGCTGGTGTTGCAGTAGGGTAGAGAAGACTTGCCTAAAATACACCACATGCTCGTCCAACATCCGACTGTAGATAATAATATCATCCAAGTATATTACTATAAATTTATCAATAAAGTCATGAAGTATACGTTGCATCAAAGTACAGAAGGTTGCTGGAGCATTGGTGAGGTCGAAAGGCATGACAAGGTACTTGAAGCTCCCATGCCTTATCACACATGCAATCTTCTCAATGTCCTCCACCATGCGAACTTGATAGTACCCATTGTGAAGATCCAACTTGGAAAACCACCATGCTTTCCCAAGTTGATTGAACAAATCATTAATCCATGGAATGGGGTACTTGTTCTTTACCGTGAGTTTGTTGAGGATCCTGTAGTCGATGCAGAGTCTCAACGAACCATCATACTTCTTCTAAAAAAGTATCGGTGCTCCATATGGACTCTTCAAAGGTCGGATGAACCCACTATCCACCAACTCTATTAGTTGTCTCCTCAGCTCTTGGAGTTCAGGTGGGGCCATCCTATATGGTGTTTGAGCTAGTGGATGTGCTTCCTACACCAAATCAATCTGGTGATCGATTTCTCTTCTTGGCGGCAATTGCTTGGGTAATTTGGGGGGCATCACATCCCCAAATTCAGTGAGAACACCCTCGATGGGTGTTGGGATCTCTTCTCTCTCCAATAGGTCTTCCTCTTGAATGGACGCAATGTATGCTGGAAGTCACCTTCTCAACCCCTTAGCAAGCTGCATTACCGATAGGACTCACTGTGGAGTCCCTCTAACTCGCTTTCCTTGAACCATGCAAGGTCTGCTCGAATTCAGAACCACCACCACATCTGAATCCATCTTTACCATGGTATGTAGCTAGGTTAGCAAAGACATATCGATTACCACCTCATAGTCATCGATAGGGGTGACCACCGCTATCACCCATCTGTACAAATTAGATCTCAACATCCTTGGCTATTCCGCTTGTAGCCACTTCTATGGAGTAGACTGCCTTGAACGTGTGCTCATCACGTTCAATCTTCAGATTGAGCTTCTTCGCCGTTGCTAAGTCCACGAAGAAGTTAGTGGCACCCATATCAATGAGTGCCTGGAAGGTGTGACCATTGATATTGATAGGTGCGTATAGTAGGCCTCATAGCCCCTTGGCCTTCAGGGCATTGAAACTGAGTGAACTCATCCTTTGGTCGATCTCTTGTTGCTCCTCCACCGTCATAGATGTGATCTTGCCCCTCAATGGACAATCCTTCACCTTATGTAGTCTATTGCAAATGTAGCATGAGATAGTATTGGTACCTTGCACCACCCGTTTGCCCTTCGCTTGGGAAGAACCTCCACTTGAGGAGCCCGGATTCGAGCCTTTTCCACCTCCCTTGTGACCTGATTTCACTCCCCCACCTTTGCCCTATTTGGATGCCTGGGCTTTGGGAGCTGTGGATTGAGTCTTGAACTTAATGAGATCCTCTGCTTGAGCTATCGCCTTGTTCAATCTCTTAACACCTCTTCACTGCAACTCCATCTTGGCCCATGGTTTGAGCCCATCAAGGAAGGTGAAGAGAGAGTCCTCTTGGCTGAGGTCTGGTACCTCCAACAATAATTTGCTGAACTCTCGCACATACTCATGCACATCATCTTTTTGCATGAGTCACCATAGTTATGCTCGAGCATCATCCTTAGCAAACTCAGGAAAGAATTGCTTTCGAAGTTTAGTTTGGAACTATGCCCAAGTGGTGATTCGAACAGCCCCTGGCTTTACATCGTCAGCCCGACATCGCCACCAAAGCATCGCCACATTCCTTAAGAACATGGCCGCTGTGCTCACCTTCATGGCTTCACCCCTTACACCGGTAACCTGTAGGTATTATTCCATGATGAAAAGGAAGTTATCTACCTCCTTTGTGGACCACTGCCCATAGAACTCTTGCGGCTTAGGAACATCAAGCTTGTGTAGGAGATGCGTAGCCTCACTTGTGACATCCATTATCGAGGTAGAAGAGGACACACCCGTGGTAGATTTTTCCTTTGAAAAGTCAACCACCTGTATTTAGAGAGCCTTTATCATGGTCTCCAACTCCTTGTTGCGCTGCAGCACTTCCTCGTAGCACCGCTCTATATCGAAGGAAATTTGATTCAGTTGAGCAACGATCTCACCTCAAAGGATTGCGTCCTTACCCTCGAGGTCCTCCACTCGCCGTTCAACCTCAGCTATTTAGGCCTCGCACTTCTGTACTCGATTGTCGATGGAGATAATCGGAGATGCAATCTGTAGCCCTTCCAGGGAATCATCAACTAGATGCACTCCACCCATTGCTGTGCCTCCTCCTGAGGTAGGATTGGGATCCAAGGTCGAGGATGATGAATCCCCCATTCCCACCATGCATGCTGATGTAGAGGTCATCTTCTTCATTTTTGATATCGCTCTAATACCAACTATCACATATGAAGGGATCTCAGAGCAAATCCCATCAACGTGCAGCTCAGTCAGTTCTTCACAGGGCAGAAGGATCAGCCTCCCAAGCATGGAAACCTAATCTCTATGACTTAGGTCACGCCAACAATAATAGAACACAGAAGAATGCGACACCAGGAAACACCATGAAGAAGAAGAAGAAATAAGAGGAAGAGAACTTTTATAAAATAACCACTCTCTGGTTTACAATAGAAGCTCTCCCGGTCTCTCAATCTCTTATAGATACAAGAGGATCCTTAGATGATCTCTTTCTTTCCCTCTCTCTCTTGATCTCCAATCCCATCCTTGAGTGTTCTTTTATATAAGAACAACCCCAAGTTACAAGTCCCTCACGAACTCAACTCTCTAAGTACAAGATAAGGATAAACTCAGAATCCCCGTTCTTGTAGGACTCTGTGCAGTCAGATAAAATTGCCAAGTTCGTGACCCAAACGAACTTGGATTGCAACAAAACTTGATCCGTTGGATTTAGAATGAAAAATCCTTTAAAATAACATCTTACTCACTTTGAACCAACTTATATGGATTTCCTAGAATGTCACACAAAGTTTCTTAGGTAAACTGCATTCTGTTATGCCTCATTGGACAAGCTTCTTTGCTGACCAATGTTCATCTCGAGATATGTGCCTCTGATCCCATTCTCTTGAGTACTTCTTGTAGATCTTGTACACATTTCCCCAAGTAATTCTAGGGCTCAGATTTGATCTCCAAATTGCTTAAATCTCAAGAGAGTATAGTCAGACCTCAAACCCATCCAGCAACCCAATCTGATTTGCACCTTGACCCATGTCCGATCCAGCCTCGATTCGAGGAGCTATGACACCCATATGCTACGAGTGTAAGAAAGTAGGACACTTTAGGGCTGATTGTCCTCAATTGAAGAAAGCATCCAAAAGAACAAAAAAGAAGGCTATGATAGCGACTTGGAGCAACAACGACGAGTCAAGTTCAGAAGAAGAAAGCCAAAATGAAACAAACTTGTGCTTCATGACACAAGACGAAGAGGTATCTTCTACACCTAATCTAGAGTTCTCTTTTGATGAACTTCAAGATGCATTTTATGACTTAATGAAAGATTTTAAGAAAAAAACATAAAAAATAGAAACCTTAAAAAAATAAATCAAATCCTTGCGAAAGAAAAGGAAGGAGCACTTTGTGAACATAACAAATTCAAACAAAAAGCAAAATCTTAGGGAATGAATTAGACAAATTAAAACCATTAGTTGACAAATTCACTTACAGCTCTGAAAAGTTGCAGATGATTTTATATAATCAAAGAGAAGTTTATTACAAAGCTAGCCTAGGATATAAGCCCGAAGACAAAATAAAATTCTTAAAGAACTTCTTAACTACACCATCACCAATTAGCACTTCACATATCACTTGTTTTAGTTGTAGTAATGTCGGACATGAGCCATTTGCATGCAATACAAAAAAATTTAATGGAAAACTAGTTAAGAGAATTTGTGTTCTAAAAGAAACCATGACTACTAACCCAAAAAGACCCAAGAAGGCTTGGGTACCTAAAACTTTCACCTAAATTTCTGTGTAGGAATGCCTTGCAGCCAATGGATCTAAACACGAATGGTACTTTGATAGCGGCTGTTCAAGATATATATCGGGTGATAAGAAGCAATTCTTCACCTTTGAAAAGAAGGAAGGGGGAGTAGTCAACTTTCGCGACAATGGCAAAGGCAAAATTGTCGGTATTGATAAAATTCAGATTACTCCATCTACCTTCATAGATAATGTTTTGTTAGTTGACAACTTAAAATATAATTTACTTAGTATTAGTCAACTATATAATAAAGGTTATAAGGTTTCATTTGAATCATCCATGTGCATAGTATCTAGTTTCTTAGATGATAGCTTAAAATTTATTGGATTTAGGCGTGGCAACATATACATGGTTGATCTTAGTGAAATCACCAAGAAGAATGGTCAATACCTAGTTGCTATGAATGCTAATATCAAAAAAATTAGTTGGCTTTGGCATCGTAGACTAGGACATGGAAGCATGCATATGTCATGGATCCTCGAATCGGGGTTGAACCAGACACGGGTCAAGGTGCAAACCAGATCGGGTTGCTGGATGGGTTCGAGGTCTGACTACACTCTCTTGAGATTTGGATAACTTGGAGATCAAATCTGAGCCCTAGAATTATCTGAAGAAATGTGTACAAGATCTACAAGGAGTACTAAAGAGAATAGGGCTGGGGGCACATGTCTCGAGATGTATATTGGTCAGCAACGAAGCTAGTGCAATGAGGCATAACAGAATGCAGTTTACCCACGTGACTTTGTGTGATATTCTAGGAACTTCACAAAAGTTAGTCTAAAGTGGGTAAGGCATTATCTTAAAGTATTTTTCGTTCCAAATCCAACGGATCAAGTTTTGTTGCAATCCGAGTTCGTTTGAGTTATGAATTTGGCAGTTTTATCTGACTGCGCAGAGTCCCATGGGAATGGGGATTCTGAGTTTATCCTTATCTTGTACTTAAAGAGTTGAGTTCGTGAGGGACTTGTAACCTGAGGTTGTTCCTATATAAAAGAATACTCAAGGGTGGGGTTAGAGATTAGAGAGAGAAAGAGAGAGGAAGAGAAAGAGATCATCTAAGGATCCTCTTGTATCTGTGAGAGATCAAGAGATCGGGAGAGCTTCTATTGTAAACCAACGAATGGTTATTTAATAAAAGTTTTCTTTCCCTTATTTCTTCTTCTTCTTCATGGTGTTTTCTGGTGTCGTGTTTCGCTGGATTCTTATTATTGTTGGGCGTGGCCTAAGTCATAGAGACTAGGTTCCCACGCTAGGGAGGCTGATCGGTTCTCTTCTATCCTATGAAGAGTTGACCGAGCTGCATGTTGTTAGGATTTGCTCTGAGATCCCTTCGTACGTGATAGTTGGTATCAGAGCGATACCAAAAATGAATAAAATGATCTCTACATTAGTATCCATGGTGGGAATGGGGGATTGATCATCCTCGACCTTGGACCCCAATCTTGCCTTAAGAGGAGGCATGGCAATGGGTGGAGCACATCCAGTTGGTGATTCCTTATGAGGGCTACGGATTGCATTTCCAATTATCTCCACCGACAATCGACTACGAAAGTGCATGGCCCAAATAGCTAAGGTTGAAGGACGAGTGGAGGACCTCGAGGGTAAGAACGCAACCCTTCGAGGTGAGATCGCTGTTCAGTTAAATCAAATTTCCTTCGATATGGAGCGACGCTATGAGGAAGTGCTGCAGTGCTGCAGTGCAATAAGAAGTTGGAGACCATGGTGAAGGCTCTCCAAATACAGGTGGTTGACCTTTCAAAGGAAAAAACTACCATGGCCGTGTCCTCTTCTACCTCGACAATGGAGGTCACAAGTGAGGCTATGCGTCCCCTGCATAAGCTTAATGTTCCCAAGCCACAGGAGTTCTGCGGACAGCGGTCCACAAAAGAGGTAGATAACTTCTTTTTCACCATCGAACAATACCTATAGTTTACCAGCATAAGGGGTGAATTCTTGAAGGTGAGCACAGTGGCCATATTCTTAAGGGATGTGGCGATGCTTTGGTTGCGATGTCGGGCTGATGATGTGAAGTGAGGGGCTGTTCCAATCACCACTTTGGCACAGTTTCAAACTAAAGTTTGGAAGCAATTCTTCTCTGAGTTCGCTAAGGATGATGCTCGAGCATGACTATAGCAGCTCACGCAAAAGGGTGATGTACATGAGTATGTACGAGAGTTTAGCAAATTATTGTTGGAGGTACCAAACATCAGCACGGAGGACTCTCTCTTCACCTTCCTTGATGGGCTCAAACCATGGGCCAAGATGGAGTTGTAGCGAAGAGGAGTCAAGATTTTGAATGAGGTGATAGCTCAAGCAGAGGCTCTCATCGAGTTCAAGACTCACCCCACAGCTCCCAAAGTCTAGGCATCCAAATAGGGCAAAGGTGGGGGAGCAAAATCAGATCACAAGGGAGGTGGAGAAGGCTCGAATCCGAGCTCCTCAAGTGGAGGGGCTTCTCAAGCAAAAGGCAAATGGGTGGTGTAAGGGACTAACACTATCTCATGCTACATTTGCAATCGACTGCATAAGGTGAAGGATTGTCCATTGAAGGGCAAGATGGCACTATGATGGTGGAAAAGCAGCAAGAGACCGACCAAAGGATGGGTTCACTCAATCTCAATGCCCTGAAGGCTAAGGGGCCACGAGGCCTACTCTATGCAATATCAATGGACACACCATCCATGCACTCATTGGTACAAATGCCACTGACTTCTTTATGGACTTAGCAATGGTGAAGAAGATCAATCTAAAGATTGAACGTGATGAGAGTTGAAGGAAAAATCCGGATTTCTCGGGGTCAGATTCGTTCAGATCTGATCGGATCAAGAGGCATATTTCAAAAGTAACCTCTTAGATCCTAATCAGATCTGACATTTTTTAGATCTAATTTTATGATCTGATAAATAAGAAAATAAAATTAAATTAATTTTGAATTAATTTTACCTTGATATTGGGTAATCTGATTATCCATTGATGATCCTGCCAAAGCCCTGAGGTTCTGAATCTAGCCATGCAAGCGTCTGGCCGCTACCGATATCCACTTGGACTGGATCTGAAGATCTTCTTCTTCTCTTTCTTTTCTTCAAAAATTAGATCTGAATCTAATTTGGAGAATCTTCAAAACTTCTTTTGAAGATCACCCATCGTCTCTGCAGCAGTGCTGCCTTCTTTCTTTTTCGTCAGCCTTTTCTTGCCTGACTCGCACTAATCTGAAGGCCCAACTTCCATGGGCGTGGAGAGAAGGGAGAGGGCCAGATGGTGGTATGGAGAAGAGAGAGGGGCAGCCTTGGGGCGTGGCTTAGAGGAGGAGTCTCAAAAGTGGGCGCAGATAGGGTCTTTTTATAGACTCTGCTGCGCCATGCAGTGCTGCATCACCCCAGCCAATCACGTTGCTTCGTGCAATCAGATCTAAATTTGATTGGTGGGATGACATCACCTGATCCAATCAGATGAGAGACCCATAGATTCATCCTAAGGTGGTGCCTAAGACTGGTCAAAGTCTATAGGTGAGGGTCACCTAGTTTGAATCCAAGAAGCAACCTGGAGTCCCATCCGTGTGGGACTCCAGCATCCCTATCCATGGGCGCACGCCATCCTAGGCATGCACCCCCTTCTTTCTAATTTCTAGAGAGGGGACAAGCCCCTATCTGCTCTTCAATAAGTGCATGACACATGGGTAGATGTCCAAGGGTCAAAGGTCAACATTTGACCAAGTCATAGTACAAGAATTAGCAGGTGACGAAAAATGGCAGGTGTTGTCTGAAATTTATCTCATAAATTAAGATAATTCTTTTCTAACTTCGACAAGCTTCAGTCAGACTAGGTAAAGGTGTCTGAGTGAGCACAAACTCATTTGGCTTAGTCGAGATAATTTTTATGATAAAAAAAGGAGAACATTAGGCTCAATCATGTGCTAGCACAATTTTCTTGAACCTAATTGAATCTTATTCAAATCAATTGAACTGGATTAGTCCAATTGATGATATCCAGATCCAAACCCTTATTTGTATGATCTAGTTAGGTTTAGTTCTGTATGGTAATGGGATATGTCATGATCTCCATCATCGACATCATCGAAACTCCTTTCGATGGATCAGAACTCTTCTGATTCAGACAACTTAAAATGATCGATCATCTAAATCATTCTAATTGCTCCAAAAATCCATCAGTGACACCTAGCAGCATATAGTGGCAATCCATCAAAACTAAAAATGAATCTCTCGGTGCAGCTACTTGTGTGATTAAGTTCTTCTATCTTGAGCCCCGATCAGATTAGTGTTAAGGTGAACTCATCAAACCCTAATTTCTATCATATGATTTAATCATTTGATTCAAGTCCGATGTGAAAACCTTAATAAAAACTCTTTCTATTATTTCACTCTCCGCCACGGCCATAGGCTTATGGACTTGATTCTCTTGATCATCATAGGGCTGCTCCTCATCCACCGAGGTAGATAGATTCTATCTTGGTGCAATCTAATTCCTATAATGAACATGCTATAGGCAACATATACCTCAGGATTTCGAATGGCTAGGAGACTGAGTCATGGTGTAGTCAAACTATAACACCCTCAAGGTGAACTATTGATGCACCTTAGGTCAAAAAACCAGACACACTACTGTAGCATCGAGTCAGTCATCGATGAGAAGGTAGACATCCTTATGACTACTCGAGGTGGTCACGCTCAGTGCCCTCGTTCTCTAACAAGTACCGATACTATCGCTCCGGTGTCTCTATACCGTAGACTTAAGACTCGTCTACTATAAAAAAATAATTGTACACTAATCTTTTGGATTAATCACCATCCTCATGATGGTCCTACGGTCAGGAGCATTTTATGAGTTTAATAAATGAAAATTCATATCTTAAATTTTCAACTCTTAAAAATATGAATTATCATTACCATTAGCTTAAGGAATGTATGACAGACACTAAATACACTTATGTGATAGAAAATAATTTATTTTATTATTTATAGTTAAAATTATAATTTTGCCTTTAGAAGTGTATTACAAGTGTCAGCCAATTCTGGCTTTTAGGGCACATATGTCTAACAAACTCCCACTTGACCTAAAGCCAATTGGCTGCAAATCTAAGTTTCATCTTCTCAAGGTGGGCTTCGATCTTCTGCTGGCCCAACAGCTTTGTAAGTGAATCCATCGCATTGTTTACAGAGTCGACTCTCTTGACCTCAACGTAACCCTTCTCGAGGTAATCGCGGATGAGGTGGTATCGTCACTCGATGTGCTTAGATTTCTAGTGAGACCTCAGCTCCTTAGCAAGGGCTATGGTGCCATTGTTATCGTAGTACAGAGGAATGGCATTTGATGACATCACTCTAATTTCTGCAGCAAACTTCTTGTACCAGAATGCCTCCTTTGCAGCTTCTAACGCAGCGATATATTCTACTTCCATGGTGGAATCTACTATCACTTTCTATTTGGAACTTTTTCAATTGACAGCTCCACCATTGCATACAAATAGACTCCTAGATGTCGACTTTCGGACATAAAGTCCGAGTCTGTATACCCCTGGACTTTGAGTTCTCCATTACCAAAGACCAATAATATATCCTTAGTTCTTCTCAAGTACTTAAGGATACATTTCACAGAAATCCAGCATTCTTCATCTGGATTTGACTGATATCTGCTCGTAACACTTACGGCATGGGCTATATCAGGTCTTGTACATAATATGGCATACATGAGGCTTCCTATTGCTGAAGCATAAGGGATCTTGCTCATGCATTTTATTTCCTTAGGTGTGCTAGGGCACATCTTCCTGGAAAGATGAATGCCATGCCCGAAGGGTACTAAACTCCTCTTAGAGTTTTCCATACTAAACCTCTTTAGTACTTCCTCTATGTACATCTTCTGTGAAACTCCTAGCATCCTATTCGGTCTATCTCTATAGACCTTAATTCCTAGAATAAAGGATGCTTCTCCTAGGTCTTTCATAGAGAATTTTTTAGATAACCATATTTTAACTATGGGAATATCATTTTCAATAAGGAGGATGTCATCCACGTATAATACGAGGAAGATAACAGCGCTCCCACTGATCTTTTCGAAGACACATGGCTCCTCCTCATTTTTGATGAAACCAAACATTTTGATTAAATCATTAAAAATGAGTATTCCAGCTCCGAGATGCTTGCTTAAGTCTATATATGGATCTTTGTAGCTTGCATACCTTGTGATCATCATCACTGGATGTGAAACCTAGCGGCTGTTCCATATAGATATCTTCCTTAAGATATCCATTTAAGAATGTCATTTTCACGTCCATTTGCCATATTTCATAATCAAAATAGGCTGCAACAGCAAGCAATGTGCGAATGAATTTTAGCATATCTATTGGCGAAAAGGTATCCTGATAGTCAATGCCTTCGCATTGACTATAACCTTTTGCAACTAATCTAGCCTTGAATGTCTCCACATTCTCATCTGCACCAATCTTTCTCTTGAAGATCCATTTACACCCAATAGGTACTATACCTTCTGGTGGATCTACCAAGGTCCAGATTTGGTTTGAGTGCATCGAGTCAATTTCTAACTTCATTGCCTCTAACCATTTCTCGGAGTCGATATCTGATATCGCCTCATTATAGGTTTTGGGATCATCACCATGAACCCCATTACCTATGAGGAACATTTTTTTACATCCTCTAAAATAGTACCTAAGTACCTTTCAGAGGGATGCGAAATCCTTTCCGATCTATAAGGTGGAGGAGGTAGTGTATGGATTGGCTTAACCTGATTTGGTTCTATTTGGTTCTTAGCTTGTTGCTCTTGTGAGACTTTCTCATCGAGCTTGATCTTCTTTCCAATACCGCTATCTTGAATAAACTATTTTTCAAGAAAGATGGCATGTCGACTCATAATCATATTGTGATCTTCTGGAATGTAGAAATAATATCAAAATGACTCTTTAGGATATTCTATGAATTGAGCTCTAAAGGACCTAAAGTCTAACTTGTCCGCTTGTTGTCTTTTGACATGAGCCGAACAACCCCAAATTTTGAGATGACTCAGACTTGGTTGCTTACCATGCCATATCTCATATGGTGTGGTAGGAACTATTTTAGAAGGAACCCTATTCAGTAAGTATATTGCAGTTAACAAACAGTATCCCCAAAAAAAATCAGGAAGGTCTGTGAAGCTCATCATGGATTAGACCACATCTAATAGGATCCTATTCCTCCATTCTGAAACTCCATTGAGTTAAGGTATTTCTGATGGAGTCCATTGAGAGACTATGCCATTTTCTTTGAGATAGTCTAGGAATTTCTGACTAAGGTACTCACCTCCTCGATATGATCGAAGAATCTTAATGGGTTTTTCAGTTTGCTTTTCTACTTCATGTCTGAATTCTTTGAACTTTTCAAACACTTCAGACCTATGTCTCATAAGATACACATATCCATACCTTGATAAATCAACGGTAAAGGTTATGAAGTAGATAAAGTTGCCACTAGTTGGTACATCAAATGGGCCGCACACATTAGTATGTACTAGGGCAAGAAGATCTGTGGCCCTTTCTCCATGTCCTATAAAAGGGAGCTTAGTCATTTTACCATGAAGATAGGATTCAAAAATTGGATATGACTCAGAAGTCAACGGACTCAATAGCCCAGTTTTCTCTAATTTGTTAACCATATCTTCTGCTATATGACCTAATCTTAGGTGCCATAGATACCTATCATTAGGACTATTCCTAGGACGTTTTGATCGAAGTCATTCTGGTACAAGAAGTTTGCTGCAAAAATCGGAGTAATGCCATCAAGATCCTATCCTCTATACTGCGATAACAATGGCGCCATAGCCCTTGCTAAGGAGTCGAGGTCTCACCAGAAAATCCAAGCACATTGAGCAGCGATACCACCTCAATCAGCGATTACCTCGAGAAGGGTTATAGTCGAGGA
>QRFJ01001058.1:249265-290172 GCA_006176705.1 Cocos nucifera
TCAAGAGAGTCAACTCCACAGATAATGTGGTAGACCCACTTACAAAGTCGTTGGGCCAGCAGAAGATCGAAGCCCACCTTGAGAAGATGGGACTTAGACTTGTAGCCAATTGGCTTTAGGACAAGTGGGAGATTGTTAGATATATGTGCCCTAGAAGCCAGAATTGGCTGACACTTGTAATACACTTCTAGGGGTAAAATTGTAATTTTGACTATAATCAATAAAATGGGTTATTTTCTATCACATATGTGTATTTAGTGTCTGTGATACATCCTTTGAGTTAATGGTAATGATAATTCATATTTTCAAGAGTTGAAAATTTAAGACATGAATAATCATTGTTAACTCATAAAATGCTCCCGACCATAGGACCATCACGAGGATGGTGATTGATCTGGAAGGTTGGTGTACAATCGCTTCTCTTTAGTAGATGAGTCTTGAGTCTACGGTGTGGAGACACCGAAGTGAGAGTATAGATACTCATTAGAGAATGAGGGCACTGAGCGTGACCACCTCGAGTAGTCATTAGGGAGTCTACCTTCTCATCAATGACTGACTCGATGCTGTAGTAGTGTGTCTGGTTCTTTGACCTGAGGTGCATCGGCAGTTCACCTTGAGGGTGTTATAGTTTGACTACACCATTACTCGGTCTCCTAGCCATATGGAACCCTGAGGTGTATGTTGGCTATAGCATGTTCATTGTAGGAACTGGATTGCATCAAGATGGAATCTATCTACCTCGGTGGTAGAGGAGCAGCCCTATGATAATCATGAGAATCAAGTCCAGAAGCCCATGGCCATGGCAGAGTGAAATAATAGAAAGAGTTTCTATTTAGATTTTCACATCGGACTCGAATCGAATGATTACATCATATGACAGAGACTAGGGTTTGACGAGTTTACCTTAACCCTAATCTGATCGGGGCTCAAGATAGAAGAACTTAATCACATAGGTAGCTGCACCAAGAGGTTCGCATTCAGCTCTGATGGGTTGCCACCATATACTGCTAGGTGTCACTGGTGGATTTTGGGAGCAATTAGAATGATTTAGATGATCGATCATTCTAGCTGTTCGAATCAGAAGAGTTCTGATCCATCAAAAGGAGTTTCGATGATGTCGATGATAGAGATCATGACATATCCCATTACCATACAGAACTGAACCTAACTGGGTCACACAAACAAGGGTTTGAATCTGGTGATCATCAATTGAACTGATCTAGTTCAATTGATCTGAATGAGATTCAATTAGGTTCAAGGAAATCGTGCTAGCACTCGATTGAACCTAACGTTCTTCTTTTGCTATCATAAATAAGTTGTCCTGTCTGAGCCAAAGGAGTTTGTGCTCAATCAGAGGCCTTCATATGGTCTGACTGGAGGTTGTCCAAGTCAAAAAAGGTTGTCTTATTTTATAAGACATTACCTGCCATTTTTGGTCACCTGCCATTTCTTGTTCTTTGACTTTGGTCAAAAGTCTACCTTTGACTGGTCAAACGTTGACCATTGACACTTTGACTTTTGACTACATGTCATGCACCTATTGGAGAGCTGGTGGGGGCCTGTCCCCCTACCAGAATCTAGCAAGAAAGAGGGCCCACACCATCCTAGGTGTGTGCCCAAGTTGGAGGCGCCTAGGAGTCCTTGTTGGACAAGGACTCCATCTCCTTTTTGGATTTCAATTAGAGTTCTTCTAAGAACCAACTTTGACTGGTCTTAGGCGCCCTCTAAGGAGGAATCCAGGGGACTCTATTCCCACCAATCAATTTAGATCTAATTTCACAAAGGGTTGTGATTGGTTGGGAAGAAGAGAAGTTGGATCACAATCAGTCTATAAATAAGACCCTGTGCCCAACTCAAATTACATGAGATGATTGAATCACAATTCCCCACGCCCCTAGGCTGCCTCTCCCCTCCTTCTCCACACCAAACCACCTTCTCCCCTTGCTCTCCACATCCAAAAGAAGTTTTGGATTTTTGTTGGCGCGATTCAAGCAAGAGAAAGGCGATCACAAGCTAGAAGGCTACACTGCTGCAAAGGACGACTGCTGATCTTCAAAAGGAGTTTTGAAGATCCTCCAGATCAGATTTAGATCTGATTTTTGGAGAGGTGATAGAGAAGAAGAGGATCTCTAGATCCAGCCTGAGTGGATATCGGTAGAGGCCAGGCACTTGCATGGCTAGATCCAGAACCTTCCACTGCAAACAGGATCATCAACGGATAATAGGATTACCCAAATCAGGTAAATTAAATTTGATTTAATTTATCCTTATTTTATTTTATTTATTAAAATAATAAGAATTAGATTTGAAACATCTTAGATCTGATACAGATCAAAGAGAAAAATTTTTAAAATATATCTTTTGATATGATCAGATCTGAACGAACTTGGATTGAAAAATCATGTTTTTCCTTCACTCAGATCAGAATTGAGTCAACAAATATGGCCAGGTAAGTGAGACCGATGGAAGAGATATGCTATTAACTCGATAAGAATGCATTCGAGTCGAATAGCTCCTAATTAAAAACCAATCGATTGTATCTGCCAAACTTACCTTAGACACCAAATTATTAAGCCAGAACCAATCAGGTTAGCCTACAATCCAGATTCTAACCACTGAGCCTAATTAGATCTTAGCTTGATCGATCATATTCATGACTCGATCCTGACCTAGACTTAATCCTATTCGGTTGGTCAATTTTAGCAGTGTTGATCCCATCTAACCAACTCTTGATTCGATTTGATCAACCGCTAGACCTAATTGAGCTACCCAAGCCCAAACTTAGATTTATGAATATGTCTTAGATCTAAAATTCTCAATTTTAGACCTAATTAATATTTCATAAACTTAATTCTTAATTAAGTTAGGGTTCTTAAACAAAACATGTAAATAAGATCATAGGATTTCAGGATCTAGGGTTTTGTAGAAAGTAAGTTTTTCAATTTTTGATTAAGGACGAACGTGCAACATCCCTACACATCATAAGAACACCCCATCGAATGGAAGGAGAGGGTCTTTAAGCCCTACTTTGTTCTTATGACTGGATGGCCAAGGGGAACGTCTTAATCAGAAAAACAACTAATCTATAAAAATTAATTAGATCTAAGCATATATCTCATATAAAAAAAATAGATCTAATTAAAATATATTTTATATATATCACATATATCATGCATGCATATTTTTTAGATCTAAATTATCTCATAATTATCTAAAAAATTAAATTTAAATTTAATCATATCAAATAAAATTTAATCTAGACCTATTTGCAGAACTATTCTACAACTTGTCTAAACATGCAACTATCTATCATATCTCATATGAATAAATTAATTTAATTTATTTTTTATTTTTACATCTGATTATAATATTTATAATATCAAAAAATAAAAAAATAAATAGATCTAAAAATTATATTTAATCAAATAAAAATATGATTATACTAGACTACACATAGAACAATTCTATACCTAGTCTAGTTACGTATCTCATACATATTAGATCTAGATTAATTAATTTTAATTTTTTATTTTTCTAATTTTAGATATAATTATATCTCATGTGATATCTAAAATTACTAATTAATTAGATTAAATTAGATCTAAATAAATTTTATAAGAACCTGGCTCTGACACCAGTTGAAGGAGAAATCCTGATTTCCTAGGGTCAAGTTCATTCAGATCTGATTGGATTGAGAGGCATATTTCAAAAATCATCTCTTAGATCCTAATCAGATCTAACATATTTTAAATTTGATTTTATGATCTAATAAATAAAAAAATAAAACTAAATTAATTTTGAATTAATTTTACCTTGATTCTGGATAATCTGATTACCCGTTGATGATCCTACCAAAGCCCTAAGGTTCTGGATCTAGCTATGCAAGCACTTGGCCTCTATCGGTATCCACTTAGGCTGGATCTGGAGATCTTCTTCTTTTCTTTCTTTTCTTCAAAAATTAGATCTGAATCTAATTTGGAGAATCTTCAAAACTTCTTCTGAAGATCATCCATCGTCTCTGCAGCAGTGCTGCCTTCTTCCTTTTTCGTCAGCCTTTTCTTGCCTGACTTGCACTAATCTGAAGGCCCAACTTCCTTGGGCATGGAGAGGAGGGAGAGGGCCAGATGGTGACATGGAGAAGGGAGAGGGGCAGCCTTGGGGCGTGGCTTAGAGGAGGAGTCTCAAAAGTGGATGCAGATAGGGTCTTTTTATAGACTCTACTGCACCATACAGTGCTGCATCACCCCGGCCAATCACATTGCTTCGTGCAATCAGATCTAAATCTGATTGATGGGATGATATCATGTAATCCAATCAGATGAGAGACCCATACATTCATCCTAAGGTGGTGCCTAAGACTGGTCAAAGTCTATAGGTGAGGGTCACCTAGTTTGAATCCAAGAAGCAACCTGGAGTCCCATCCGTATGGGACACCAACATCCCTATCCATGAATGCACGCCATCCTAGGCATGCATCCCTTTCTTTCCAATATCCAGAGAGGGGACAAGCCCCTATCTACTCTCTCCAATAAGTGCATGACACATGGGCAGATGTTCAAGAGTCAAAGGTCAATGTTTGACCAAGTCAAAGTACAAGAATTAGCAGGTGATGGAAAATGGCAGGTGTTATCTCAAATTTATCTCATAAATTAAGATAACCCTTTTCTAACTTGGACAAGCTCTAGTCAGACCAGGTAAAGATATCTGAGTGAGTACAAACTCATTTGACTCAGTCGAGATAACTATTATGATAGAAAAAGGAGAATGTTAGGCTTAATCGTGTGCTAGCACGATTTTCTTGAACCTAATTGAATAATATTCAAATCAATTGAACTGGGTTAGTCCAATTGATGATATCCAGATCTAAACCCTTATTTGTGTGACCCAGTTAGATTCAGTTCCATATGGTAATGGGATATGTAGTGATCTTCATCATCAACATCATCAAAACTCCTTTCGATGAATCAGAACTCTTCTGATTTAGACAACTTAGAATGATCAATTATCTAAATCATTCTAATTGTTCCCAAAATCTACCAGTGACACCTAGCAGCATATGGTGGAAACCCATCAAAACTAAAAACAAACCTCTCGGTGCAGCTACTTGTGTGATTAAGTTCTTCTATCTTAAGCCCCGATTAGATTAAGATTAAGGTGAACTCGTCAAATCCTAATTTCTATCATATGATTTAATCATTCAATTCAAGTTCGATGTGAAAACCTTAATAGAAACTCTTTCTATTATTTCACTCTCTACCATGGCCATGGGTTTATGGACTTGATTCTCATGATCATCATAGGGCTGCTCCTCATCCACCGAGGTAGATAGATTCCATCTTGGTGCAATCTAATTTCTACAATGAATATGCTATAGCCAACATACACCTCAGGATTTTGAATGGCTAGAAGACCGAGTCAAGGTATAGTCAAACTATAACACCCTCAAGATGAACTGTCGATGCACCTCAGATCAAAGAACCAGACACACCACTGCAGCATCGAGTCAGTCATTGATGAGAAGGTAGACTTCCTTTGACTACTCGAGATGGTCACGCTCAGTACCTTCGTTCTCTAACGAGTACCTGTACTCTCACTCTGGTGTTACTACACCATAGATTTAAGACTCATCTACTATGAAGAAGCGAATGTACACTAACCTTTTGGATCAATCACCATCCTCATGATGGTCCTACGATCAGGAACATTTTATGAGTTTAATAAATGAAAATTCATGTCTTAAATTTTTAACTCTTGAAAATATGAATTATCATTACCATTAACTCAAGGGATGTATCACAGACACTAAATATACTTATGTGATGAAAAATAATCCATTTTATTATTTATAGGCAAAATTATAATTTTGACCTTAGAAGTGTGTTACAAGTGTTAGCCAATTTTAGCTTCTAGGGCACACATATCTAACAATAAGCACACGTTTAAGGTAGTTAACTCCATAGGGGTAGCTACCAGTGGAACAACCAAGGATGTTGAGATCCAATTCGGTACATGGATCGGATGAGTGATAGTGGTGGTCGCCCTTATCGTCGACTACGAGTTGGTCATCGGTATGTCTTTGCTAACCCAGCTACATGCCATGATAAAGGTGGATTCAGATGTGGTGGTAGTCCTAAATTCGAGAGGACCTTGCATGGTTCAAGGAAAGCAAGTTAGAGGGACTCCGCAACGAGTACTATTGGCAATGCAACTTGCTAAGGGGCTGAGAAGGAGACTTCCAACATACATTACATCCATTC
This sequence comes from Cocos nucifera, assembly GCA_006176705.1. Classification (NCBI taxonomy): domain Eukaryota; kingdom Viridiplantae; phylum Streptophyta; class Magnoliopsida; order Arecales; family Arecaceae; genus Cocos; species Cocos nucifera. Next base: position 255,523 of record QRFJ01001058.1, read on the forward strand.
AAGAGAAAGACCTGCTGGAGGAAGAAGAGATTCCAACAACCATCGAGGGTTTTCTCAATGAATTCGGGGATGTGATGCCCCCCGAATTACCCAAGCGACTACCGCCAAGAAGAGAAATCGATCATCGAATTGATTTGGTGCAGGAAGCATGTCCACCAGCTCAAACACCATATAGGATGGCCCCACCTGAATTCCAGGAGCTGAGGAGATAGCTAACAGAGTTGGTGGATGGTGGGTTCATCCGACCTTCAAAGAGTCTGTATGGAGCACCGGTATATTTTCAGAAGAAGCATGATGGTTCATTGAGACTCTGCATCGACTACAAGGCCCTCAACAAACTCATGGTGAAGAACAAGTACCCCATTCCATGGATTGATGACTTGTTCGATCAATTTGGTAAGGCACGATGGTTTTCCAAGTTGGATCTTTGAAGTGGGTACTATCAAGTTTGCATGGCAGAGAAGGACATCGAGAAGACTGCATGTGTGACAAGATATGGAAGCCTTCACCAATGCTCCAGCAACCTTCTATGCTTTCATGCAACGTGTACTCCATGACTTTATCGATAAATTTATGGTAGCATACTTGGATGATATTGTTGTCTACAGTCGGACGTTGGACGAGCATGTGGCGCACTTTAGGGAAGTCTTCTCCATCCTACGGCAACACCAGCTCTTTTTAAAGAAGGAGAAGTGCGTGTTTGCGCAACGAAGGGTGCTATTTCTCAGGCACATCATTGGGGATGGAATGCTCATGATGGATGCCTCGAAGATTTCAACCATAGCTGAGTGGGAGGTACCTACATGTGTTATATACTTACGCTCTTTTCTTGGTTTGGCAAATTATTATAGGAGGTTCATCATTAGATATTCGAAGTTGTGCACCTCGTTGATGGATTTGTTGAAGAAGGGTCGGCCATGGCGGCGGTTGGATCAAAGTCAGGAGGCATTTGATCATCTCAAGCAGGCAGTCACAGTGGAGCCAGTCCTCATGCTATCGAATTTCTCGATTCCTTTCAAAGTTCATACCAATGCATCAAATTTTGCCATTGGAGGGGTGCTCATATAGGAAAGACACCCCATGGCCTATGAGAGTTGGAAGTTGAACGACACCGAGTATAGGTATATGGTTCATGAGAAGGAGATGATAGTGATTGTATTGCCTTAGAACTTGGCGTCATTATCTCCTCAGATCCAAGTTTGTGGTGCGTATGGATAACGTGGCCACAAGCTACTTCCAAACCCAACCAAAGCTCACCAAAAGCAAGCAAGATGGTAGCAATTTCTTGCTAATTTGGATTTTCACATCGAGCATAAGCTAGGCTGAACCAATTCGGTTCCAATGTCTTAAGTAGAATGGCACAGTTGGCTATGGTTTCTTCCACTTTTGGATTAGAAAGTGACTTAATGGAGTGGGTCAAGATCGAGATGGAGAAGGATCCATGGGCCACATCCATGGGTGAACTCATTAAGGACGACAAGGCGCGCCATTTCTGGACCGAAGGTGGGCTAATTCTGACACGGGGATGGTGTGTCTATGTGCCTTCAGGCGGAGGGCTGAGGTGCGAAGTGCTGCAAGAGCATCATGATTCTATGTGGCGAGGATATCAGGGGGTGCATCGGACCCAAGCTCTCATAGAACACAGCTACTATTGGCCAAATATGCAAGATGTCATCGAGGGGTATGTTCGCACTTATCTAGTACACCAACAAGATAAGATTGAACGTCAGCGGTCTGTGGGGTTGTTGGAGCCATTGCCTACACCAGAGCGTCCATGGAAGAGATTGTCCATGGACTTCTTCATCGGGTTACCTCCAATGGAAGGGTATAGCTCCATCATGGTAGTGGTGGATCACTTCTCGAAGTATAGAGTCTTCACTCTGGCACCTACTACTTGCCATGCGGAGGATGTGGCATGGTTGTTCTTCATATATGTGGTAAAATATTGGGGGATACCAAAGAGCATTATTTCTAATCGCGATGCTCGCTTCATGGGAAGATTCTGGACCTAGTTATTTTGGATATTTGGAATGGAGCTGAAGATGTCCATGACTTTCCACCCTCAAACTGATGGCCAAATAGAACGAACAAATGCATTATTGGAGATGTATTTGAGGCACTATGTCGCAAACTAGTGGGATTGGGTGCGACTCTTGGACCAAGCCCAATTCAGTTACAAGTTGCAGCGATCGAAGTCGATTGGTAAATCACCATTTGAGGTGATAATAGGGCAGCAACCAGATACTCCAGGGAGTATCGCAGTGGACTATATGGGACGTAGCCTAACCACCTTCAGATTCGTAAGGGATCTAAAGGAGGATATAAATTTGGCTCAGGTCTCCTTGTTGAAGAAGATCAAATGGATGAAGAAGTGGGCTGACATAAAGTGGCGTGTAGCTGAGTTTGATGAAACTCTACCATCACATGAGATTGAAGTCGGGCTACCACAAAGCACTCATAAGGAGGTATGAAGGCCCCTTCATCATCACCCATCGAATTGGAGAGACTGCATACCGATTGTCACTATCTTCCATGCTGAAAGTGCATCCAGTGTTCCATGTATATCTATTGAAGCCATTCAAAGAGGACACAACCAACCCTTCTCGAGCTCAAAGCGGGAGAGCTCCAGTGGCCGTACGAGTTCATTACACTAAGAAGGTTTCTGAAATCAAGACAGACTGGAAGAAGGGCAGTTGGGTGTAGTACTTAGTCCGATGGAGAGGACTAGCAGACTCAGAAGTGAGTTGGGAGTATGGTGATGAACTATAGCAGTTTTAAGACATCATCAACAAGTACCGCCTAGCCTCATCGGAGGCGACTTCAGCTTAGGTGGGGGAGGATGTCACAACTCCTTGAATCGGGGCTGGACCAGACATGGGTCAAGGTGCAAACCAGATCTGGTCGCTGGATGGGTTCGAGGTCTGACTACACTTTTTTGAGATTTAGGCAACTTGGAGATCAAATCTGAGCCCTAGAATTACTTGGGGAAATGTGTACGAGATCTATAAGAAGTACTCAAGATAATGGAGCCAGAGGCACATGTCTCGAGAGTACATTGGTCAGCAAAGAAGCTAGTGCAATGAGGTGTAATAGAATGCAGTTTATCCATGCAATTTTGTGTGATATTCTAGGAACTCCATAGAAGTCGGTTCAAAGTGGGTAAAGGATTTTTCATTCCAAATCCAACGGATCAAGTTTCGTTGCAATCCGAGTTTGTTTGTGTCACGAACTTGGCAGTTTTATCTGACTGCATAGAGTCCTATGGGAACCGGGATTATGAGTTTATCCTTATCTTGTACTTAGAGAGTTGAGTTCATGAGGAACTTGTAACCTGGGATTGTTTCTATATAAAAGGACACTCAAGGTTGGGACTAGAGATCAGAGAGAGAGAGTGGGAGAGAAAGAGATCTTCTAAGGATCCTCTTGTATCTGTGAGAGATCGGGAGATCGGAAGAGCTTCTATTGTAAACCAGCGAGTGGTTATTTAATAAAAGTTCTCTTTTCCTTATTTTTTCTTCTTCTTCATGGTGTTTTCTGGTGTTGTGTTCCACTATGTTCTTGTTATTGTTGGACGTGGCCTATGTCATAGAGACTAGGTTCCCATGCTTGGGAGGCTGATCGATTCTCTTCTACCTTGTGAAGAGCTGATCGAGCCACACGTTGTTAGGATTTGCTTTGAGATCCCTTCGTACATCACACATACTCTATCAAAATTACTTAATAAAGATATAGTTAAAGATTTGCCCAAATTACATTTTCATTATGATCATTTATGTGATGCTTGTCGACTTGAAAAATAAACTAGGAGAAGTTTCAAATCTAAAAATGTGATTTCAACTTCTAGGCCTCTTGAACTAATTCGCATGGACTTGTTTGGATCTACTAGGGCTACAAGCCTAGGAGGAAAGAAATATGGTCATGTGTTAGTTAATGATTTTTCTTGATTCACATGGGTTCTATTTTTAGCACACAATGATGAAGCTTTTTCAATGTTTTCAAAATTCTATAAAAAGAGTTTGAATGAAAAGAACTCAACTATCATTTGTATCCATAGTGATCATGGAATTGAATTTGAAAACAAATCCTTTGATGAGTTTTGTAATGAACATGGAATTGAATACAAGTTTTCTGCACCTAAAACTCCTCAGCAAAATAGAGTTGTTGAAAGAAAGAATAAAACCTTAGTTGATATGACCCGTACCATGTTGTGTGAGGGGAAACTATCCTAATATTTTTAGGCTGAAGCCATTAACACAGCATGTTACATCCTAAATAGAATTTTCATTTGTCCTATCTTAAAGAAAATCTCCTATGAGCTTTGGAAAGAAAAAAGACCTAATATTAAATACTTTCATATCTTTGGTTGCAAATATTTCATTTATAATAATGGCAAAGACAATCTAGGTAAATTTGATGCTAAGACAGATGAAGGTATCTTTCTTGGATATTCTACATCTAGCAAAGCATATAGGATCTTCAACAAACATTCATTGGTTGTTGAAAAATCCATTCATGTAGTATTTGATGAAACTAACAGTCAATCATCAAGAAAGGAATATATTCTTGATGATGATGCAGGAATTCTAGAAAGTAGAATGAAGGAGCTCAAGTTGAAAGACAATACCATCCATAATCAAGAAAAATCAACATCAACAATAGAACATGAAAAGATTGGCGAGCAAGTAATGACTAAAGAGCATGAAGATCTACCCAAGGAGTGGAGGAATGTGCACAACCATCCAAGAGAACTAATCTTAGGTGATCCTTTACAAAGGGTAAGAACTAGATCTTCATTTAAGGATATTTTTGATTATCTTGCCTTTGTCTCTCAAATTGAACCTAAAAATATAGAAGAAGCTGAGAATGATTCTAATTGGATGTTAGCTATGCAAGAACTTAACCAATTTGAAAGAAATAATATTTTAACTCTTGTAGGCAGAACCCTTGATGATCCCATAATTAGAATAAAATGGGTATTTTGGAACAAACTAGATGAACATCGAAACATAATAAAAAATAAAGCTAGATCGGTTGCAAAGGGATATAATCAAGAAGAAGGGATTGACTTTGATGAAACATATGCTCCTGTAGCTAGATTAGAAGCTATAAGATTATCATTTGTTTTTGCTTGCTACATGAACTATAAATTATTTCAAATAGATGTAAAGAGTGTCTTCTTGAAATGGTTATATCATTGAAGAAGTATTTGTAGAACAACCCCCTAGAATTAAAAACTATTTACTTTCTAATCATGTGTATAAATTAAATAAAGCACTTTATAGACTTAAACAAGCACCTAGAGCTTGGTATGAGAGACTAAGTAAATTTTTTTTACAAAATAAATTTACTAGAGGAAGTGTGGACACTACACTATTTTTGAAAAAGAAAAATAATGACCTTCTTATAGTTCCAATTTACATGGATGATATCATATTCGAAGCTACTAATGATGATCTTTGCCATAATTTTGCTAAGTTAATGCAGGATGAATTTGAAATGAGCATGATGGAAGAGTTGACCTTCTTTCTAAGACTTCAAATTAAATAATCAAAGGAAGGTATCTTCATCAATCAAATCAAGTACATCAAGAAAATGCTAAAGAAGTTTGGTATGGAAAATGGAAAGGAGATTGGCACACTAATGTGTTAGATATATGTGCCCTAGAAGCCAAAATTGGTTGATACTTGTAATAAACTTCTAGAAATAAAATTATAATTTTGACTATAAATAATAAAATGAGTTATTTTCTATCATAAATGTGTATTTAGTGTCTGTGATACATCCTTTGAGTTAATGGTAATGATAATTCATATTTTCAAGAGTTGAAAATTTAAGACATGAATAATCATTATTAACTCATAAAATGCTCCGACCATAGGATCATCACGAGGATGGTGATTGATCCGGAAAGGTTGGTGTACAATCGCTTCTCTTTAGTAGATGAGTCTTGAGTCTACGGTGTGGAGACACCGAGCGAGAGTACAGGTACTCGTTAGAGAACGAGGGCACTGAGCGTGACCACCTCGAGTAGTCATTAGGGAGTCTACCTTCTCGTCAATGACTGACTCGATGCTGCAGTAGTGTGTCTGGTTCTTTGACCTGAGGTGCATCGGCAGTTCACCTTGAGGGTGTTATAGTTTGACTACACCATTACTCGGTCTCCTAGCCATATGGAACCCTGAGGTGTATGTTGGCTATAGCATGTTCATTGTAGGAACTGGATTGCATCAAGATGGAATCTATCTACCTCGGTGGTAGAGGAGCAGCCCTATGATGATCATGAGAATCAAGTCCAGAAGCCCATGGCCATGGTAGAGTGAAATAATAGAAAGAGTTTCTATTTAGATTTTCACATTGGACTCGAATCGAATGATTACATCATATGACAGAGACTAGGGTTTGACGAGTTCACCTTAACCCTAATCTGATCGGGGCTCAAGATAGAAGAACTTAATCACACAGGTAGCTGCACCAAGAGGTTCGCATTCAGCTCTGATGGGTTGCCACCATATACTGCTAGGTGTCACTGGTGGATTTTGGGAGCAATTAGAATGATTTAGATGATCGATCATTCTAGCTGTTCGAATCAGAAGAGTTCTGATCCATCGAAAGGAGTTTCGATGATGTCGATGATAGAGATCATGACATATCCCATTACCATACAGAACTGAACCTAACTGGGTCACACAAACAAGGGTTTGAATCTGGTGATCATCAATTGAACTGATCTAGTTCAATTGATCTGAATGAGATTCAATTAGGTTCAAGGAAAATCGTGCTAGCACTCGATTGAACCTAACGTTCTTCTTTTACTATCATAAATAAGTTGTCCTGACTGAGCCAAAGGAGTTTGTGCTCAATCAGAGGCCTTCATATGGTCTGACTGGAGGTTGTCCAAGTCAGAAAAGGTTGTCTTATTTTGTAAGACATTACCTGCCATTTTTGGTCACCTGCCATTTCTTGTTCTTTGACTTTGGTCAAAAGTCTACCTTTGACTGGTCAAACGTTGACCATTGACACTTTGACTTTTGACCACATGTGTCATGCACCTATTGGAGAGCTGGTGGGGGCCTTGTCCCCCTGCCAGAACCTGGCAAGGAGAAGGGCGCACGCCACCCTAGGGTGGCGTGTGCCCAAGTTAGGAGGCGCCTAGGAGTCCTTGTTGGACAAGGACTCCATCTCCTTTTTGGATTCCAATTAGAGTTCTTCCTAAGAACCAACTTTGATCAGTCTTGGTGCCATCTAAGGATCTTAGGCACCCTCTAAGGAGGAATCCAGGGGTCTCTATTCCCACCAATCAGATTTAGATCTGATTTCATCAAAGGGTTGTGATTGGTTGGAAGAAGAGGAGTTGGATCACAAGTAGTCTATAAATAAGACCCTGCGCCCAACTCAAATAAGTTCATTCAATTAGAGACCCCATGCCCCAAGGCTGCCTCTCCCCTCCTTCTCCATGCCAAAGTCTCTTCTCCTCTCCTCTCCTCCACGTCCAAAAGGAGTTTTGGACTTTGGTTGGTGCGATTCCAGATCAAAGAAAGGCGATCAAAAGCAAGAAGGCTGCGCTGCTGCAAAGGACGACTGCTGATCTTCAAAAGGAGTTTTGAAGATCCTCCAGATCAGATCCAGATCTAATTTTTGGAGATGTGATAGAGAAGAAGAGGATCTCTAGATCCAAGCCTGAGTGGATACCGGTAGAGGCCAGGCGCTTGCGTGGCTAGATCCAGAACCTTCCGCTGCAATACAGGATCATCAACAGGGTAATAGGATTACCCAAATCAAGGTAAATTAAATTTGATTTAATTTATTATTTTATTTTATTTATTAAAATAATAAGAATTAGATCTAAAATATCTCAAGATCTGATTAGATCAAGAGAAAAATTTTTGAAAATATCTCTTGATCTCTTGATCTGATCAGATCTGAACGAACCTGGACCGAAAAATCAGGATTTTCCTTCAACTGGTATCAGAGCCATGGTTTCTAAATTATTTAGATCTGATTTTAAATTTATTTTAATTAGAAAATAAGTGATTTCAGATGTCACATGAGATGTGATCAGATCTAAAATCAAAAAAATTAAAATTAAATGATTTGGATCTAAGATTAGAAAGATATGCATGACTAGTTCTAAGAATAGAATAGTTCTATAGAATAGTCTTGCATGTTTTTGATTTAATCTGATTAAATCATATTTTAGATCTATTTATTTACTATTTTTTGATATTATAAGTATTATAATAACATCTAAAAAATAGCAAATAAAAATTATTTAATTTTAAATATCATATGAGATATGATTGATGCATGTCTAGACTAGTTGTAGAATAGTTCTACATAATTGTCTAGATTAGAATTTATTTTGATTAGATCAATTTAAATCTAATTTTTTAGATTATTATGAGATAATTTAGATCTGAAAATATGCATGATTGATACATGAGATGTATGCAAAATATGCCATGATTAGATCTAATTTGTATATGAGATATATGATATAGATCTAAAACTGTTTTGTAGTATTTACATGTTCCTGATTAAGGCGTTCCTCTTGGCCGTCCGGTCATAAGAATGAAGAAGGGTTTAAAGGCCCTCTCTTCCCATTCGATGGGGTGTTCTTATGATGTGTAGGGGTGCTGCGTGTTCGTCCTTAATCAGAAATCCAAAACTTACTTTCTGCAAAACCCTAGATCCTGAAACCCTAGGATTTATTGTGCATATTTTGTTTATGAACCCTACTTAATTAAGAATTAAGATTATGGAATATTAATTAGGTCTAAAATTGAGAATTTTAGATCTAAGACATATTCATAATACTGGGTTCGGGCTTGGGTAGCTCAATTAGGTCTAAGCGGTTGATCAAACCGAATCAAGAGTTGGTTAGATGGGATCAACAATGCTTAAATTGACCAGCCTAATAGGATTAAGTCTGGGTCAAGATCGAGTCACGATCAAGCAAGACCTAATTAGGCTCAGAGGTTAGAGTCTGGATTGTAGGCTAACCCAATTGGTTCTGGCTCAACAATTTGGTGTCTAAGGTAAGTTTGGCACATACGACCGACTGGATTTTTAATTGGAAGCTACTCGACCTGAATGCATTCTTGTACGAGTTAATGGCATATTCCTTCCACCGGTCTCACTTACCTGGCCATATCTGTTGACACAGTTCTGATCTGAGGTGGTCAATAATCCGAGCTAACCCATGCCACTAGGTTAGTCATAATTGTTATGACTAATGCCAAGTCTAGTTTAATGAGACCTGAATCAATTCTCCCTAAGAAAAGATTAAGTCTGAGGTCTTCCACCATTGTAGATGTGCGGGCCCTTCCCGGGGTTGATTGTTCTCGGCTGGATACAGTGGCTCAGTTGCACCGGAAAAGATGCAACCATGTCTATTAGGCATTGGATGCTATGGGCTGGAGGATGAGTTGGGCTCAATATTTTGGATACGGTGAGAGACTCAATTAGGAACCCAGTCTATGCAAATGGTGGGTCTGACTTAACTAAGGAGTGGATCAATATTCCGGATACGGTGAGATTCATGAATTAGAGACCAAGTTTGGGTGCACCATGATTAGAGAATCATTGAACAAGAGTTGTTCACTCATTGGCTAACCCATCACCAATAACTGTTAGGTGAGGTGATGAGTCAGTTGGTGAGACCGCACCACCCACTAGAAATCATTAATCATGGAGATTTTTGCATCTCTACAGAGGGAGTGTAGGGATCCGAGAAAATAGTGGGAGCTAATTTGTTTAAAAATAAAATTCCCTAAATAAATTGGTCAAGTCAAAATTACAGTATCTAACTAGAATCTTTGACTCTCTATAGGAAAATGTCTGCGTCCAACCCATTGGCACGTATCCTGGACACACATAGACTGACTGGACCCAATTATAAAGATTGGCTCAGGAACTACAAAATTATTTTGGGTTTCGAGAAGTTAACCCATGTATTGGACCAGGACCCTCCCACCTTACCAGCCCGTCCATCCACTGAACAGAGAGCGTCTCTGGAAAAATGGATATTGACGAAGATAATAAGGCCAGATATTACATGTTGGGCTCGATGTCTGATGAGCTCCAGCGCCAACATGAAGATATCGGGACTGCTCGCCAAATGTTGGCTCACCTGCAGGAGATGTTTGGTGAACAGAGTCGCGCAGCCAAATATCAAGTCACGAAATGACTTTTTAAGGCTAAGATGCGTGATGGGCAGTCAGTCCAAGATCACTGTCTGACATGATGATCAAGGACATGGAAGAGCTTGAGAAGCTCGGTGTGAAGTTAGACTTGGATCTGCAGAATGATATTATTCTGCAATCCTTGACTGATGCATATGGGCAATTCATCATGAATTACCACATGCATAAACTTCAAAATTCCTTGGCCGAATTAATGAATATGCTGGTTACCGCTGAGCTTTCTATGAAAGGTTCTAAAGGCTCAGTTCTTGCTATGGAAGGACTTCTTCCAAAAGAAAGTCTTATGGAAAGAAAAAGAAGTCTGTGAAAAAAAGCAAAAGAAAAGAAGGAAAAAAGAAGAAGAAGAAGAAGAAGGCCGATGTCAAAGGAAAGTGTTTCCATTGCAACAGCGACGGCCATTGGAAGCGGAACTGCCCTACTTACCTGGCCACCCTGAAGAACAAGAAGGAAGGTCCTTCTGGAGGTATGCTCGTTATTGAGTCTAACCTTACGGTTTCTTCTGCATCCAGTTGGGTGCTTGACTCTGGTTCTAGTGCTCATCTGTGCACTTTCATGCAGGGTCTTGAGGATAGCAGGAGGCTGAGGGATGGAGACATGATCCTACGCATCGGTAATGGAGCAAGAGTTGCTGCAGTAGCCGTGGGAACATACCCTCTTCGATTACCATCTGGTTTAGACTTAGTTTTAAAAGACTGTTATTATGTGCCTGCAGCTAGCAGGAATTTGATTTCTGTTTCATGCTTAGCACAAGAAGGCTATGTGATTACCTTCTTTAAGGACCATTGTAACATTCTTTATGAAAGAAATAAAATTGCAAATGGTTTCCTTATTAATGGTCTTTATCAGCTACATATTGATGTACCTATTTTTAACTATCGAGCAAAACGTGAATGCCAAACGACCTAGGGATAGTCCAAACGATAGATATCTATGGCACCTGAGATTAGGTCATATAGCAGAAGATAGGATCAACAAATTGGAGAAAAATGGGCTATTGAGTCCATTGACTTTCGAGTCATATCCAACTTGTGAATCTTGTCTTCAAGGCAAAATGACTAAACTCCCTTTTGTTAGGACATGGGGAGAGGGCCACAGATCTCCTTGCCCTAGTACATACTGATGTGTGCGGCCCATTTGATGTGCCGGCTAGAGGCAATTTTGTCTACTTCATTACCTTTACCGATGATCTGTCTAGGTATGGGTATGTGTATCTTATGAGACACAAGTCTGAAGCTTTTGAAAAGTTCAAAGAATTCAGACATGAAGTAGAAAAACAAACTGGAAAAACCCATTAAGGTTCTTCGATCAGATCGAGGAGGTGAATACCTTAGCCAAAAATTCCTAGACTATCTAAAGAAAAATGGCATAGTCTCTCAATGGACTCCACCAGGAACACCTCAACTCAATGGGGTTTCAGAATGGAGAAATCGGACTCTATTGGATATGGTTCGATCCATGATGAGCTTCACAGACCTCCCTGATTTTCTTTGGGGACATTCATTGTTTTTATCTACTGAATAGGGTTCCCTCTAAAACCGTTCCTACCACACCGTATGAGATATGGCATGGTAAGAAACCAAGTCTGAGTCATCTCAGAATTTGGGGTTGTCCGGCTCATGTCAAAAGACAACAAGCGGACAAGTTAGAGTTTAGGTCCTTTCAGAGCTCGATTCATAGGATATCCTAAAGAGTCATTAGGATACTATTTCTACATTCCAGAAGACCACAATGTGATTGTGAGTCGACATGCCATCTTTCTTGAAAAATAGTTTATTCAAGATAGCGGCATTGGAAAGCAGATTCAAGCTTGATGAGAAAGTCTCACAAGTAGCAACGAGCTAAGGACCAAATTGGAACCAAATCAGGTTGAGCCAATAAGAACACTACCTCCTCCACCTCGTAGATCGGAAAGAGTTTTCCATCCCCCTGAAAGATACTTAGGTATTATTTCAGAGGAAGTAGAGAAAATGTTCCTCGTAGGTAATGGTGCTCATGGTGATGATCCCAAAACCTACAACGAGGCGATATCAGATATCGACTCCGAGAAATGGCTAGAGGCAATGCAGTCAGAAATTGACTCGATGCACTCAAACCAAGTCTGGACCTTGGTAGATCCACCAGAAGGTATAGTACCTATTGGGTGTAAATGGATCTTCAAGAGAAAGATTGGTGCAGATGGAAATGTGGAGACATTCAAGGCTAGACTAGTGGCAAAAGGTTATAGTCAATGCGAAGGCATTGACTATCAGGATACCTTTTTCCCAGTAGCTATGCTAAAATCCATCCGCACATTGCTTGCCGTTGCAGCCTATTTCGATTATGAAATATGGCAAATGGACGTGAAAACGGCATTCTTAAATGGATATCTTGAGGAAGATATCTATATGGAACAGCCGCTAGGTTTCACATCCAGTGATACTGATCACAAGGTTTGCAAGCTGCAAAGGTCCATATATGGACTTAAGCAAGCATCTCGGAGCTGGAACACTCGTTTCAATGATGTGATCAAAAAGTTTGGTTTCATCAAAAATGAAGAGGAACCATGTGTTTTCAAAAAGGTCAGTGGGAGCGCTGTTGTCTTCCTCGTATTGTACGTGGATGACATCCTCCTTATTGGGAATGATATTCCCATGTTGACATCAGTCAAAATATGGTTGTCCAAGGAATTCTCCATGAAAGACCTAGGTGAAGCATCCTTTATTCTAGGAATTAAGGTCTATAGGGATAGACCGAATAGGATGCTAGGACTTTCACAGAAGATGTACATAGAGGAAGTACTAAAGAGGTTTAGTATGGAAAACTCTAAGAGGGGATTAATACCCTTCAGACATGGTATTCATCTTTCCAAGAAGATGTGCCCTAGCACACCTGAGGAAATAGAATGCATGAGCAAGATCCCTTATGCTTCTGCAATAGGGAGCCTCATGTATGCCATGCTATGTACACGACCTGATATAGCCCATGCTGTGAGTGTCACAAGCAGATATCAGTCAAATCCAGGTGAAGAACACTGGACTTCTGTGAAATGTATCCTTAAGTACTTGAGAAGAACTAAGGATATGATGTTGGTCTTTGGTAATGGAGAACTCCAAGTCCAGGGATACACAGACTCGGATTTCATGTCCGATATAGATGATCGAAAGTCGACATCTGGAGTCTGTTTGTGTGCAATGGTGGAGCTGTCAGCTGGAAGAGTTCCAAGCAAATGTGATAGCAGATTCCACCATGGAAGCAGAATATATCGCTGCATCAGAGGCTGCAAAGGAAGCATTCTGGTACAAGAAGTTTGCTGCAGAAATTGGAGTAATGCCATCAGATGCCATTCCTCTGTACTGCGACAACAATGGCGCCATAGCCCTTGCTAAGGAGCCGAGGTCTCACCAAAAATCCAAGCACATTGAGCGGCGATATCACCTCATCCGCGATTACCTTGAGAAGGTTACGTCGAGGTCAAGAGAGTCAACTCCGCAGATAATGTGGCAGACCCACTTACAAAGCCGTTGGGCCAGCAGAAGATCGAAGCCCACCTTGAGAAGATGGGACTTAGACTTGTAGCCAATTGGCTTTAGGACAAGTGGGAGATTGTTAGATATATGTGCCCTAGAAGCCAGAATTGGCTGACACTTGTAATACACTTCTAGGGGCAAAATTATAATTTTGACTATAAATAATAAAATGGGTTATTTTCTATCACATATGTGTATTTAGTGTCTGTGATACATCCTTTGAGTTAATGGTAATGATAATTCATATTTTCAAGAGTTGAAAATTTAAGACATGAATAATCATTATTAACTCATAAAATGCTCCCGACCATAGGATCATCACGAGGATGGTGATTGATCCGGAAAGGTTGGTGTACAATCGCTTCTCTTTAGTAGATGAGTCTTGAGTCTACGGTGTGGAGACACCGGAGCGAGAGTACAAGGTACTCGTTAGAGAACGAGGGCACTGAGCGTGACCACCTCGAGTAGTCATTAGGAAGTCTACCTTCTCGTCAATGACTGACTCGATGCTGCAGTAGTGTGTCTGGTTCTTTGACCTGAGGTGCATCGGATAGTTCACCTTGAGGGTGTTATAGTTTGACTACACCATTACTCGGTCTCCTAGCCATATGGAACCCTGAGGTGTATGTTGGCTATAGCATGTTCATTGTAGGAACTGGATTGCATCAAGAGGGAATCTATCTACCTCGGTGGATGAGGAGCAGCCCTATGATGATCATGAGAATCAAGTCCAGAAGCCCATGGCCATGGCAGAGTGAAATAATAGAAAGAGTTTCTATTTAAGATTTTCACATCGGACTTGAATCGAATGATTACATCATATGATAGAAACTAGGGTTTGACGAGTTCACCTTAACCCTAATCTGATCGGGGCTCAAGATAGAAGAACTTAATCACACAGGTAGCTGCACCAAGAGGTTCGCATTTTTCAGCTCTGATGGGTTGCCACCATATACTGCTAGGTGTCACTGGTGGATTTTGGGAGCAATTAGAATGATTTAGATGATCGATCATTCTAGCTGTTCGAATCAGAAGAGTTCTGATCCATCGAAAAGAGTTTCGATGATGTCAATGATGAAGATCATGATATATCCCATTACCATATAGAACTGAATCTAACTGGATCACACAAATAAGAGTTTAGATCTAGATATCATCAATTGGACTAATCCAGTTCAATTGATTTGATTTAGATTCAATTAGGTTCAAGGAAATCGTGCTAGTACATGATTGAGCCTAACGTTCTCCCTTTATTATCATTAAAAGTTGTCTCGACTGAGTCAAATGAGTTTGTGCTCACTCAAGTACCTTTACTTAGTCTGACTAGAGCTTGTCCAAGTTAGAAAAGGATTGTCTTAATTTTTGAGATAAATTTGAGATAACACCTACCATTTTCCATCATCAGCTAATTCTTATGCTTTGACTTTGGTCAAACGTTGACCTTTGACCCTTGGACATCTGCCCATGTGTCATGTACTTATTGGAGAGTAGAGAGGTTCTTATCTCCTTACTAGAATTTGGAAAGGAGGGGGTGCATGCCTAGGGAGGTGTGCGCCCATGGATAGGGACGCTTGGAGTCCCATACAGATGGGACTCCAGGTTGCTTCTTGGATTCTACTTGGATGATCCCTAGCTATAGACTTTGACCAGTCTTGGGCACCATCGAAGGATGAATTAGTGGAGCTATCATCTGATTGGATCAAGTGATGTCATTCCATCAATCAGATTTAGATCTGATTGCATGAAGCAACGTGATTGGCCGGGATGATGTGGCACTGCATGGCGCAGCAGGGTCTATATAAACCTTATCTGTGCCCAACTTTCAAGAGGGTTCTCTTTTAGCCATTCCCCAAGGCTGCCCCTCTCCCTTCTCCATGCCATCTTCTAATCTTCTCTCTCCTCTCCATGCCCAAAGGAAGTTGGGCTCCAGTTTGGTGCAATCCAGGCAAGAAAAAGCTGACGAGAAAGGAAGAAGGTAGCATTGCTGTAGAGACGACCGCTGATTTTCAGAAGAAGTTTTAAAGATTCTCCAAATTAGATCCAGATTTAATTTTTGAAGAAGTAATATAGAAGGAGAAGATCTCCAGAGCTGATCTGAGTGGATACCGGTAGAGGCCAGGTGCTTGCGTGGCTAGATCCAGAACCTCAGGCAATCAACAGGATCATCAAAGGGAAATCGGATTATCCAGCATCAAGGTATAATTAAATTAGATTTAATTTATTTTTATTTTTATTCATTAGATCTATAAAATCAGATCTAAAATATCTTAGATCTAATCTGGATATATGAGAGAAATTTTTGAAATATCTCTCTTGATCCAATCAGATCTGAACGAACCTGATCCGGCAAATCAGGATTTTCTTTTCACAATGAGCCCCTCATGCAAACTCGACAAAGATGAAAATGGTAAAAATATAAATAAAAAATTTTATAGAGGTATGATAGGATCTCTACTTTATTTAACTATAAGTAGGCCTAATATGTTATTTAGTATTTACATATGTGCTAAATTCCAATGAAATCATAAGGAATCACACTTATTAGTTGTTAAGAGAATTTGTAGGTGTCTAGTTAATACACAAAACTTGAGATTATGGTACTCAAAATAATTCTCTATTGAATTAATAGGATACTCTAATGCCAATTATGGAGGATGTAGAATAGAAAGAAAAAGCACCAGTGGCACTTGCCAATTTCTTGGGTTGAATTTAATCTCATGGTACAGCAAGAAGCAAAACTCTATGGCATTATCAATGGCCGAGGTTGACTATGTTGCTGCAAGAAGTTGCTGTGCATAAATTCTTTGGATTAAGCAACCACTCAAAGATTTTGAAATTAAATAAAATAATATTTTCATTAGGTGTACAATACTAGTGCCATAAATTTAATAGAAAATCCTATTCAACACTAAAGAACTAAGCATATTGAAACTAGATATTATTTCATTAAAGATCATGTTCAAAACAAAAATATTGTGCTTGAATTCATCTCAATTGAAAATCAACTTGCTGATATTTTTATAAAACCTCTAAATGAGGATAGATTTTTAAAATTCAGAGGTGAACTTAGAATTTGTGATCTACTCTAAATTTATTTTATCTTGTATTTATTGAATAAGTATTGTGTCTCCTCTTGCCATTCTTAGCACCCTTATTTCTACCTAGTGAAATCAAGAAAATTTTGTCAAAAATTTCATCTTTACGAAAATTCTACTCCTGTTCTTAAGACATCTCGATTTATTCTCAAGACTTCTCAGTTTAGATCCGAGACATCTCACCTTAAACTCAAGGCTTCTTGATTTCTCGAGACTTCTTGATTTTGAGTTAAGACTTCTCAAATATCGTGGGCCCTTCCTATTTAGAGGACTTTTGAAAAGCCCTCCGTCTCATCCTCACTCTCATTCGTCGAGTCCTCTCACTTCAAACTCTCTCGAACTCCCTCCAACCCCCTTCCAATCCTTCGAACCACTATTCCATTGATCCTTTCATCGAAATCCGAGATTCTAATGGCTTCGAAAAGAAAATCTACCATTGGCTAGAGACGTCCATCACTCAGTCAGTTGAAAATAGGGCAAAGAGGTAGTGGGACAGCACCTAGGCTTCACTAGCACCTCCTTCCTCTTGTTCTCTCCTATTCGTCGCCATGAGAAGTGTTCCTACTGGATGGAAGGTGGACTTTGGATGAGAACTTCCATATTGGGTCATGGTTATGGCAACAAGGTTGGGAAAAACTATGTTCGCTTGAGGTAAAATGTCTACCCAGACCTTATCCGAGAATTTTTTGATAACATCAAGTTTGAGGGAGAGTCTAGAATCGAATCAATTGTAAAAGGTGTTCACATTGTCTTAGATGAAAAGGAGTTTAGGGCATCTGTTAGAAGTACCAAGATCTAGAATTTGCTATTTAAATTTGATTGATAAAATAGAAGCCTTGAAGTGTGTCTTAGAAAGGGATGATGTAAATGAGATTCAACTATTAGTTTCAAACCATCTTTCAGTTGAAATGAGGCTGCTACATAGTATAGTTGGTCACATTATTTTTTCCAAAGTTGGGAGACATGACTGGATAGGGAAGAAAGAGCTTGCAGTAATGTTTTATTTGATAAATGGAACTCCAATGAACTTTCTTGTCCTAATGCTTCAATAGATTAAGTATATAGCAAATAAATGCAAGGCATGTATCTCCCCTACAGAATGATCTTCACCTTGATCTTTCTAGACTTTCAGATAAATTTGGAAGGTGAAGATTTCAAGGGACTAGCTCACACTAATTATCTAAATGAAGGGACTTTGCATCGAATGAAATTTGTTAAAAAAGGAGAAGGGTGGGTCAGATCAGATGAGGATGTAACTACTAGGGCTGCACCTAAAGAACAAAGACCTCCACCTCCTCCATCTTCCCCTTCTGCTGCTCTGGTCCATCTTTCATTGCCCCTGGTTCTCCACACACACCTCAAGCACATCCAAGCCAGATTCCTATTCTGCCTCCTAACTTTAGCTTCGATAGATTGGTAGATCAAGTTGTGGAGCAGGTTGTGGAGAAATATCAACAAAGAGGACTAAACTACTCTTTGGACTAAAACATCAAAGTTTGGTAAGCATTGAGGAGCAAAGAATTTCTAGTGAAGGGCAAATCGAGATGCATAGTCAGTAGATCAGTAGCTTATCTAAGAGACTAAAAATTTTGGAAAAAGAATAGCATGGGTCGTCTGCACAAGTGGAACTTCTAATGACTTAGACTGCCAAGGTTGCTAGTAAAGTGGAAGAAAGCTATTGGTGCAGAAATTCATGAGGATGCTGGAGAGAGCTGGAGTAGAGAAGGCAAGGCCGTCGATAGGGCCTACAAAACAAAGTCCAAACCAGAGGTTGGTGGATCCGGTAGGACCCTCCGACGCTCAAGTCAATTTTTTGACCAACTAGAATGGAGTGCAAAGAAAAATAAAGAAGCAGAGTATCAGGAAGGAGAAGAGCACTTAGAGAAAACATATCTAGAGGATTTATTTTACAGATGGAGCGTGTGACAAACTTGATAGCGATAGCCATAATTGTTTGGTAGTGGGCCACTCAGAACACGTGAAGTTTGTAATGGAGGGTGGTGTTCATTGTCGCGACTTACCAGTCGAGAGTAGTGTCTGTTGTCTTGATGTGCCAATACATTGGAGATTAATAGTCGAAGTTCGGATGGGATAGGTTTTGACGGCGAAGAACTTCAAGTCACCATAGCTCTAGAGGAGTTCGGGCTCTTTTAAGGTGGTCTGCAAGTAGGTTTGTTCTCATTGAGTTAGCAATCGAATTAGTGTGGATGACAAGGTTCTTTTGAGCGACTGGGAGGAGATCGACCAAAAGAAGGTCATTTGCAGGAGATCATCCAGACCATAGAAAATTCATTCGGAAGAAGCTCGACTGGAGGAGGTCATTTGGAAGGAGCTTGACTAGAGGAAGATTGTCCAGAGGGACTTTGACTAGAGGAAGATCATTCGAAAGGAGTCTGACTCTGAGGGAGTTTCTCTGGAAGGAGTTCGACTAGAGGGAGATCGTTCGGAAGGAGTTTGACTAGAGGAAGATCGTTTGATAGGAGTCCGACTAGAGGAAGTTTGTTTGGGAGGAGTTCAACTGGTGGGAGATCGTTCGAAAGGAGTTTGACTGGATGAGGTCGTTCGAAAGGAGTCCGACTAGAGGAAGTTCATCTGGGAGGAGTTCAATTGGAGGAGCATCATCTAGAAGGGGCATGGATGGGCTTCAAACCTTCGGGAGGTTCCATAGCATGAACTCGTCACTAAGGAGATTGATGAACCTCAACAGGGAGGAGGTTGGCGACCAAAGATTTTGGACAAAAACTTTGACGGAGGCCATTTTACCTCCAACACTTGTTCTGGTACTTTCGAGTTTGAATTTTGAATGAAGGGAGTATGAAAAAGCTACTGCGACCAAAGTTCTTTGGCAACTTCAACAAAACTTTTTGTCTTTTTTTTAAAATTGGCACTGTGATTTGATATCGAATGATTTGAATGGATGCAGCACCTCAAAAATTCGTCTGGCATGGAGCTCCATGCACGGCACAGTTATTGCCTCATCCAGCGGTAGGTGCGAGTGGGACACACGGTGGGTTGGGGTTGACTAATGGAATCTTGCAATCATAACTTCCTTTGGGGCTCTGATTTTCTATTTAAACTCCTCCCCCTTTATCTATGGTTTCTTGCTTTTGCTTGGGCTTCTTCTTCTTCTTCTTCCTCCATCTCCCATCATCTCCGAGTGTCCTTATTCTCGTCACCCCTGCTCCTTTTACGACTTTTTCGACCATCGGCATCTTTCTTCGATCCTCTTTCATTCTTCCGATCTTCTTCCTGTATCTCCTAGGTCAGTCTTTCATCCCTGTCCTCTTGACTTGTAGTTTCCTTGCATTCTTTGGATTTCTTCAAGTTTTTCTTGGTGAACGTCACTATCCTTCATTTTTTGGGCTTTCACCACCCCTTTTTCCGAGTTCTTTTTTAGGGATTTTATTTGATTTAGCATGATCCAGATGTTATCTAAGTTTTTCCAGTCAAGCAGTTCTTGGAGTTCAGCTGATCCAAACCCCAATGACCTCGAAGTTAGGATGGAAACTACGCCTAGGGGAGTACCTCAGCTAGACTTCAAACCAGAGTCTATTGCCTGCTCTTTGACCATCGAGGACCTATCACTAGTTAGGATTCAGTATAGGGTGCCTGCCGAGTACGAGTTGGAACATTTTGGTTTAAGTGGTCGGGCCTGTGCTCCTCCTCCAGGTCGGTTCTGCTTGTACCTGAAAGTCTTCCATGCTGGATTAAGGCTTCCCATTCTTGACTTCGTTGTAGCCCCTTTTCACTTTTTAAACATCTCCCTTGCCTCGGTAGTTCCAAATTCCTTTAGGTTTATCATAGGATTCCTTGCCCTCTGTATATCCACTGGGGTCTAGCCCATGGTTTCTCTTTTCTGAACCTTCTTCATCTTTAAGCATCATCCTACTGCTAAGGACTGATGGTACATTTTTTTCTAGTCCAACAAGAAGGGGTTGCTTTAGGATGCCCCCTCTTCCATCCAAAATTGAAAGAAAAAGTTTATCTTTGTTTTCTGCCCGACCATTTAGGACTCCCACCTTGGGGATATCGAGGGATTCCATCCGTCGAGCCTCAGGGTTAGAGAATGTAGACCAAGAGTCGATCACTACAATCAGAGGTTACCAAACTCTCTTGATATCCAAGCTAATAAAAGAACAAACTTTATTCAACCTCGGCCTTAGCCCTTTAAATCTGGCGGGTAGCCCTCTTAAAACAAATCCCAACAATGTGCAGCTCGGTCATCTCTTTGCAGGATAGAAGAGAACTTATCAGCCTCCCTAGCATGGTAACCTAGTCTCAATGACTTAGGCCACACCCAACAATAATAAGAATACTGAAGGGAAATCCTGAGGTGGAGGAGGTAGTGTTCTATAGAATTATTCTATTTTAGAACTAGTCATGCATATTTTCTAATCTTAGATCCAAATTTTAGATCTGATCACATCTCATGTGACATCTGAAATCACTTATTTTTTGATTAAAATAGATTTAAAATTAGATCTAAACACTTTTAGAATCTTGGCTCTGATACTAGTTGAAGAAAAATCCTAATTTTTCGGATCAGGTTTGTTCAAATCTGATCAGATCAAGAGATATATTTCAAAATTTTTTTTCTTTGATCCTAATCAGATCTGAGATATTTTAGATCTAATTATTATTATTTTAGAAATAAAATAAAATTTAGATAAATTAAATCAAATTTAATTTACCTTGATAAATCCTATTACCCGTTGATGATCCTGTATGCGGCGGAAGGTTCTGGATCTAGCCACGTAAGTGCCTAGCCTCTACCGATAACTACTCGGGCTAGATCTGAAGATCTTCTTCTTCTCTATCACATCTCCAAAGATCAAATCTGGATTTGATCTGGAGGATCTTCAAAATTCCTTTTGAAGATCAGCAGTCGTCCTTTGCAGCAGCACAGCCTTCTAGCTTTCAAATACAGTGGAATGCGACACTAGAAAACACCATAAAGAAGAAGAAATAAGGGAAAGAGAACTTTTATTAAATAACCACTCACTGGTTTACAATAGAAGCTCTTCCGATCTCTCGATCTCTCACAGATACAAGAGGATTCTTAGATGATCTCTTCCTCTCCCTCCCTCTCTCTCTAATCTATAACCCCACCCTTGAGTGTCCTTTTATATAGAAACAACTCTAGGTTACAAGTCCCTCATGAACTCAACTCTCTAAGTACAAGATAAGAATAAACTCAGAATCTTCGTTCCTATAGGATTCTGCGCAGTCAGATAAAACTATCAAGTTCGTGATTCAAACAAACTCGGATTGCAACGAAACTTAATCCATTTGATTTGGAACAAAAAATACATTAAGATAGTTCCATAATCATTTTAAACCAACTTTTGTGGAGTTTCTAGAATATCACACAAAGTTGCATGGATAAACTGCATTCTGTTACATCTCATTGCACTAGCTTCTTTGCTGACCAATGTACATCTCAAGATATGTGCCCCCAGCCCCATTCTCTTAAGTATTTCTTGTGGATCTTGTACACATTTTTCTAGATAATTCTAGGGCTTAGATTTGGTCTCCAAGTTGCCCAAATCTCAAGAGAGTGTAATCAAACCTTGAACCCATCCAGCGATCCGATCTGGTTTGCATCTTGACCCATGTCCGATCCTACTCCGATTCAAGGAGCCGTGACACCCTTCCCCACCTAAGCCATAATCGCCTCCGACGAGGTTAGGCGGTACTTGTTGATGATGTCTTCAAACTATCATAGTTCATCACCATACTTCCAACTCGCTTCTGAGTCTGCTAGTCCTCTCCATCGGACTAAGTACTGCACCCAGCTGCCCTTCTTCCTGTACGTCGTGATTTTAGAAACCTTCTTGGTGTAATGAACTCATACGGCCACTAGAGCTCTCCTGCTTTGAGTTTGAGAAGGGTTAGTTATGTCCTTTTTGAATGGCTTCAATAGAGACATGTGGAACACTGGATGCACATTTAGCTTGGAAGGCAGCGACAATCGGTACATAGTCTCTCCAATTCGATGGGTGATGATGAAGGAGCCTTCATACCTCCTCACAAGTGCTTTGTGGTAGCCTGACTTTAATCTCATGCGATGGTAGAGTTTTACCAATACCTAATCACCAATCTGAAACTCAACTGCATGCCGCTTTATGTCAGCCTACTTTTTCATTCATTTGGTCGCCTTCAGCAAGGAGACCTGAATCAAATCTATATCCTCCTTCAGATCCCTCATGAACTTGTAGGTGGTTGGAATACATCCCACGTAGTCTACTGCGATTCTCCCTGGAGTGTTTGGTTGCGGCCCTATTATCACCTTGAATGGTGATTTACTAGTTGACTCCAATCGCTGCATGTTGTAACTAAATTGGGCTTGATCTAAGAGTCACACCCAATCCTACTAGTTGGCATTCATATAGTGCCTCAAATACATCTATCGTAATGCATTTGTTCATTCTGTTTGGCCATAAATCTGAGTGTGGAAAGTTGTGGACATCTTCAGCTTCATTCTGAGTGTCCAAAATAACTTGGTCCAGAATCTTCCCATGATGCGAGCATCACGATCAAAAACAATGCTCTACGGTATCCCCCAATATTTCACCACATATATGAAGAACAACCGCACCACATCCTCTGCATGGCAAGTAGTAGGTGCTGGAACGAAGACTCCATACTTTGAGAAGCGATCCACCACTACCATGATGGAGCTATATCCTTCCACTGGAGGTAACCCGATGATGAAGTCCATGGAGACACTCTCCCATGGATGTTATGGTGTAGGCAATGGCTCCAACAACCCCATAGGCTGTTGGTGTTCAACATTGTCTTGTTGTCATACTAGACAAGTGCGAAAATACCCCTCAATGTCATCTCACATATTTGGCCAATAGTAGCTATGTTCATGAGAGCTTGGATCCAATGAACCTCCTGATGTCCTGCCCACATAGAATCATGATGCTCTCACAGTACCTTGCGCCTCTGCCCTCCACCTAAAGGCACATAGACACACAGTCCCCATGTCAAAATCAGCCCACCTTTGATCTAGAAATGGCATGTCTTGCCATCCTTGATGAGTTCACCCATGGATGTGGCCCATGGATCCTTCTCCATCTCGGTCTTGACCCTCTCCATTAAGTCACTTGCAGATCTAGAAGTGGAAGAAACTGCAGCCAACTGTGACTTTCTACTTAAGGCACTAGGAATAGAATTAGTTTGGCCTGGTTTATACTCGATGTGGAAATCAAATTCAATCATCTTGCTTGCTTTGGGGTGAGCTTTGGCTGGGTTTGGAAGTAGCTTGTGGCCATGTTGTTTATGCGCATCACAAACTTAGATCCAAGGAGGTAATGGCACCAAGTTCTAAGGCAATTTACAACCACTGTCATCTCCTTCTCATGAATCATATACCTGCGCTCGATGTCGTTCAACTTTCGACTCTCGTAGGCCACTTGGTGTCTTTCCTGTATGAGCACCCCTCCAATGGTAAAATCTGATGCATCGGTATGAACTTCAAAAGGAACCAAAAAATCCGGTAGCATAATGACCGCCTCCTCTGTGAGCTTGAGATGATCGAATGCCTCCTGACATTGATCTGACCACCACCATGGTCGACCCTTCTTCAACAAATCCATCAACGGGGTGTGTAACTTTGAATATCCAATGATGAACCTCCTATAATAATTTGCCAAACCAAGAAAAGAGTGTAAGTGTGTAACACATATAGGTACCTCCACTCGGCTATGGCTGAAATCTTCGTGGCATCCATCATGAGCTTTCCATCTCCAATGATGGAAATGAAAAATGGCACCCTCTATTGTGCAAACACGTACTTCTCCTTCTTCACAAAGAACTGGTGTTGCCATAAAGTCATGGAGTATACATTGCATCAAAGCACAGAAGGTTGCTGGAGCATTGGTGAGGCCGAAAGGCATGATAAGGTACTCAAAGCTCCCATACCTTGTCACACATGCAGCCTTCTCGATGTTCTCCTCCACCATGCGAACTTTATAGTATCTGCTGCAAAGATCCAACTTGGAAAACCATCATATCTTACGAAGTTGATCGAACAAGTCATCAATCCATGGAATGGGGTACTTGTTCTTCACCTTGAGTTTGTTGAGGGCCCTGTAGTTGATGTAGAGTCTCAACGAACCATCATGCTTCTTTTGAAAAAATACCGATGCTCCATACAGACTCTTCGAAGGTCGGATGAACCTATTATCCATCAACTCCGTTAGCTATCTCCTCAGCTCCTAGAGTTCAGATGGGGCCATCCTATATGATGTTTGAGCTGGTGGACATGCTCCCTGCACCAAATCTATCCACTCATCGATTCTCTTCTTAGTGGCAATCAATTGGGTAATTTAGGGGCATCAGATCCCTAAATTCAATGAGAACACCCTCGATGGGTGCTAGAATCTCTTCTCCCTCCAGCAGATCTTCCTCTTGAATGGATGCAATGTATGTTTGAAGTCCCCTTCTTAGCCCTTTAGCAAGCTGCATTGTCGATAGGACTTTCTGCAGAGTCCCTCTAACTCGCTTCCCTTGAACCATGCAAGGTCCGCTCAAATTCAGGACCACCACCATAATTGAATCCATCTTTATCATGGCATGTAGTTGGGTTAGCAAAGACATATCGATGACCACCTCATAGTCGTCGATAGGGGCGACCACCACTATCACCTATCTAGTCTATGTACCGAATTGGATCTCAACATCTTTGGCTGTTCCGCTTGTAGCCACCTCTATGGAGTTGACCACCTTGAACGTGTGCTCATCACGTTCAATCTTTAGGCTGATCTTCTTTGCCATTCCTAAGTCTATGAAGAAGTTAGTGGCACCCATATCAATGAGTGCCTGAAAGGTGTGACCATTTATATTGATTGGTGCGTAAAGTAGGCCTCATGGCCCCTTAGCCTTCAGGGCATTGAGACTGAGTGAAGCTATCCTTTGGTCGGTCTCTTGCTTCTCCTCTACCATCATAGATGCCATCTTGCCCCTTAATGGACAATCCTTCACCTTATATGGTCCATTGCAAATGTAGAATGAGATAGTGCAGGTACCTTGCACCACCCCTTCGTCCTTCGCTTGAGAAGCCCCTCCACTTAAGCCTGAATTCAAGCCTTTTCTACCTCCCTTGTGACCTCATTTTGCTCCCCCACCTTTGCCCTATGTGGATGCCCTGGGCTTTAGGAGCTGTGGGTTGATTCTTGAACTCGATAAGAGCCTCCGCTTGAGCTATTGCCTCATTCAAATACTTGACTCCTCTTCTCACTGCAACTCCATCTTGGCCCATGGTTTGAGCCCGTCAAGGAAGGTGAAGAGAGAGTCCTCCTGGCTGAGGTCTGGTACCTCCAATAATAATTCACTGAACCCTCGCACATACTCACGCACATCACCCTTTTGCATGAGCCATCGTAGTCATGATCGAGCATCATTCTTAGCAAACTCGGGAAAGAATTGCTTACGAAGTTTAGTTTAGAACTGTGCCTAAGTGGTGATTAGAACAGCCCCTTGCTTCACATCGTCAGTCCGACGTCGCCACCAAAGCATCACCACGTCCCTCAAGAACATGGCCGCCGTGCTCACCTTCATAGCTTCACCCCTTATGCCGATAACCTGTGGGTATTGTTCTCTAACAAAAAGGAAATTATCTACCTCCTTTACGGACCACCGCTCGCAGAACTCCTGCGGCTTGGGAACATCAAGCTTGTGTAGGGGATGCGTAGCTCACTTGTGACCTCCATTATCGAGGTACAAGAGAACACACCCATGGTATTTTTTTTCTTTGAAAGATCAACCACCTGTATTTAGAGAGCTTTCACCATGGTCTCCAACTCCTTGTTGCACTGCAGCACTTCCTCATAGCGCCACACCATATCGAAGGAAATTTGATTCAGCTGAGCAGCGATCTCACTTCGAAGGGTTGCATCCTTATCCTCGAGGTCCTCCACTCATCCTTCAACCTCAGCTATTTGGGCCTCACAATTCCATAGTTGATTGTCAGTGGAGATAATCAGAGATGCAATCTGTAGCCTTTGCAGGGAATCATCAATTGGATGTGCTCCACCCATTGCCATGCCTCCTCCTGAGGTAGGATTGGGATCCAAGGTTGAGGATGATGAATCCCCAGTTCCCACCATGGATGCTGATGTAGAGGTCATCTTCTTTGTTTCTGGTATCGCTCTGACACCAACTATCATGTACGAAGGGATCTCAGAGCAAATCCCAACAACGTCCAGCTCGATCAGCTCTTCGTAGGGTAGAAGAGAATCGATCAGCCTCCCTAGCATGGGAACCTAGTCTCAATGACTTAGGCCATGCCCAACAATAATAAGAACACAGCAGAATGCGATACTAGAAAACACCATGAAGAAGAAGAAGAAATAAGGGGAAGAGAACTTTTATTAAATAACCACTCATCGGTTTACAATAGAAGCTCTCCCGGTCTCTCAATCTCTCATAAATACAAGAGGATCCCTTTCTCTACCTCTCTCTCTCTCTCTGATCTCAAACCCCATCCTTGAGTGTCCTTTTATATAGGAACAATCTTAGGTTACAAGTCCCTCATGAACTTAACTCTCTAAGTACAAGATAAGGATAAACTTAGAATCCCCATTCCTGCCAGACTCTGTGCAGTCAGATAAAACTATTCCTGACTCAAACAAACTCGGATTGCAATGAAACATGATCTATTGGATTTGGAACAAAAAATCCTTTAAGATGATGCCTTACCACTTTGAACCGACATCTGTGGAGTTCCCAGGATATTGCACAAAGTCATGTGGGTAAACTGTATTCTATTATGCCTCATTGCACTAGCTTCTTTACTAACCAACGTACATCTCGAGACATATGCCCTCGGCCCCATTCTCTTGAGTACTCCTTGTAGATCTTGTACATATTTTTTCAGATAATTCTAGGACTCAGATTTGATCTCCAAGTTGTCCAAATCTCAAGAGAGTGTAGTTAGACCTCGAACCCATCCAACAACCCGATCTGATTTGCACCTTAATCCATGTCCAGTCTAGCCTCGATTTAAGGAGACGTGACACTAAAGTCAAGGTCAGTCATCCCCAACCAACGTCGAACCACCTTTCGATGGTATCCATCTAAGACCTGTAGTGAAGGATTTGATGAGGAAAATTCATCATCTGAAGAGGAAGTTGAAGAAGATGGTAGATGAGCTCCAAAGATCAAAAAAAATGCTTTGGAGGCGATGATTGAAGTCACTCGCCTTTGCAAGTTACACATGAAAAACTCTATGAGATTCAACATTAAGAAGGATAACTTCAAGAGGGAGTTGGCCAAAGTTAGAAAGAGCACCAGTGACAAGTCTTGGTCGCTATTTGTGAAGGTCGGCTCCCTCGAAACTAAACTCGAGGTAGCGAAAGAGAAAATTTGCCTATTGGGGGGGAGTTCACCGTGGTCTTTCGTCAAGGCTCGGTATGAATGGGATTGATCACAAAGATTTTCTACCCTTCAAAAGCAACTACATGATGCCAAGCTTGCCTATCAGACCTACTGGTTGGGCTGGTGCGGGAGGATATCCTTGCTAGAGCAGAAGCTCCACACTGCTAACAGTGAGGTGGCGTGGCTTCAACAACAGCTCTCCGATAGTTTTCAGTCTGACACCAGTAGGGAATCAAAGAAGATCGCCTCTTTGAAGAGGATTGTAGGCAAACTCTCGAAGTTAGTTGGGACAGAGAAGGCCAAAGTCCAGTGACTGAAGCTTTAGTTGATTTGTGAGCAGCAGGCCATCAAGAATGCTGAAGCTGAATCAGAAGTTCCAAGGAAGAGAATATGGGGGTCGGATGAGAATTATTGAAGGGTTGATAGGATGTTCCACAACAATTTGATAAGTAGAAAAGAGCTCTAGGTGGAGATCATCAGCCTAAAGGAATCCTTGGTGATGGCTAGTAGTTCCAAGTCCGAAGAACTTGATTCTTCTTAGAACTTCAGTTTTGTTTTCTTTTTTCTTTCTTCTTTGTAATCGATCTTGTAGACCCTCACTCTGTATTCAACTTTATCTTTAATGAAGCCATACTTTCTTCAATCATCCCTTTGCTCCACTTAGGTTTAACATTTGTTCACCTCTTCATTTTCTTTTTTCCTTCTTGTCTCGCATAACCGTGGGTCTTCACTATCCATGTCAGAACAAGGTTCTTCTACTGTTCCTGACATGGTTGGCCTTCCTATCCTCCTATCAGGATAAGATTGTCCTTCTATTTTCGATGGGGTTGGCTTTCCTATCCTCCTATCAAGATGAGGTTCTCCTTCTATTTTCAATGGGGTTGGCCTTTTTTTGTTAGGACGAGGTCCTCCTCCTATCCCTAACAAAGGTATAGGGGCACAAAAGGGTCATTGTAAGGGCCTCTCCCCTCCTTCCATCTTAAATAATCGAAGATCTTCATCACCCATGTTCGAACAAGATCCCACTCTTGTTCCTGACATAGTTGGCCTTTTTGCCTTCCTATCAAGATGAGGTTCTCCTCCTATTCTAGATGAGATTGGACTTTGTTATGTCAAGATCCTCCTTCTGTCCCTAACAAAATATATAGGGACACAAAAGGACTGTTGTAAGGATCTCTCCTCTCCTCTTATCTTAAATAATCAGAGGTCTTCATCACCCATGTTAAGATGAGGTCCCCCTTCGATCATTGACACGATTGGCCTTTTTTGTCCTGCTGTTAGGATGAGGTTCTCCTCCTGTTCTTGATGGGGTTGGCCTTCCATTGTTAGGATGAGATCCTCCTATCCCTAACAAAGATATAGGAGAATAAAATGGCCGTTGTAAGGGCCTCTCCCCTCCTTCCATCTTAAATAACTGGAGGTCTTCATCACCCATGTCAGGATGAGGTCTCCTTCCTATTCCTGACGTAGTTTGATCTTTTTGTCTCCTGATCAGGATGAGGTTCTCCTCTTATTCTTGACGGGATTGGCCTTCCTTTGTTAGGACGAGGTCCTCCTCCTATTTCTAAAAAAGATATAGGAGCACAAAAGGGCCATTGTAAGGGCCTCTTCTCTCCTCCTATCTTAAATAACTGGATGTCTTCATCACCCATTCTAGAACGTGGTCCCCCTCCTACTCCTGACATGGTTTAGGGGCACAAAAGGGCTGTTGCAAGGGCCTCTTCTCTCCACCTATCTTAAATAATCAAAAGTCTTCATCATCCTTGTCAGGATGAGGTTCTCCTCCTGTTCCTGACTCGCTTCGCATTTTTTGTCCTCTTATCAGGATGAGGTCCTTCTCCTGCTCCTAATGGGGTTGGCCTTTCTTTGTTAGGGCAAAATTCTTCTTCCATCCCTAACAAAGATATAGGGATACAAAAGGGCCATTGTAAGTATTAGATATGTGTGCCCTAGAAGTCAGAATTGACTGACATTTATAAAACACTTCTAGAAAAAAAATTATAATTTTGACTATAAATAATAAAATGAGTTATTTTCTATCACATATGTGTATTTAGTATCTGTAATACATCCCTTGAGTTAATGGTAATGATAATTCATATTTTCAAGAGTTAAAAATTTAAGACATGAATTTTTATTTAACAACCCATAAAAGGCCCCTGACCGTAGGATCGTCATGAGGATGGTGATTGATCCGAAAGGTTAGTGTACAATCGCTTCTTCATAATAGATGAGTCTTAAGTCTACGATGTAGAGATACCAAAGTGAGAGTATAGGTATGTTAGATATATGTGCCCTAGAAGCCAAAATTGGCTGACACTTGTAATATACTTCTAGGAGCAAAATTAAAATTTTGACTATAATCAATAAAAAGAGTTATTTTCTATCACATATGTGTATTTAGTGTCTGTGATATATTCTTTGAGTTAATAATAATGATAATTTATATTTTCAAGAGTTGAAAATTTAAGACATGAATAATCATTATTAACTCATAAAATGCTCCTGACCATAGGATCATCACGAGAATAGTGATTGATCCAGAAGGTTGGTGTACAATCACTTCTCTTTAGTAGATGAGTCTTAAGTCTACGGTATGGAGACATCGAAGCAAGAGTATAGGTACTCATTAGAGAATGAGGGCACTGAGCGTGACCACCTCGAGTAGTCATTAGGAAGTCTACCTTCTCGTCAATGACTGATTCGACGCTGTAGTGGTGTGTCTGGTTCTTTGACCTGAGGTGCATCGACAGTTTACCTTGAGGGTGTTATAGTTTGACTACATCATTACTCAGTCTCCAAGCCATACGAAATTCTGAGGTGTATGTTGGCTATAGCATGTTCATTGTAGAAACTAGATTGCATCAAGATGGAATCTATCTACCTCGGTGGTAGAGGAGCAGTCCTATGATGATCATGAGAATCAAGTCCAGAAGCCCATGATCATGGCAGAGTAAAATAATAGAAAGAGTTTCTATTTAAGTTTTCACATCAGACTTGAATCGAATGATTACATCATATGATAGAAACTAGGGTTTGACGAGTTCATCTTAACCCTAATCTGATCGGGGCTCAAGATAGAAGAACTTAATCACATAGGTAGCTACACCAAGAGGTTCGCATTCAGCTCTGATGGGTTGCCACCATATATTGCTAGGTGTCACTGGTGGATTTTTGGAGTAATTAGAATGATTTAGATGATCGATCATTCTAGCAATTCAAATCAGAAGAGTTCTGATCCATCGAAAGGAGTTTCGATGATGTCAATGATAGAGATCATGATATATCTCATTACCATACAGAACTGAACCAACTGGGTCACACAAACAAGGGTTTGAATCTAGTGATCATCAATTGAGCTAATCCAATTCAATTGATCTGAATGAGATTCAATTAGGTTCTGAAAATCGTGCTAGCACTCGATTGAACCTAACGTTCTTCTTTTACTATCATAAATAGTTGTCCTTACTAAGCCAAAGAAGTTTGTGCTCATTCAGAGGCCTTCACCTAGTCTGACTGGAGCCTATCCATATCAAAAAAGGGTTGTCTTATTTTGTAAGACAATACCTATCATTTTTGGTCACCGCCATTTCTCATCCTTTGACTTTGTCAAAAGTTGACTTTGACAGGTCAAATGTTGATCATTGATACTTTGACTTCTGTCCATGTGTCATGCACCTATTGGAGAGCTGGTGGGGGCTTGTCCTTCTGCCAGAACCTGACAAAGAGCAGGGCGCATGCCACCCTTGGCGTGTGCCCAAGCAGGAGGCGCCCAAGAGTCCCTATTGAACAGGAACTCCATCTCCTTTTCGAATTTCGATTAGACTTCTCCTAAGAATCAAGTTTGACTGGTCTTAGGCACCATCTAAGGAGGAATCCAAGGAACTCTATTCCCACCAATCAGATTTAGATCTAATTTCACAAAGGATTACAATTGGTTGGGAAGAAGAGGAGTTGGATCACGCACAGTCTATAAATAAGACCCTACGCCCAACTCAAAGAGCATTGAAAAATCCCATGCCCCAAGGCTGCCTCCCTCCTCCTCCATGCCAAGTCCATCTTCTCCCTCTCCTCTCCACACCCAAAGGTGTTTGGGATCCTGGTTGGTACAATCCAGATGATAGAAAGGCGACAGAAAGCTAGAAGGCTGCGCTGCTGCAAAGGACAACTGCTGATCTTCAAAAGATGTTTTGAAGATCCTCCAGATCAGATCCAAATCTAATTTTTGAAGACATTATAGAAAAGAAGAGAATCTTCAGATCTAGCCTGAGTGGATACTAGTAGAGGCCAGGTACTTGCATGGCTAGATCCAGAACCTTCTGCTGCTTACAGGATCATCAACGGGTAATAGGATTACCCTACATCAAGATAAATTAAATTTGATTTAATTTATTTAAATTTTATTTTTATTATTAAAATAATAAGAATTAGATCTAAAATATTTTAGATTGAATTAGAATTAAATAAAAAAAATTTTGAAATATATCTCTTGATCCGATCAGATCTGAACGAACCTGGTCCAGGAAATCAGGATTTCCCTTCAACTGGTATCAAAGCCAAGGTTCTAAAGTATTTAGATCTAATTTTAAATTTATTATAATTAGAAAGTAAGTAATTTCAAGATGTCACATGAGATGTGATCAGATCTGAAATCAGAAAAAATTAAAATTAAATGATTTAGATCTAAGATTAGAAAATATGCATGACTAGTTCTAAAATAGAATAGTTCTATAGAATAGTCTTGCATGTTTACGATTTAATTTGATTAAATCATATTTTAGATCTATTTATTTATTATTTTTTGATATTATAATTATTATAATAACATCTAAAAAATAGTAAATAAAAATTATTTAATTTTAAACATCATATGAGATATGATTGATGCATGTCTAGACTAGTTGTAGAATAGTTCTACATAGTTATCTAGATTAGAATTTATTTTGATTAAGATCAATTTAAATCTAATTTTTTAGATTATTATGAGATAATTTAGATCTAAAAATATGCATGATTCGATACATAAGATGTATGCAAAATATGCCATGATTAGATCTAATTTGTATATGAGATATATGATATAGATCTAAAACTATTTTGTAGTATTATATGTTTCTGATTAAGGCGTTCCTCTTGGCCGTCATAAGAATGAAGAAGGGTTTAAAGGCCCTCTCCTTCCATCCAATGGGGTATTCTTATGATGTGTAGGGGTGCTGCGCGTTCATCCTTAATCAGAAATCCTAAAACTTATTTTTTGCAAAACCCTAGATCCTGAAATCCTAGGATTTATTGTGCATATTTTGTTTATGAACCCTACTTAATTAAGAATTAAGATTATGAAATATTAATTAGGTCTAAAATTGAGAATTTTAGATCTAAGACATATTCATAATACTGGGTTCGGGCTTGGGTAGCTCAATTAGGTCTAAGCGATTGATCAAACCGAATCAAGAGTTGATTAGATGGGATCAACAATGCTTAAATTGACCAGCCTAATAGGATTAAGTTTGGATCAAGATCGAGTCACGATCAAGCAAGACCTAATTAGGCTCAGAGGTTAGAGTCTGGATTGTAGGCTAACCCAATTGGTTCTGGCTCAATAATTTGGTGTCTAAGGTAAGTTTGGCACATACGATCGACTGATTTTTAATTGGGAAGCTACTTGACCTGAATGCGTTCTTGTACGAGTTAATGGCATATTCCTTCCATCGATCTCACTTACCTGGCCATATCTGTTGACTCAAGTTCTAATTTGAGGTGGTCAATAATTCGAGCTGACCCATGCCACTAGGTTAGTCATAATTGTTATGACTATGACAAGTCTAGTTTAATGAGACCTAAATCAATTCTCCCTAAGAAAAGATTAAGTCTGAGGTCTTCCACCATTGTAGATGTGCGGGCCCTTCCCGGGTTGATTGTTCTCGACTGGATACAGTGGCTCAGTTGCACCGAAAAGATGCAACCATGTCTATTAGGCATTGGATGCTATGGGCTGGAGGATGAGTTGGGCTCAATATTTTGGATATGGTGAGAGACTTAATTAGGAATTCCAAGTCTAGTGCAAATGGTGGGTCTAACTTAACTAAGGAGTGGATCAATATTTTGGATACGGTGAGATTCATAAATTAGAGACCAAGTTTGGGTGCACCATGATTAGAGAATCATTGAACAAGAGTTGTTCACTCATTGGCTAACCCATCACCAATAACTGTTAGGTGAGGTGATGAGTCAGTTGGTGAGACCGCACCACCCACTAGAAATCATTAATCGTAGAGATTTTTGCATCTCTACAAAGGGAGTGTAGGGATCCGAAGAAAATAGTAGGAGCTAATTTATTTAAAAATAAAATTTCTAAATAAATAAATTGGTCAAGTCTTAATTATAATATCTAACTAGAATCTTTGACTCTCTATAGGAAAATGTCTGCATCCAACCCATTAGCACGTAATCCTAACACACATA
>QRFJ01001058.1:290197-309384 GCA_006176705.1 Cocos nucifera
TTGTCCAAGATTCTCCATGAAAGACCTAGGGGTGAAGCTATTCTTATTTAGATTTTAGTCTATTTAGAGATAACCGAATAGGACAACTTTCACATAGAGTACATAGAGAAAGTACTAAAGAGATTATATGGAAACTCTTAAAAGGATAAACCCTTAGATATGAGAATATTCATCTTTCCAAGAAATGTTCCTACACATAAGAAATAAACACATACAAGATCCCTTATGCTTCGCAATGGAGCCCATGTATCCATGCTATGTACCGACCTATATAGCCCATGCTTGAGTGTCACAAGAATATCAGTCAAATCCATGAAAACACGGACTTCTGTGAAATGTATCCTTAATTACTTAAGAAGAACTAAGATTGATGTTGTCTTGTAATGGAGAACTCCAATTCCAAGGAACATAGACTTGGATCAGGTTCGATATAGATGATCGAAATCGACATCTGAGTCCTTTGTGTGCATGTAGTTTGTGTTTACTGAGATTCAAGCAAATGTATAGAATTCCACCATGGAAGCCAGAATTAACGCTGCCAGAGCCGCAAAGAAGCATTCTGGTATAAGAAGTTCTTTCAGAATTAAAATGCCATCAATTGCCATTCTCCTATACTATGACCAATATGCGCCTTAGCCCTTGCTAAGACCAAGTTCTCAACCAAAATCCAGCACATTAATGGCGATACCACCTCATCCCGATTACCTCGAGAAGGTCTTTGTTAGGTCAAAGATCAACCACAGATAAATGTGGCCAACCCACTACAAAGCCGTTGAAACATAAGTCGAAGCCCACCTTGAGAAGATGACTGTAGACTGTGCCAATTGCTTAGACAATGGAAGATTGTTAGAATATAGTCCCTAGAAAGCCAAATTGGCTTGACACTTATAATACTACTTCTAGGAGCAAGAATTAAATTTTGACTATAATAATAAAATGAGAGTTATTTTCTATCACAATTGTATTTAGTGTCTGTATATATCCTTTGAGTTAATGTGAATATAATCTCATATTTCAAGAGTTGAAAAATTTTAAGAATGAATATATCATTATTAACTCATAAATGCTTCCGACCATACAGGATCATCAACGAAATAGTGATTGATCTAAAGGTTGTGTACAATCGACTTCTCTTAGATAGATGAGTCTTAGTCTACGGTATGGAGACATCGGAAGCGAAGAGTATAGTACTCTTAGAAATAAGGGCACTAGAGCGTGACCATACCTCGAGTAGTCCTTATTGAAGTCTACCTTCCGTCAGATGACTGATGCGCCAAAGTAGGTGTGTCTGTTTCTTTGACCTGAGTGCCATCAGCATTTACCTTGATGCTTATAGTTTGACTAATCATTAACCCTAAATCTGATCGGGGCTCAAGATAGAGAACTTAACATATAGTAGCTACACCAAAGTTCCGCATTCAGCTCTGATGGGTTGCTACATATATGCTAGGTGTCACTGGTGATTTTTGGAGTAATTAGAAGATTTAGATGATCGATCATTCTAGTTGATTCAATCAGAAGAGTTTCGATCCATCGAAAGGAGTTTCGATGATGTCATGATAGAGATCATGAATATCTCTCATTACCATACAGAACTGAACCAACTAGTCACACAAAAAGGTTTGAATCTAGTGATCATCAATTAGACTATCATTCAATTGATCTGAATGAGATTAATTAGGTTCAAGAAAATCTGTGCTAGCACTCGATTGAACCTAACGTTTCTCTTTTACTATCATAAATAGTTGTCCTTACTAGCCAAAGAAGTTTGTGCTCATTCAGAGGCCTTCATAGTCTTACTGGAGTCCATAATCAAAAAAGGGTTGTCTTATTTGTAAGACATACCTCTATTTTGTCACCGCCATTTCTCATCCTTTGACTTTGTCAAAAGTTGATTTGACGTCAAATGTTGACATTGATACTTTGACTTCTTCCAGTGTCAGCACCTATTGGAAGCTGGTGGGGGCTGTCCTCTCAAAACCTCAAGGAAAGAGGAAAGGGCGCATGCCCCTTGGCTGTGCCCAAGCGAGCGACCCAAGAGTCCATTTGAAGGAACTCCATCTCCTTTTGCGAATTCGATTAGATTCTCCTAAGAACAATTTGACTGGTCTAGGACCATCTAAGGAGGAATCCAAGAACTCTATTCCCACCAATAGATTTAAATCTATTTCACAAAGGATTAATTGGTTGGAAGAAGAGAATTGGATCACAACAGTCTATAAATAAGACCCTACGCCCAACTCAAAGATGATTGAAAAATCCCACCCCAAGGCTGCCTCTCTCTTCCTCCATGCCAAACCACTTCTCCCTTCCTCTCCACCAAAAGAGTTTTGAGTTTGGTTGGCATAGATGAGAGAAAGGCGACGAAAGCTAGAAGCTGCCTGCTGCATAGGACAACTGCTGATCTTCAAAAGAGTTTTGAAGATCCTCCAAATTAGATCCAATATTATTTGGAGATTATAGAAAAGAGAGATCTTCAGATCCACCCAAGTGGATACTAGTAGAGGCCAGACTTGCGGGCTAGATCCAGAACCTTCGCTGCTCTAGGATCATCAATCGGTAATAGATTACCCACTTTAAGGTAAAATTAAATTTGATTTAAATTATTTAATTTTATTTTTATTATAAAAAAATAATAAGAATATTTAAAACATTAGATTAATTAGATCAAAAAAAATTTTTAAATATATCTCTTGATCCGATCAGATCTGAACGAACCTGGTCCGAAAATCAGGATTTTTCCTTCAGATTTAGCATAGGCTACTGGCGAAAAAGTATCCTGATAGTCAGTGCCTTCGTTGTGACTATAATTTTTTGCCACTAATCTAGCTTTGAATGTCCCCATATTTCCATTCTACACCAATCTTTCTTTTGTAGATCCATTTAACCCAATAGATACTATACCTTTTGGTGATTCTACAAGGTCCAGACTTGGTTTGATGCATCGAGTCAATTTCTGACTTCATTGCCTCTAACCATTTCTCAGAGTCGATATATATATGCCCATTATAGTTTCGCGGATCATCAACTGGAACCCGATACCTTACGAGAATATTTTCTTACTTCTCTGAATAGTACCTAAGTGCCCTCAGGGGGATAGAAATTCTTCATCTATGAGTTAGAGGAGTGAGTGACTGATTGGCCTAAAAAAAACTTTGGATTTGGTTCCATTTGATCCTTAGCTCATGCTCTATGAACTTCTCACCTTCATTTGCCTTTCCAATGCCGCTATCTTGAATAAACTATTTTTCAAGAAAGATGGCATGTCGACTCACAATCACATTGTGGTCTTCTGGAATGTAGAAATAGTATCCTAATGACTCTTTAGGATATCCTATGAATCGAGCTCTAAAGGACCTAAACTCTAACTTGTCCGCTTGTTGTCTTTTGACATGAGCCGGACAACCCCAAATTCTGAGATGACTCAGACTTGGTTTCTTACCGTGCCATATCTCATACGGTGTGGTAGGAACGGTTTTAGAGGGAAACCCTATTCAGTAATAGATTGAAGTTAACAAATGAAGTGTCCCCAAAGAAAATCAGGGAGGTCTGTGAAGCTCATCATGGATCGAACCATATCCAATAGAGTCCGATTTCTCCGTTCTGAAACCCCGTTGAGTTGAGGTGTTCCTGGTGGAGTCCATTGAGAGACTATGCCATTTTTCTTGAGATAGTCTAGGAATTCCTCGGCTAAGGTATTCACCTCCTCGATCTGATCGAAGAACCTTAATGGGTTTTTCAGTTTGTTTTTCTACTTCATGTCTGAATTCTTTGAACTTTTCAAAAGCTTCAGACTTGTGTCTCATAAGATACACATACCCATACCTAGACAGATCATCGGTAAAGGTAATGAAGTAGACAAAATTGCCTCTAGCCGGCACATCAAATGGGCCGCACACATCAGTATGTACTAGGGCAAGGAGATCTGTGGCCCTCTCCCCATGTCCAACAAAAGGGAGTTTAGTCATTTTGCCTTGAAGACAAGGATTCACAAGTTGGATATGACTCGAAAGTCAATGGACTCAATAGCCCATTTTTCTCCAATTTGTTAATCCTATCTTCTGCTATATGACCTAATCTCAGGTGCCATAGATATCTATCATTTGGACTATCCCTAGGTGTTTTGATTTTTGGCATTCACGTTTTGCTCGATAGTTAAAAATAGGTACATCAATATGTAACTGATAAAGACCATTAATAAGGAAAACCATTTGCAATTTTA
Organism: Cocos nucifera; assembly: GCA_006176705.1. Classification (NCBI taxonomy): domain Eukaryota; kingdom Viridiplantae; phylum Streptophyta; class Magnoliopsida; order Arecales; family Arecaceae; genus Cocos; species Cocos nucifera. The sequence continues at coordinate 294,420 of QRFJ01001058.1, forward strand.
TTTCTTTCATAAAGAATGTTACAATGGTCCTTAAAGAAGGTAATCACATAAGCCTTCTTGTGCTAAGCATGAAACAGAAATCAAATTCCTGCTAGCTGCAGGCACATAATAACAGTCTTTTAAAACTAAGTCTAAACCAGATGGTAATCGAAGAGGGTATGTTCCCACGGCTACTGCAGCAACTCTTGCTCCATTACCGATGCGTAGGATCATGTCTCCATCCCTCAGCCTCCTGCTATCCTCAAGACCCTGCATAGAAGTGCACAGATGAGCACTAGAACCAGAGTCAAGCACCCAACTGGATGCAGAAGAAATCGTAAGGTTAGACTCAATAACGAGCATACCTCCAGAAGGACCTTCCTTCTTGTTCTTCAGGGTGGCCAGGTAAGTAGGGGCAGTTCCGCTTCCAATGGCCGTCGCTGTTGCAATGGAAACACTTTCCTTTGCCATCGGCCTTCTTCTTCGGCTTCTGCCTTTTTCTTCTTTCCTCCTTCCACCTTTTGCTTTTTCACAGACTTCTTTTTCTTTCCATAAGACTTTCTTTTGGAAGAAGTCCGTTCCATAGCAAGAACTGAGCCTTTAGAACCTTTCATAGAAAGCTCAGCGGTAACCAGCATATTCATTAATTCGGCCAAGGAATTTTGAAGTTTATGCATGTGGTAATTCATGATGAATTGCCCATATGCATCAGTCAAGGATTGCAGAATAATATCATTCTGCAGATCCAAGTCCAACTTCACACCGAGCTTCTCAAGCTCTTCCATGTCCTTGATCATTGTCAGACAGTGATCTTGGACTGACTGCCCATCACGCATCTTAGCCTTAAAAAGTCATTTCGTGACTTGATATTTGGCTGCGCGACTCTGTTCACCAAACATCTCCTGCAGGTGAGCCAACATTTGGCGAGCAGTCCGATATCTTCATGTTGGCGCTGGAGCTCATCAGACATCGAGCCCAACATGTAAGTATCTGGCCTTATTATCTTCGTCTATCCATTTTTCCAGAGACGCTCTCTGTTCAGCAGATGGACGAGCTGGTAAGGTGGGAGGGTCCTGGTCCAAATACATGGTTAACTTCTCGAAACCCAAAATAATTTTGTAGTTCCTGAGCCAATCTTTATAATTGGGTCCGGTCAGTCTATGTGTGTCCAGGATACGTGCCAAGTGGGTTGGACGCAGACATTTTTCCTGTAGAGAGTCAAAGATTCTAGTTAGATATTGTAATTTTGACTTGACCAATTTGTTTAGGGATTTTATTTTTAAACAAATTAGCTCCCACTATTTTCTCGGATCCCTACACTCCCTCTGTAGAGATGCAAAAATCTCCACGATTAATGATTTCTAGTGGGTGGTGCGGTCTCACCAACTGACTCATCACCTCACCTAACAGTTATTGGTGATGGGTTAGCCAATGAGTGAACAACTCTTGTTCAATGATTCTCTAATCATGGTGCACCCAAACTTGGTCTCTAATTCATGAATCTCACCGTATCCGAAATATTGATCCACTCCTTAGTTAAGTCAGACCCACCATTTGCATAGACTGGGATTCCTAATTGAGTCTCTCACCGTATCCAGAATATTGAGCCCAACTCATCCTCCAGCCCATAGCATCCAATGCCTAATAGACATGGTTGCATCTTTCCGGTGCAACTGAGCCACTGTATCCAGCCGAGAACAATCAACCCCGGGAAGGGCCCGCACATCTACAATGGTGGAAGACCTCAGACTTAATCTTTTCTTAGGGAGAATTGATTCAGGTCTCATTAAACTAGACTTGCATAGTCATAACAATTATGACTAACCTAGTGGCATGGGTTAGCTCGGATTATTGACCACCTCAGATCAGAACTGTGTCAACAGATATGGCCAGGTAAGTGAGACCGGTGGAAGGAATATGCCATTAACTCGTACAAGAATGCATTCAGGTCGAGTAGCTTCCAATTAAAAACCAGTCGGTCGTATGTGCCAAACTTACCTTAGACACCAAATTGTTGAGTCAGAACCAATTGGGTTAGCCTACAATCCAGACTCTAACCTCTGAGCCTAATTAGGTCTTGCTTGATCGATCACTCGTGACTCGATCTTGACCCAGACTTAATCCTATTAGGCTGGTCAATTTAAGCATTGTTGATCCCATCTAACCAACTCTTGATTCGGTTTGATCAACCGCTTAGACCTAATTGAGCTACCCAAGCCCGAACCCAGTATTATGAATATGTCTTAGATCTGAAAATTCTCAATTTTAGACCTAATTAATATTTCATAAATCTTAATTCTTAATTAAGTTAGGGTTCATAAACAAAATATGCACAATAAATCCTAGGGTTTCAGGATCTAGGGTTTTGCAGAAAGTAAGTTTTGGGTTTCTGATTAAGGACGAACACGCAGCACCCCTACACATCATAAGAACACCCCATCGAATGGAAAGGAGAGGGCCTTTAAACCCTTCTTTGTTCTTATGACCGGACGGCCAAGAGGAACGCCTTAATCAGGAACATACAATAATCTACAAAAACTAATTAGATCTATATCATATATCTCATATAAAAAATTAGATCTAATTCATGGCATATATTTTGCATACATCTCATGTATCAATCATGCATATTTTTTAGATCTAAATTATCTCATAATAATCTAAAAAATTAGATTTAAATTGATCTAATCAAAATAAAATTCTAATCTAGACCCTAATTATGTAGAACTATTCTACAACTAGTCTAGACATGCATCAATCATATCTCATATGATAAAATTAAATTTAATTTATTTTTTTATTTTAGATGTTATTATAATATTTATAATATCAAAAAATAGTAAATAAATAGATCTAAAAATTATGATTTAATCAAATAAAAATTATGATTATACAAGACTATTCTATAGAACTATTCTATTCTAGAACTAGTCATGCATATCTTCATAATTCTTAGATCTAGATTAATTAATTTTAATTTTTTAATTTTCTAATTTTAGATCTGATCACATCTCATGTGACATCTAAAATCATTAATTTAATTAAATTAAATTAGATCTAATAAATTTTTAAGAACCTTGGCTCTGATACCAGTTGAAAGGAAAATCCTGATTTTTGGGGTCCAGGTTCGTTCAGATCTGATTGGATCAAGAGATATATTTCAAAAATTTTTTCTTAGATCCTAATCAGATTTGATATTTTTTAGATCTAATTTTATTGATTTAATAAATAAAAAATTAAATTAAATTAAATCTAAATTAGTTTTACCTTGATATGGATAATCCGATTACCCATTGATGATCTTGCTGATTGCCTGAGGTTCTGGATCTAGCCATACAAGCGCCTGGCCTCTATCGATATCCACTGAGCTGGATCTGAAGATCTTCTCCTTCTTTATCATATCTCTAAAAATTAGATCTAGATCTGATTTGGAGGATCTTTGAAACTTCTTTCAAAGATCTGCTGTCGTCTCTGCAGTAGTGCTGTCTTCTTCCTTTCTCGTTAGACTTTTTTTACCTGAATCACACTAATCTGAAGGCCCAACTTCCTTGGGCATGGAGAGGAGAGAGACGATCAGAAAGGTGGCATGGAGGAGGAAGAGGGGCAGCCTTGGGGCATGGCTAAGAAAAGTTCTCTTTAAGATTGGGCGTAGACAGGTCTTTATATAGACCCTACTGTGCCATGTAGTGCCACATCACCTCGACCAATCGCATTGCTTTATTCAATCAGATCTAAATCTGATTGGTGGAATGACATTACCTGATCCAATCAGATGAGAGACCCATCGATTCATCCTAAGGTGGCACCCAAGACTGATCAAAATCTATAGGTGAGGGTCACCTAGTTTGAATCCAAGAAGCAACCTAGAGTCCCATCCATATGGGACTCTAGGCATCCCTATCCATGGGCACATGCCATCCTAGGCATGCACCCCTTCCTTTTATATTTTAGGAAGGGGACAAGCCCCTATCCGCTCTCCAATAAGTGCATGACATATGGGCAGAGGTCCAAGGGTCAAAGGTCAATGTTTGACCAAAGTCAAAGGATAAGAATTAGCAGATGATGGAAAATGGCAGGTGTTATCTTAAATTTATCTTATAAATTAAGACAACTTTTTTTCTAACCTGGACAGGCTTTAGTTAGATTAGGTAAAGGTACCTGAGTGAGCATAAACTCATTTGGCTCAGTCGAGACAACTATTAATGATAGAAAAAGGAGAATGTTAGGTTCAATCGTATGCTAGCATGATTTTCTTGAATATAATTCAAATCAATTGAACTGGATTAGTCCAATTGATGATATCCAAATTCAAACTCTTATTTGTGTGACTCAGTTAGATTCAGTTCTATATGGTAATAGGATATGTCATTGATGCGTGCTAATTTATAGCTATGGCAAGTGCACCAGTCGATCAAGTAATAAAGTGAATGAGTAGAGTATCATCCCTAGAGGATGGGAAAACAAGTATTGAAAAGCTCTATCCTATGCTTTATTTAGAAGATCAATTTATGAGAATAAAAAATTAACGAACAAAATAAAGAAATAATTAAAAATTTTTAAGAAAATAGAGAGATTGTAAATTATTAGGATTTTAAACTCAAGAGCAATGGATTACTAAGGCAATCGGTTCACCAACTCAGTCAATACAATATTCAGATTTTTAGATTAATTTTATTTCATGTGACGGTGGAGTCTCCTAATTTATTCACTACCCTTTGGTCCAGGCATAGCAAAACTATTAATATTTATTAATTATCCTTTGGTCCAGGTGTAATTTAAATAAATATTAATGCATTAGGTTTTGTGAAATCCTCTAATTAAAATACGCTGCGTCCAAAGCGCACTAAAATTCCTGCATGCATATGAATTCTAATTTGATTCATAATACAAGGTATATAATCAAGAAGCAATAACATAGATGTACTTGGTCCGTAACATCTATGTTCATCAGATCAATTAGAAGATGGCCAGTAATCTAAAAGCATTAAGATCAGATTTATATACTCCTCATGAATAAAATTTAAAAATAAATCATACTGAATATTGCATCAAAAGAGTGGCTACACCTTAGCCTTAGTAAAAAAAAATTTAGTTCATGATAACAAGTTCAAAAATAGCAAATAAAATAAAAAGCATAGAGAAATTAGACTGTTTGATTGCTGAAATTGATTGTCTGTTGCTCTTGATGTGGAGAACTTGGTGAAGAAGAAGAGGCTCCTTGATCGATGTCTTGATTGTCGAAGAAAAATCTTTTTCTTTCTCTCAAATCACTCTTCTCTTTCTACCTCTCTCCTCTCTTTTCCTTTTTATTTTTATTTTTTTTTATTTCTAACTCTCTTCCTTTTTCTCTTTTTCTCTATTTCTCCCTACGACTTCTTTCTTCTCTCCCTCTCTCTCATTTTTTTTTTCACGGCAACAATAGGTTTTTATAGATAAAGAGTTTGATTTCCCTCCAAAATCTATCAAAAATTAGGTTTAAGACTCCCAAAACAACTCAAATTAAGATCTAGGTAATTCTACCCATTCGATGTTGATCAAATGATCCAAAAACCACTTAAAAACCCCTTAAAATAACCCAGATCAAGTTGGATTTCATATCAGTCATTGGATCAACCATTAGATTGAATCTGGGCCGTCCGATCATATAGAAAGAAGCCTTCTGATCTTTAGTTTAACATCGGGATGAATCTCAACCGTTGGATCTCGACCGAGGGCTGCAGATGCCATCCATCAGCGCCTTCATTTCGGCCATCCGATCGAGTTTCAATGAAAACCGCTCGTTGGATCAGCCAAAATTCCCAAATTGACTCCGTGGACCATGCGCAAGCCCGATGTTGCGTGGACCGCTGCATTCTTCAAGCAATCAGAGCACACTTTTTGCTATGAAATTTTTGAAATATCCTTTAGATGGTCCACCGTGCGCCACAAAAAATGTTGATGTCATCCTGATGTTAGCATTGCATCGACGGGTTGGTCTACTATTTCGATCGAACCGGGCCGAACCGCCGATCCGATTTTCTGAACCGATTTGAATCGAACCGATTTTTTTTTTTGAAATTCAATTCTGGGCTCGTTTGAAGTCCATTTTGCCTGAAATTTATTTCATTTAAGCTAGAAAAATAAGATCTTCATATTGGTGGCCTTCTTTCCTGCATAAGATTAATAAAAATATCAATTTCTAATAAAATAGATTAATTTATTTTATAATTTAATACTTTTATTAGTATATTTTTACCACTTATCACACCCCCCAACTTAGTCATTGCTAGTCCCTTAGCAATGTTTTATTTAATACCATGTTTCAATAAGATTATCCATCACAAAGATAAAATCTAGGATTAAAGGTCAAAAAGTTTAGAAAATACTGCTAACTAAGCATTGAGCTTCAGAAGCAAATTTTTCAGTCAATACAATTAAAAACTTTCTTAGAGTACATCAAAGATCTATAGCACTTGTGTTCGTGATGACTAACTTTAGCATTTCAGTATTAAATTAAAAGAACAAAAGTATCCTTCTCTTATCACCTATTTTGGTCAATTTTCTATACATTCTCAATTTTATACTCATGAATTAAGGTAGCTTTCACACTGCCTTTTCTTTTCTTTTTTTTTTTTTTTTACTGTGCTGAGCATCCTGGCCTTTCCTTCACCATTTTACGTGAATTTTCACACTTGACCTAGGTGCAGAGACCCAGTTACTAGGCTTTGGGCAATCCACATATACTCTATCTTTTGCACTTTATTTTATAGGCAGGTAGCTCTTTCCTTAAATTCAAGTTTCTTTGATTAGAATGTATATTAATTACCAATTTTTAGTGATAATTGAATCCTCAGTTGGCCTTATAATCAATACCTACTTTGCCTTGTTAGTGTGCATGTGCAATAAAGAAGTGCTAATAATCTTTTAATGACCTAAGTAGGCTGCTAAAAGTTGACCAACTAATCTACTTCTTTAACTCATTACATTCATTAGCAAATAATTCTATCTTTTATCACTTATCCAGTTTATCTTGCTCAAGATTTTCTTCTTGACACATGGTTTTTTTTTTTTTTAAACTTATTCTACATTGTCTTAAAGGAGAAAGAAAAATAAAGGGATGCAATAAAGGATAGGAAGGAATACACCTGATTTGGTTCAGTCTGGTTCTTTGGAGCTTTGAAATTTTGCTTGAGTTCTCATTGATTTTTCTGCAAAATTGAAAATACACACCAGAGCAGTAAAAGAGCAACAACAAATTACTGAAAAATAAAAAAAAAGAAAAATGATCAAAACTAAAAAGAAAAGAAACAACCTATCTAGTAGTTCTGATTTATAGTCTTCAGCTTGACTTTCTTTGAGTTCTAAAGTGGATCAATCTGGTGCCACTTCAATTGGAATACTTTCATGTTTGATCGAGTCCTCTTTCAATTTGACATTGCTCGCTTTTATAGTCTCAAACCTATTTTCTACAGAATTCTCATATAATGGATTGTCAATAATATCAATTAGAAAATAAGTTTGATTATCATCAGGATGTTTAGTATCTTTGAAAACATTAAAAGTAACTTGTTCATCTTGGACTCTAAGAATTAATTTTTCTTGTTGAACATCTATTAAAGCTCCTCCAGTAGCTAAAAAGGGTCTCCCTAAAATAAGGGGTACATCATAATCTTCTTCCATATCAAGAACAATAAAATCAACAGGAAAAATAAACTTGTTTACCTTTACCAAGACATCCTCCACTATACCTCTTGGATATTTAATGGATCTATCGGCTAATTGAAGAGTAATAGTGGTAGGCTTTGGTTCTCCTAGACCCAGCTTCCTGAAAATAGAAAAAGGCATGAGATTAATGCTTGCTCCTAAATCACATAAAACTTTATCAAAACTACAATCACCAATAATGCAGGGGATAGTAAAACTCCCTGGATCTTTTAGCTTCTGTGGTAATTTATTTTGAAGTATTGCTGAGCATTCTTCATTCAAATTTATTCTCTCATGCTCCTTCAGCTTTTTCTTATTTGTTAAGATTTCTTTGAGAAACTTGGCATACCTGGGCATTTGAGTAATAGCATCTACAAAAGGAATATTAATATGTAAATTCTTTAAAATTTTGAAAAAGTTAGAAAATTTCTTATCTGGATGCTGTATTTGTCTCTCTGGGAATGGTAGTGGCGGCACGTAGGGCTTCACATTTGGATCAGCAAACCGTATACCTGGAGACCATCCATCTGCTGGTTGTTTTGGTGACTGACGAATTTTGAGTTGATGGTTCCTTATTTGTAGTTGGCTCTTCAGTCTCATTCTTCTGATGTGGCTCCTCCAGCTTTGTACCACTTCTTAGGGTGATAGCATTGACTTGCTCCCTTGGATTTGTCTCCGTATTGCTTGGCAAGGATCCTTGAGGTCTCTCGGAGATTATCTTAGCCATTTGACCTATTTGCATCTCCAAGTTTCGAATTGCTGCTGTTTGGTCCTGCCTAAGTTTGGCTTCCAAATTTTTTATAGTTGCTTCTTGGTTTTGCATAAATTTGACCATCAGCTCTTCCATGTTGGACTTCTTTTCAGGTACTTGGAATCCCGGGGGTGGCTGTTGTGCTGCATTTTGATTGCTCCATGAGAAATTTGGGTGCTGCCTCCACCCTTGATTGTATGTGTTGGAGTAGGGATTGTTTTGTTGCGGCCTGAAAAAATTACCAATATAATTAGCTGTATCAGTTGTTTTAGCAAAAGGATTACCTGTCTGGCAATTGCTCGTATCATGTCCTCCTCCACACAGGTCACAAGTAATGCTCTGAACATGCATAGCTGTTCCCTTTAAGTTGTTGACTTCGGCTCTAAGGGCTGCAATTTCAGCTAGTAAGTTGGCACGCAATCTACTCCCTGCACAGCTGCTAGTCTTTTTGGCATCATGCGCTCTGTCTGCCATTGATAGCTATTTGATGCCATCTCATCGATCAGATCGAAGGCTTCTTCCTCCATTTTTTGATTAATGGTTCCTCCTGCTGCTGCATCAATCATAGAATCGATTAGTAGGAGATAAACCATTATAGAAAGTTTGTACCTGAAGCCATACGGATAGTTGATGATGTGGACTTCCTCCTTTAGGAATTTCTAAAATAGCTTCCAAAGAACCTTAAGTTTTTCATTTTTTTTACTTCATGTTAATTCTTGCTTTCAGCTAGACTTATGCTCATAAGAACACAACATACTAGACAAATCATGTAAAGATGAAGTAGATAAAGTTGCCTCTAGCCCATATCAAATAGGCTGCACGCATCAGTATGTACTAAGGCAAGAAGATCCATGGCCCTTTCCCCATGTCCTATAAAAGGAAGTTTAGTCATTTTGCCATGAAGACAAGATTCATAAATTGGATATGACTCAAAAGTCAATGGACTCAATAATCCATTTTTTTCCAATTTGTTAATCCTATCATCTGCTATATGACCTAGCCTTAGGTGCCATAGATACCTATCATTTCGACTATCCCTAGCTCATTTTAATTTTATGGCATTCACATTTTGCTTAAAATTAAAAATGGATACATCAACATGTAACTGATAAGGATCGTTAATAAGAAAACCACTTGCAATTTTGTTTCTTTCATAAAGAATGTTACAATGGTCCTTAAGAAAACTAATTACATAGCCTTCTAATGCAAGGCAAAAAATAGAAATCAAATTCCTGCTTGCTGCAGGCACATAATAACAGTCTTTTAACACTAAGTCAAAACCAGATGGTAGTCGAAGAGGATATGTTCCCACGGCCACGACAGCAACTCTTGCTCCATTTTTGATGCGCAGGATCATCTCACCATCCCTTAGCCTCCTGCTATCCTCAAGATCCTGCATAGAAGTGCATAAGTGAGCACTAGAACCAGAGTCAAGCACCTAACTGGATGCAGAAGAAATCATAATGTTAGACTCAATAACGAGCATACCTCCAGAAGGATCTGCCTCCTTCTTTAGGGTGGCCAGGTAAGTAGGGCAGTTCCACTTTCAGTGATCGTCATTATTGCAATGGAAATACTTTTCTTTATCAGCGGCCTTTTTCTTTAGCTCTACTTTTTTCTTCTTTCCTCCTTCCACCTTCTGCTTTTTCGTAGGCTTCTTCTTCTTTCTAAAATACTTTCTCTCGAAAGAAGTCCATTCCATAGAAAGCACTGAACCTTTAGAACCTTCATGGAAAGCTCAGCGATAACCATCATGTTCATAAGTTCAGCCAAAGAATTTTGAAGTTTATGCATATGGTAGTTCATGATGAACTACCCATATGCATCAGTCAAGGATTGCAAAATTATATCATTCTACAGATCCAGGTCCAACCTCACCTCAAGCTTCTCAAGCTCTTCCAAATTCTTGATCATCATCAGACAATGATATTGGATTGACTGCCCATCACGCATCTTAGTCTTGAAAAGTCGTTTAGCGACTTGATACTTGGCTGCACTCTATTCACCAAACATTTTCTGTAGGTAAGCTAACATTTGGCGAGCAGTCCTGATATCTTCATGTTGGTGCTGAAGTTCATCGGACATCGAGCCCAACATGTAGTATCTGGCCTTGTTATCTTCGTCCATCCATTTATCCAGAGATGCTCTCTGCTCCATGGATGGATGAGCTGATAAGGTGAGAGGGTCCTGGTCCAATACATGAGTTAACTTCTCAGAATCAAAATAATTTTGAAGTTTTGGAGCCAATCCTTGTAATTTGGTGTGGTCAGTCTATGGGTGTCCAGGATACGTGCTAGTGGATTGGATGCAGATATTTTACTATAGAGAGTCAAAGTTTCTAGTTAGATATTATAATTAAGACTTAACCAATTTATTTAAAAATTTTATTTTTAAATAAATTAGCTGCTACTATTTTCTCGAATTCCTACACTCTCTCTATAGAGATGCAAAAATCTTCATGATTATTGATTTCTAGTGGGTGGTGCAGTCCCACCGACTTACTCATCACCTCACCTAATAGTTATTGGTGATGGGTTTGCCAATGAGTGAACAACTTTTGTTCATTGATTTTCTAATCATGGTGCACCCTAACTTGGTCTCTAATTCTTGAATCTCACTGTGTCCGAAATATTGATCCACTTCTTAGTTAAGTCAGACCCACAATTTGCATAGATTGGATTCCTAATTGAGTCTCTCACCGTATCTAGAATATTGAGCCCAATCCATCCTCCAGCCTGTAGCATCCAATGCCTAATAGATATGGTTGCATCTTTTTGGTGCAACTAAGCCACTGTAACCAGTCGAGAATAATCAATCCTGAAAAAGGCCCACATATCTACAATGGTGGAAGATCTTAGACTTAATTTTTTCTTAGGGAGATTTGATTTAGGTCTCATTAAACTAGACTTGACATAGTCATAACTATTATGACTAATCTAGTGGCATGGGTTAGCTCGGATTATTGACCACCTCAGATCAGAACTGAGTCAACAAACATGGTTAGGTAAGTGAGACCGATGGAAGGGATATGCCATTAACTCGACAAGAATGCATTCGAGTCGAGTAGCTCCTAATTAAAAACCAGTCGGTCATATCTGCCAAACTTACCTTAGACACCAAATTGTTGAGCCAGAACCAATTGGATTAGCCTACAATCCAGACTCTAACCACTGAGTCTAATTAGGTCTTAGCTTGATCGATCACTCACGTGACTCGATCTTGACCCAGACTTAATCCAATTAGGCTGGTCAATTTAAGCATTGTTGATCCCATCTAACCAACTCTTGATTCGGTTTGATCAACCGCTAGACCTAATTAAGCTACCCAAATCCAAACCCAATATTATGAATATGTCTTAGATCTAAAATTATCAATTTTAGACCTAATTAATATTTCATAATCTTAATTCTTAATTAAGTTTAGGGTTCATAAACAAAATATGTAAATAAGATCCTAGGGTTTCAAGATCTAGGAATTTGCAGAAAATAAGTTTTTAATTTCTGATTAAGGATGAACATGCAGCACCTCTACACATCATAAGAACACTACATCGAATGGGAGGAGAGGGTCTTTAAACCCTACTTTATTCTTATGACCGTCAAGGAGAACACCTTAATCAAAAATACAACTAATCTATAAAACTAATTAGATCTAAGCATATATCTCATATAAAAATTGATCTAATTAAAATATATTTTGCATACATCATATCATGCATATTTTTTAGATCTAAATTATCTCATAATCATCTAAACAATTAAATTTAAATTTGATCACATCAATTAAAATTTAATCTAGACCTTTTGTAGAACTACTTTACAACTAGTCTAAATATGCAACTATCATATCTCATATAAATAAATTAAATTTAATTTTTTTTTCTATTTTTTTATCTAATTATAATATTTATAATATTAAAAAATAGTAAATAAATAGATCTTAAAATCATAATTAATCAAATAAAATTTATGATTATACTAGTCTACACATAGAATAATTCTATTCCTAGTCTAGTTATGTATCTCATACATTTTAGATCTAGATTAATTAATTTTAATTTTTAATTTTTAATTTTAGATCTAATCATATCTCATGTGATATCTAAAATTATTAATTTATTAGATTAAATCAGATCTAAATAAATTTTATGCAACCTGGCTCTGATACCAGTTGAAGGAAAAATAAAATTTTCTGAGTCAGGTTCGTTCAAATCTGATTGGATCGAAAGGTATATTTTTAAATTTTCTTCTTAGATTCAAATTAGATCTCATACTTTTTAGATCTAATTTTATGATTTGATAAATAAAAAAATTAAATTAAATTAAATCTAAATTAATGTTATCTTGTTTGGATAATCTGATTACCCTTTGATGATCCTACTGATTGCCTGAGGTTCTGGATCTAGCCATGCAAGCGCCTGGCCTCTACCGATATTCACTCAAGCTGGATCTAGAGATCTTCTCTTTCTTTATCACTTATTCAAAAATTAGATCTAGATCTAGTTTGGAGAATCTTCAAAACTCCTTCTGAAAATCAGTAATCATCTCGGAGCAGTGCTGCCTTCTTCCTTTCTCGTCAGCCTTTTCTTGCCTAGATCGCACCAAACTGAAGCCCAACTTTCTTAGGTGTGGAGAAGAGAGAGAGGGTCAAAAGATGGCATGGAGGAGGAAGAGGGGAAGCCTTGGGGTGTGTGGCCCCAAGAAAAAACTCACCCAAAAAAAGATGGGCGCTTACGATTAGGGGTTTCTCTGTCTCAATAGACACCTCTACATTTGACGGCGCCAATGGCCAGGGTGCACGCGCATTGCCCCCTTCCACTCCCCGCACGCTCGCTCTATATAGTGCGCCGTTGCTTCGAATCTATTCAGATTCTCCTGCTCGGTCCGCCATATGATCAGGACAAACCGCACACTCGCAAGTCAGATTGAGAGGGTCCGCGAGGAATAACTCACGAGGTCATACCCTCTCTCGTAGATTGCAGCGCGTAGTGAGAATGTAAGGTGGATTTATAGCACACCTCCACGTCTGGCGTTTGGACCAGTTCCGACGACACGCAAGCTGGGAGTCCCCCATTCCGGCTTCAGCTGTACTCTGGTGTTGTGCAGCGTGCCACACTGCTACTACGCAGTCACAGCCCATCCCCCAGGCACGCCTGGCCACCCTTCACCGTATTACCACTCTTCAAATCGAGAAATGCGCACGTCGGACTTGGTTAACAATGACCACTTGTTCGTCTCCCAATCAACGCGCGCCGGTGGCATTTTGACACCGGGACTACGGGGAAAATGCCCCGTCAGAGGCACATGCGGCAGGTACCCGAAAATCAGGGATCATATGAGGGTTGCGCTTGCGTGATTTCCGCAAAGTTCAAAGTCACCCAAGCACTAGTAAGTTGAACTGAGAAACCGAAGGACAACCGCAAACTCGGGCAGAATGCTGAACTTCGGTACCCTCACGTGGTATTATCATCAACAATCCTCTGCGCTGCTCAATTAGCGGAATTCACGACAACCCATGTTTTGCTAACTAGACCCAAGCTCCAATCAAACCAACGGTAAAAGATCTACCTCGAGTGGCTCATCACTTATAATACACTTGTCGGCACGCCTACGCGATAACCACTATGTGCGGAGTTGCATACAAGCAGAGGCTCGCACCCTGCCCACGCGGTAACACCCGTTCTCAAGGGTCTTCCCCAATCCGCGTAGTTGCTACGCGACCGATTTTCTTGAACCGAAATTGAATCTAATTTCAAATCAATTAAACTGGTTACCTCCAATTGATTCGATATCCCAAATTGCCATCACCCTTATTTGTTGTGATCCAGTTTAGGGGGTTCAGTTCTTGAGCGGTCAGGACTGCGCCCGATTGAGGGATTTCAGCTTGGTTATACACTCTCCCTTTAGCGCAGGTTCCAGGAACATCATCCCCGAACCACACTCCTTTGCTCGCAACTGGATGGCGGACTGCGAGAGTAACACCCTGCCACCTATCCCGACGCACGTATAGCCAAATGATGACTCCGCGGATCTCTAAATCCATGTGTTCTCATTTTTTTCCGCACCCACGTTCCACCCAATGAACATACGGGAGGTAGGGGTCTTTAGTTCCGGGTATGCCCCCCCGGGCAAAACCCATCAAAGGTCTAGAAGTTATCAATGGAAGTCGTCGATCGATAGCGCCTCTGTAGTCTCACTGTGTAATTAAAGTCTTTCTATCTTGAGCCCGATGTCAGATTAGGATTTAAGGTGAACTCGGTCACCCTAATGTGCCATACACGAAATAGGACTTTCAAACCACAAGCTACAATTCGAATTTCCAATGTCCCAGATCGCAGGAACAACGATCCCTTAATAGAAACTCCTCTTCTATAAATTCACTATTCACTCTTCTACATGCCCATGGGCCACCTACGGAAAACTTAACTGTACTTGGCATCTCCAATTTGAAGCATCAATCATAGCGGCGCTACCATGGTGCCCTCCGCACGCAAGCCCCGTGTCACACCCCGACACCCCCACCAGACTCATCTTACCACTGCTAACGGTCTCT
>QRFJ01001059.1:0-15813 GCA_006176705.1 Cocos nucifera
GTGTCAGATATCAATCGGTCATTGCCTAGCAATCCAGACTCTAACCACTGAGGCCTATTAGGTCTTAGCTTGGTCGATCACTCGGACGCGACTTAATCTATTCAGGCTGGTCAAATTTAAGGCATGATCCATCTAACAGCACGATTTAATTCAACGCTAGAACTTATATAATGAGTCTCAAGTCTGAATTACACATATGTTTGTGTAAACATAGTTTAGGAAAATTTTAATTTTAGATAAATATGTTTTATATAATTTAATTATATTAATTTAGGGTCACAATATAAACATACCAATAAGATCTAGGATTTTCAGGATATAGTTTTGCAAAAGTAAGTTGTCAAATTTTTGATTAAAGGAGAACGTGCAGCTACACTATAACATCTTAAACATCCATAATTAGAAGGAGAGGATCATTTAGCGATTTACTATTCTTATAGACCATGGTACAGTCAAGGGAACGCTCTTAATAAATACAAATAATTTCTTATTAACTAATTAATCTAAGCATATACCTCATATAAGAAAATTGATCTAATTAAAATATATTTTATATATATTACATGTATCATGCATGCATATTTTTCAAATCTAAATTATCTCATAATCATCTAAAAAATTAAATTTAAATTTGATCTCATCAAATAAAATTTAATCTAGACCTATTTGTAGAACTATTCTACAACTAGTCTAAACATGCAACTATCATATCTCATATGAATAAATTAAATTAAATTTATTTTTTATTTTTAGATCTAATTATAATATTTATAAGATCAAAAAATAGTAAATAAATAAATCATAAAATCATATTTAATTAAATAAAAATTATGATTATACTAGACTACACATAGAATAATTCTATTCCTGGTCTAGTTATGTATTTCATACATATTAGATTTAGATTAATTAATTTTAATTTTTTAATTTTTTAATTTTAGATCTAATCATATCTCATGTGATATCTAAAATTATTAATTTATTAGATTAAATCAGATCTAAATAAATTTAATAAGAACCTGGCTCTGATACTAGTTGAAGGAAAAATCGTGATTTTTTGGGATCAGATTCGTTCAGATCTGATTCGATCGAGAGACATATTTCAAAAATTTTTTCTTAGATCCTAATCAAATCTAATATTTTTTAAATCTAATTTTATGATCTAATAAATAAAAAAATTAAATTAAATTAAATCTGAATTAGTTTTACCTTGATATGGGTATTCCAATTACCCGTTGATGATCTGCTGATGGCCTGAGGTTCTGGATCCAGCCATGCAAGCACCTGGCCTCTATCGGTATCCACTCGAGTTGGATCTAGAGATCTTCTCTTTCTCTTTATTTTTTTCAAAAATTAGATCCGGATCTGATTTGGAGGATCTTCAAAACTCCTTCTGAAGATCAGCAGTCATCTCTGCAGTAGTGCTGCCTTCTTCCTTTCTCGTCGGTCTTTTCTTGCCTGGATCGCACCAATCTGAAGCCCAACTATCCTTGGGCATGGAGAGGAGAGAGATGGCCTGAAGGTGGCATGGAGAAAAGAGAGGGACAGCCTTGGGGCATGGCTAGGAGAGGAGACTCTAAAAAGTGGGCGCAAATAGGTCTTTATATAGACCCTGCTGCGCCATGCAATGCCACATCACCTCAGCCAATCACATTGCTTCATTTAATCAGATCTAAATCTGATTGATGGGATGACATCACCTGATCCAATCAGATGAGAGACTCATAGATTCATCCTAAGGTGGCGCCTAAGACTGGTCAAAGTCTATAGGTGAGGGTCACCTAGTTTGAATCCAAGAAGCAACCTGAAGTTCCATCCATATGGGACTCCAGGCATCCCTATCCATAGGCGCACGCCATCCTAGGCATGCACCCCCTCCTTTCTAATTTCTAAAGAGGAGACAAGCCCCTATCTGCTCTCCAATAAGTGCATGACCCATGGGCAAATGTCCAAAGGTCAAAGGTCAACGTTTGATCAAAGTTAAAGGACAAGAATTAGCAGGTGATGAAAAATGGCAGGTGTTGTCTTAAATTTATCTTATAAATTAAGATAGCTCTTTTTTGATCTAGACAAGCTTCAATCAGATCAGGTAAAGATACCTGAGTGAGCACAAACTCATTTGGCTCAGTCGAGACAACTTTTAATGATAGAAAAAGAAGAATGTTAGGTTCAATCGAGTGCTAGCATGATTTTCTTGAATCTAATTGAATCTAATTCAAATCAATTGAACTGGATTAGTTCAATTGATGATATGCAGATCCAAATTCTTATTTGTGTGACCCAGTTAGATTCAATTCTGTATGGTAATGGGATATGTTATGATCTCTATCATCGACATCATCGAAACTTCTTTCGATGGATCAGAACTTTTTTGATTCAGACAACTAGAATGATCGATTATCTAAATCATTCTAATTGCTCCTAGAATCCACCAGTGATACCTAATAGTATATGATGGCAATCCATCAAAACTGAAGATGAACCTCTTGGTGCAGCTACTTGTGTGATTAAGTTCTTCTATCTTGAGCCCCGATCGGATTAGGGTTAAGATGAACTCGTCAAACCCTAATTTCTATCATATGATTTAATCATTCGATTCAAGTCCGATATGAAAATCTTAATAGAAACTCTTTCTATTATTTCACTCTCTGCCATGGCCATGGGCTTATGGACTTGATTCTAATGATCATCATAGGGCTGCTCCTCATCCACCGAGGTAGATAGATTCCATCTTGCTGCAATCCAATTCCTACAATGAACATGCTATAGCCAACATACACCTCAGGATTCCGAATGGCTAGGAGATCGAGTCATGGTGTAGTCAAACTATAACACTCTCTAGGTGAACTGTCGATGCACCTCAGGTCAAACAACCAGACACACCACTGCAGCTTCGAGTCAGTCATCGATGAGATGGTAGACTTTCTTATGACTACTCAAGGTGATCACGCTCAGTGCCCTCATTCTCTAACGAGTATCTGTACTCTCGCTCTGATTTCTCTACATCGTAGGCTCAAGACTCATCTACTACAAAGAAGCGATTATTCACTAACCTTCTGGATCAATCACCATCCTCATGATGATCCTACGGTCAGGAGCATTTTATGAATTAATAATGAAAATTCTTATCTTAAATTTTCAACTCTTGAAAATAAGAATTATCATTACCATTAACTCAAGGAATGTATCACAGATACTAAATACACATATGTGATAGAGAATAATCCATTTTATTATTTATAGTCAAAATTATAATTTTACCCCTAGAAATATATTACAAGTGTCAGCCAATTCTGACTTCTAGGGCACACATATCTAACACCATATAGACTACACACGAGCTCAACTTTGGTTGGTCAACCCATGTGCATCTATGGATAGATTCAAAATTAATTACTTTTTTAAATAACTTCTAATAATTTTGATTTTATTTTAGAGACCTAATCAGTAGGCTTTAGTCTCCACTGAAAAAGTCTGGTTAGGTCCAACCATTAATATGATCACTTTTGATCTTATCTAACCAATAAATGATCAAGTCGGACTTTGGTCGACCAATCTAACCACCAAAAAAAAAACTTAACCAAATTATCATTTGATGAATGATAATTTCATTAGTCAATAATCACTAAGCCTTTAGGCCTCCAATAATCATTATACTAATGAACCCATTATCACTCAACTTAATGGGAGGCTATGATTTAGTTATCTATATAACTATTTTATTTTTAAGGATCTAATAATTTTAGAGAATTTAATTAACATATTTTAAGAAGAGAGAAAAATTCAGCGAGCCAATTTTGATCCTCACACTGACTTCATAAAGTCAGATTAAAAAATGATCTAATCTAAGCTGGTATTAGGAGCACCTAAATCAGTCAAACTGATTTACCTAATTGATATGGATGAGCCTAAATCACCAATTGATCTAATCAAAATCTAATTCATCGAAATGGCCAAGTAAGTGAGATCGATGAAAGGGATATGCCACTAACTCATCAAAGATCGAATCAATGCGAGTAGCTTCCAATTAAAAACCACTGGTCAAACTGTCAGACTTACCTTAGATACCATCCAATTCATTAGTTTCAATTTGATCGACCTAGTAATTATGGATTCGACCGCGTAGCCATGAATCAAATTCATTTGGTCCTCGTTAAAGGCATGGACTTGACCAACTACAACTATTGTAATTGATTCTATAGAGTCCTTGACCAATCTAAATTAATATTTAATTAGATTTGATCAATTACTCTAAATTAGTTCATTCTTTAACTAACCTTAGGTCTAACCTAATTCAACTAACCCAATAACTCACATTTTATGATTGATGACTTAGAGTCTTAATTCATAATTCTAGACACTAAATCATTATACTTAATTTTAATTAAGTTTATGGGCTGAGGATTAGGGTTCGGCATTTTAAAATTTTTTTAAAATTTTAAAAGGTTCTTTACAACTTAGCATTATTCACCAATTGAATCAACTCACTTTAAAACTGAATCAGCTTAATTTAGAAACAATACTAGTTATAGAGTTTAATCTAAAACTATGTACACTACATAATACTAATTCATGAATCAAACTTTAGATCCTATCTAAATATGCATTCATGATCAAAAATTAGATTAAAATCTTTTTTAATCAGATCATAAAAATATTAGATCAGATCTAAGATTTTACGATTAATGATTTAGATCAGCAACGTACCAGAACAATCTTTTCACTGTAGGGGATAAACCCAACAGTAGGACAACCTTCAGTCCGTGTGATCTTGATTTTAATTTTTAGATCTAATTAATTAAATTATTAAATTAATATTTAAATTAAATCTAAATTATCAATCTAAACATGCAAGCATTTCATGTTTAGCAAACTAGACTTTGATACCATTTGAAGGATGTAGTATAGGGTTTGCAATGCTACTTTCGAAAAAAAAAATTCAAAACTAGTAATGATGCAGTGGAAGAAGTAATTAATCTAATTAATTATCCACTAATTATATCAGAATATTAAATCCTACACTAAGGATATAAACATAATATGCATGCATTCATATAGATCCGAAAATAAAACTATGCAGCAAACTATTTACTACATCTACGTGTTCAAAATACAATACCTTTTATAGGTAGCTGATCACCATAATCTAAATCCATCGAATAATGCTCTAGTATCACACCATAGCCACATATATGTCCGACCTCTATGGTTGGTCCACACAGAGCTCCTGATCTCGATCAGCCCTATTGGAGTGCTAGCTCCTTGACATGACCTTCGATGATTGATCATGACTGATCCAATCGATCATCCATTTTCTAATTTTTTGAATGCTTCAAAAAATTGAAACTCATTCTTTAGAGGATGATGAGATGATGTACAAAGTTTGGTGGCAATCCGATGCTCACAGCACTCGATCTCTCCACCCGAATCTAGATTTCCAAATCTTGGATTTCACTCGGCCCAAAAATTCTGATGCACTGAAAACCATCTCACATCCTCTTTGTGTAGAGTTTTTCTATGAAACAAGTTTTCATGAAAATATGACTTTCAAATCTATAAACTCTATTTGGATCATATCTAAAAATTGAGTGTCATAAGAGAATAGAGGCATGAAAAAAAAATAAAGTGCTGTAGGACCCTGCTCACCTTCACTCTACAATTTTTTTTGCCCAAAACCAATGCCCAATCACTTTCAAATTTTTACCACCGAATGATAACCCCTCTGGCTTCTTGTACAAAAATTCTCATAATTTATTGTATAAAAAATAAGTGGAAATGCTATGTGGAATGGATAGGTTAAGATTGGTTGAACTAGTTTCAACCAACTTCTAATATTTGAATTCAAATGCAAGCCTATCCAATTCCAATGCCATACCACCTATTTCACACATAGAAAGACTTTCCTTCTATGTTCACACTCATTTTTTAGAAAAAATTGATGACCAAAAAGAGAGAAGGACGTGGAGATAAGGATAAGAGGGAGAGAGAGAGAGAGGTTTCAACCGAACCAACCTCTTTGAATTCAAAATTTAAAAAAAGTTTAAACTGGTCCAACACTTGAATAGGTCAAAGAGAGAAAGAAAGGGGGCACAAATTTCTTCTCTTTGTGAGAGAAACTTACATAAAAAATCAAGGTGGGCGTGGGCAAGGTAGAAAAGTTAAACATGGGGAGGTTTGAATTCAAACAGGATTCGAATTAGTCCAAGTTGGTTTCAACCAAACTAAATTAATTTAAAACCAACTAGATCAGATTAAACCTAACCAAATTAGGCTTAACCAAACCTATTTAATTCTTAATCAAATTAAAAATTAATTTGGTTCAACTCTTGATCAAATCAAGATCAAATCTCCCACAGCAATAAGGTCAACTCATTACCTAATCGAATCAAACTCAATCGAATCCAATTCAATTAAACATGATCAAATCCTCATTGCTCAATCTAATTAAGCTAATCAACAATCAAATTACTAATTAATCATTTAATAAATATAGAATCTCAATCAGGTGGGAGTCTGGGCAACAGAGTCCCATCACTATGAAACTCTCGAAGAGTTCCAATCCAGTAGAACTCTTGAACCCAGTGTCTCAAACGAATAGAACTCATGATCATAGAATTTCAGACCAGTGAAACTCTTGATCAGAGAGTCCCAGATGAGTGGAACTCAGAGTTTCAATCCATCAGGACTCTAAATCAGCCATCAGATCAGGTAGTAACTCCTATTGTATGTGATACTATAGGTTCGAATCCTAAGCCGGTAGCATAGAAATTGATTTTCTGTACCAATTGATGCGGCCATCTAGCAATAGTACCCAATATTTAGATAGATCGAATTTATCGCAATGCCACATCGATGAACCTGTGGAGTATGCTTATCGTATAATTCATCCCTATGACCTCTGTGTAATAGATGACTTAGGGTTAGACTGTCAGCTCTAGTAAATACGTCCATGTCGTGTCTCAAAGCAATTAGTCCTGTGACTCCTTACTAAAACTACCCTAGCCAAGGATTTGATAAATTGAAACATAATTAAACATAGCTCTTGAAACCATGAATGGTCAATCTCATCTTGATACACGCACTGACTCCTCAAGTACTTGACTGTCCCCAAAAATCTTCCATCATTGAATTAAAAATTCAGATTGTCTGACACTAAAGCACAGTGAGTTTTTTGGAAGTCACCATGGTGATATCAATTTAGAGGAATACTTATATCCATATTCTATTGGAGCTAATCTTGATAGGAGAAAAGCTCCAGAGTTGGTCACGTTCAGTATAGATGTACCCATACATCTCACTTACGTGCCATACCAGTATCTCAACACTCGTTGGTTTTGAAAATAACTAACCTATATAGTACACAATGACCTATACTCGATAAACATTATTATTCTAAGTAACAACATATCTTTTGATCGTGAACAATTTAAGGACTAAACGATAAATCCTTCTTTGTCGAATCTAGATAGTCCTAAGGACTTCATCACAATATAGGATTTCATTAAAATATTAAAATAATTTTTATTAATTTATAATTTATATATAATTATAAATGTATAGTCCAACCATCAACAGGCTGATGATTGACTTTGAAATATACTTCCAACACATCTCAAATATACAACTTAGCTTAAATAGAAGCACATACTTGTTTAAACTTTAATTTGATTTAAATTTTTCTTAAACAACCCAATTCACCCCTTCTTTTGGGTTGCTACATTTCTGAGCAACACTATAGCATGTTCACTGTAGGAATTGGATTGTACCAATAAGGGATCTATTTACCTCGGTAGATGAGGAGTAGCCCTATGATAATCATGAGATTGAGTTCTTAAGCCCATGGTCATGGCAGAGTGAAGATGATAGAAAGAGTTTCTATTAGAATTTCACATTGGACTCGAATCAAATGATGGCAATATCCATTCATATAACGAATATTGGGTTTGACGAGTTCACCTTAATCCTAATCATGTCGGGGCTCAAGATAGAAGAATCAATCACACAAGTAACTGCACTGAGAGATTCGCTTTCAGTTTTGATGGATTATCACCATATACTACTAGGTATCACTAGTAGATTTTGAGAGTAATTAGAATGATTTTGATGATCGATCATTCTAATTGTATGAATCAGAAAAGTTCTGGTCCATCGAAAGATGTTTTGATGATAGAGATCGTGACATATCTCATTATCATATAAAATTGAATCTAATTGGATTATACAAATAAGGATTTGGATTTAGATATCATCAATTAAGCTAACCCAATTCGATTGATTTGGATAAGATCCAATCAGGTTCAAGGTAATCGTGCTAGCACACGATTGAGCCTGACTTTCTTCTTCTGTATTCTTTCTGATTCATCGTAATTGAGTTAAATTTGATTTAACTCATTGATTGGGTTTAATTTCATCTAATTAGAATCTATCCAAGTTAGATTAATTGTAGAAATTAAATTCATTAATGGTGAAATTGGACTAGGGTCAAAAGTTGACCTAATTGAGAGAACTGAGGATCACCTGATCAGAGACTTTTAGAAATTCTCTGGAAATAATTTTTCCCTAATTTTAGGATATGTGATTGGGCTCGAGTCATACTTTGGGTGAGCCCAATTTCATGATTTTTAGTGGCACCTAGATTGGGTTTCTAATAGAGTTTGATTTGAATCAAACTCTTGAAGGGAGGAGTCCCATGCGCCATGGACTCCTCCTTATCCTTTCTTCACGCCAACTTGGGAGGAGTTTTGGGCTACAAAACCTGATAAAGATTAGGTGGGCGACATGGGTTATCAGATTGGAGTCCTAGATGATCAAGCAAATGAGTTGCTTGATCACTTAGGAGTCTAGATGGCGTAAGGAACTTGTATAAAAACACCTGCGCATAAGGCCCTTGGAGAATTCTAATTGCCACGTCCATATGTTGCCGCCCCTTCCATCTTCCACACCCCCTTTGATCCTCTCTCTCCCCTTCTTCTACGTGCCAAAGGTTGGACACAAATTAGAGAGAATGATCTAATCAAATTTGTTAAGAGTTTAGCATCCATGCGATAGTGTTCGTGAGACAGACAAGCTGCCTTCAGAAGTTGTTTTGAAGATTCTTCAAATCAGATTCAGATCTGATCTTTGAAGAAAAGATTCGCAAAGAGAAGATGTCCAGATCCTGTCCGACTAGATACTAGTAGAGGCCAGTCGTGTGCGTAGCTCTTTCTAGAATCTCAAAAAAGATCAGAATCATCATAGGATAATCAGATTATCCAAACAAGATAAGAAATTAAATCTAATTTAATTTTATTTTAATTTTTAATATCAGATCACTATGATCAAATCTAAGAACTCTTAGATTTGATTGGATCATTTAAAAAAAAAAATTTAAAATCTATTCCAGATCTGATTAGATCTGCATGATCCTGTAGTGAAAAATGAGATTTTTCTTCAGTTTTGTCGCCCACTTTAAACCCCATAAATGCCTTACACATTGGATAGGGAGAGAGAGAGAGAAAGATGGTGCACGATGGACTCTTCCTTCTTTCTTAGAATTTGATCTCAATAAAATCTCTTTGACTTGGTCAAATCTAAATTTGACCTATCAAAACCTATCCATTAAGAGGCTCATGCCTAGGGGGATGTGTGCCCTCTCCATATCGTACAAAACATCTGGAGGCATGTGCCCCTAAAAATTCTCTAGGGGGCGCGCACCCCCTGTCTCTTCTTTCTTGCAATAGGGTCAACCGTTGACCCTTATCCAAAACAAAAAATGATAGGTGATAGGAATTGGTAGATGTTATCTTAAATTCATCTGATGAATTATGACAATCCTTTTCTGACCTAGACAAGCTCCAGTCAGATTATGATAGGGTTTCGGATGAGTCAAACTCATCCAAAATGAATCAGAAAGATTTCAGAAGGAGAATATTATACTACTACAAAAAGAGCCTACGGCAGCGCATACTATGACAGTGATTTTTGAAACCGCTGCAATAGAATCTTCGGCAGTGGTTACAAGGAATTGCTACTATAGATCCAACCTATGGTAGTAGTTACAACAAACTACTGCCATAGTTCGACCTATGACAGTGGTTTCTTGTAACCACTGCCATAGTCTGATCTATGATAGCGGTTTCTTGTAACTGCTATCATAGGTCTGATCTATCATAGTGGTTCTTTGTAACCACTACCATATGTCGGACCTATACTATACATCGATCTATGGCATCAATTATTTCTAACCACTGTAATATATTTTTTGCTTATTTTTTTTTAAATAATGTATAATTTTAAAATTTAATGTTCATCTTCACCGTTCATTATCTAAATAATTATCATTAGAGTATCGTCGTAAAAGATCATCTCAATCTGATGGTCCTAGCTTCATCGATTAGAAAAATTTGATTTTGATGACCACGAACGATGATACGATGATCTGATAAATAAAGACCTTCGATAGGTCCAAAAATCTGCAACGATGATCTCAGTTATGTTTGTAGCATACTATCAAAGTTTCACTTCAATCGAATCGTTATCTTGGTCAATTTAGTATAGGTTAATTTCGACCATTAAATAATAAATGAGTGATCAAAAGATCAGACGGTGTCCAATTATGAGATAATTTTTTTATAAATAATCTTGGCTACTACTTTAATCATTTTTTATGGTGGTGATTATAAAATTTAACTCATGAGACTAAGAACGATCTAAAACTATACGTCGCCTGATAATCATTCTTAAACTCCGTTGGTTATTATATATATATATATGCTCGTTCTTTTGCAATATCTGCCTGACGTGAATAGTTCATACAAAAATGATTTAAATTTTATTATCATCGCCATATAAAATGAATAAAATTATAGCAAAGATCATTTAACTAAAAAAATTTCTCATAATTGGACACCATTTAGCCCTTTGATCGCTTATTTCTAATTTAACGATCAAAATCATTCCATACTAAATTGACCATGATAATGATATCTGATTAAGGTAAAACTTTGATAGTATGCTATAAATATTATCAAAATCATCGTTGCAGATTTTTGAACTGATCGGAGGTCTCCATCTATCAGTCATCGCATCATCGTTCGTGATCGTCGAAATCAAATTTTTCTAATCGATAAAGCTAGGGCCATCGGATCGAGGTGATCTTTTATGATGACACTCTAATGATAATTATTTAGATAATAAATAGTAAAGATGAGCATTAAATTTTAAAATTATATAATATTTAAAGAAAAAAAATTATTTTCAGCCTACGATAGTGGTTACTAAAAATCGCTACTATATATCTATGGCAGCGGTTATAAACCATTACCGTAGATCTATTATAGTGACTTATCGTAACTGCTGTCATAGGTTAGGCTAAAAATCTTTAATTTTTCTTTCCTCCCATGCGTGCGCTCTCTCTCTCCCCTCCTCTGCGTCGCCGATGAGACTCCACCCATCCTCGGCCACGACCGTCCACCCTTCCCATCCCCGGCCATCCATCCCTTGCCCTCCCCGGCCACCCGCCCCCCGCCCTCCCCATCCCCAGCGGTGGCCGCCCGCTTCCCGCCTTCCCCATCCCTAGCCGCCGCCACCCCTTGCCCTCCCCATCCCCAATCGCTCGCCCCCTGCCCTCCCCAACCCTGGCCACCAACGCCCCTGCCCTCCCCATCCCCGACCGCTGCCCCCTACCACCCACCCCTTGCCCTCCCCGACCGCCCGCCCCCCGCCCTTAGCATCCCTAGTCGCCCATCGCCCCTTGCCCTCCCCATCCCCGATCGCTCGCCCCCCTGCCCTCCTTATCCCCGGCCGCCACCACCACCCTGCCTCCCCATCCTCGACCGCCACCACCCTGCCCTCCCCATCCCTTGGCCTTCCCATCACAGTGCCCCTCCGAGCCCCCTCTCCCTCTCTCTCTTCTCTCTCTATCTCACTATCTTGCTATTATTTCATAGGTTACCTCTAGCGTCATCGTCTTCCTCCAATGCCATCCCCGGCATCCCTCGAAGATTTCGGTACGACCCACTCTCTGTAATCATAGGTATATTTTTTTTATTTTAATTTTATAATATTATTTATTAATCATTGGACTAGACCTATCAATGGATCGAATTCAGATAAGAACTTGGATATTTAGATCCGAACCCGATTTTAATTACTAGTACCAGACCCAAACCCGAATATCCGATGGGTCCATACTTGAAGTACCAGATCCGAATCATAATAGATCCTGGATATTCGGACCCAATTTCAAAACCCAAAACTAAGAAAGGGAGAGGGAGAGAGGGAGGGAGGGGGTCCGACCTCACTGCCGTCGTCAACGAGGGAGATAGAGAGAGAGGGAGGGAGGGAGGCATCTGACCTCACCGACGAAGGAGATCGAGAGAGTGAGAGAGGGAAGGAGGTGTTCGGCCTTGCCGCTATCGTCGACAAGGGAGATCGAGAGAGGGAGAGAGGGAGGGAGGGGGTCTGACCTTGTCGGTGAGGGATGAGATCAAGAGAGGGAGAGAGGGATCAGGGAGGGGTCCAGCCTCGTCGGCGATGGAGACTGAGTGGGAGATGGGTAGTCAAAAAGATGAGGAGAGGGTGGAGACAGACAAGAACAGGGGATGGCATACAGTCGAGCCAACTCCAATATGCAGCCGAGCCGACTCAGATCGAGATCGAGCTAGTTGGGGGAGGACTCGAGTTAGATGTCTCAGGCATGGAGCTGGCTGTCTCAGGCAAGGAGCCAGCTCGGCTTCTGAGCAAGCCGGCTTGATGGGTGCCAACAGAATTTGATATGTCTCTCTAAGGTTCCAACTTTAAGCCCTAAGCTATCGCCATCATCTACTTCATTCTTCTTTCAGATTTTTGAATTAACATCCAAATTTGCATAAGAGATCGGATCTACGATTATTGCTCATCTTTAATTATTTATGAATGTAATTCATGTTGTAGAATTTATTAGATAATATTTTTTGGATGTTTATATCTTGTTGCTTTTGTTTATTGCATTACTTAATGATAGACTCATCAATTGATTAGTGTACATAATCTCCGACATCCGTACAATTATATGTAATTATATAAATGAGAGAATTATGTACAATGATCAATTGATTGTCTAATTTGGATTGTTTAAAAATTATAGATAATTCTATAGATAGTTGCAGTAATCAAATGGTATGCTAAGGATTTCGAATGAAATTTTAGATAGTATTTTTGTTTTGTTCTCCCTACACGGAAGAACTAAAAAAAAATGCTGTTGAAATTTCATTCAATCTCTATTATGTATCGTTTGATTACTGTATGGAATCTATAAAATTGATATAATTTCTGAATGGGATAGGACCTATCTTTATCTATTAGTTGGTGATAGGATGTATTTATTGCATATTTATTTATAATATATTAATATATAATTTAAGTTTCATAAATGATTTAATTGTTGTATCATCATTTTTAAAATGGATAAGGGGTGGATGAAGTTTAGTAGGCTCTCGTCAGAATATGAGGCTGGACTTCAAAAATTTCTTGATTTGTTATAAAAAAAATTTGGGGACCATGGACTGATCCAATGTCCTTGTAAAAAGTATATGGATGGACCGTGTCTACCTCATTAAGATGTAAATGATCATCTCACTATTTATCGCTTTAAAGTCGGTTAAAAAATTTGTTGGAACCAACATGGTGAGGGCAGACCGTAAGGAGGCGATCAACATGAAGGAAGAGTGGAACAAATGATTTGTGATATTTTTTTATTTGTTGGCTACAATGACGGTGCATCTACATCCATGCCTGATTCTATGGTTGGTGGAATGACAAACAGTGAGAATGTAGAGAAGGTCTGCAAGTTGATGAAGGATGCTAATATTTCATTATATCTCGAATGTGAAAAGATGGCAAAGCTGGAGTTTTTAATCCGGTTGTATCATGCAAAATGTTTCAATGGGTTCAGTAAAATGGAGTGAACTGCATATTAGAGCTTTTGAGGAACATTCTTCCGGATGATATACAAATTTTAAAAAATAATTATGAGACATCGAAGATTATTGAACAGCTGGACTTTGCTTACACCAAGATACATGCATGTCCCAATGATTCCATGCTCTATTGGGAGGGGGATGTCAACCAAAATGAGTGTATGAGGTGCGGTGTGTCAAGATGGAAATAGAATAAAGATGGCACATCGACTCATGTACCTTAAAAGTTGATGTGGCACTTCTTTTTGATTTCGAGACTATAAAAGTTATTTATATCGGTAAGGACATCAAAGAGAATCAAACAAAAGATGATGCACTGAGGCACCCAGCGATGGAGAGGCATGACAAAAGTTTAATGAATTACATCATGACTTCACACATGAGATACGTAATGTGAGGTTGGACTTATCATGCGATAGTTTCAACTCATTCAAGTATATGATTACCATCCATAGTGTATGACCAGTATTTATTCATGTTTACAACCTTCCATCGTGGATGTATATGAAAAAATCATTTGCTTTCATGACAGTGCTCATCCCTGGACTGATAGAGGTAGGTAATGATATTGATGTTTATTTACAGCCTCTTATTGCCGAGCTAAAACAGTTATGGAGCATTCAAGATATTCCAACTTTTGATACTTTGCTGAATGAGTCATTCTCCATGCATGCAGTGCTTTTGTGGACAATAAATAACTTTCTAACTTATGGCCTAATGTCGGGTTGGAGCACCAAAAGTGAGCTAGCATGTCTGTTTTATGAAAAAAATACCCGATCTAGAAGGTTGACACATTGGAGGAGCTTTAGCTATATGAGGAATCGATGTTTCCTCCATCGAAACCATCCATACAGAAGGAATGTACGCTCCTTCAATGGCACTGTTAAAGAAGGTGATGAAGGAAAATCCTGATTTCTCGGACCAAGTTCGTTCAGATCTGATCAGATCAAGAGATATATTTCAAAATTTTTTCTCTTTGATCTAGATTAGATCTAGGAAGTTTCAGATTTGATTCTTATTATTTTAATAATTAAAATAAAATTAGATAAATTAAATTAAATTTATCTTGAAGTGGATAATCCTATTATCCGATGATGATCCTGTGAGCAGCGGAAGGTTCTGGATCTAGCCACGCAAGTACCTGGCCTCTACCGATATCCACTTGAGCTGGATCTAGAGATCCTCTTCTTCTCTATCAGATCTCCAAAAATTAGATCTGGATCTAATCTGGAGGATCTTCAAAACTTCTTTCAAAGATCAGCAGTTGTCCTTTGTAGCAGCGCAGCCTTCTAGCTTTCAGTCGCCTTTCTCTCATCTGGATTGCACCAACCAAGGTCCAAACCACTTTGGACGTGGAGAGGAGAGGGAGAAGGTGGGTTTGGCATGGAGGAAGAGGGGAGAGGAGGCCTTGGGGCAAGGGAATTGAATTCCTTTCCAATCATATTAGATTATTTCTTGAGTTGGGCATAGGGTCTTATTTATAGACTAAGCATGATCCAACTCCTCTTCTTCCCAACCAATCACAATCCTTTATGAAATTAGATCTAAATCTGATTGGTGGGAATAGAGTCCCTTGGATTCCTCCTTAGATGGCACCTAAGATCAGTCAACATTAGTTCTTAGGAGAACTCTAATCGGAATCCAAAAAGGAGATGGAGTCCCTATCCAATAGGGACTCCTGGACGCCTCCAGCTTGGGCACATGCCAAGGGTGGCCTGCGCCCACCTCCTTGCCAAGTTCTGGCAGGGGGACAGGCCCCCACCAGCTCTCCAATAGGTGCTTGATATGTGGACAGAAGTCAAAGTATCAATGGTCAATGTTTGACCAGTCAAAGGTCAACTTTTGACGAAAGTCAAAGGACGAGAAATGGTAGGTG
>QRFJ01001059.1:16813-52646 GCA_006176705.1 Cocos nucifera
AGATCTAAATCTGATTTGTGGGAATAGAGTCCCTTGGATTCCTCCTTAGATGGTGCCTAAGACCAGTCAAAGTTGGTTCTTAGGAAAACTCTAATCGAAATCCAAAAAGGAGATGGAGTCCCTGTCCAACAGGGACTCCTGGGCGCCTCCAGCTTGGGCACACGCCAAGGGTGGCATGCACCCTCCTCCTTGCCAGGTTCTAGCAGGAGGACAGGCCTCCACCAGCTCTCTAATAGGTGCGTGACACATGGATAGAAGTCAAAGTGTCAATGGTCAACATTTGACCAGTCAAAGGTCAACTTTTGACCAAAGTCAAAGGACGAGAAATGGTAGGTAACCAAAAATGGCAGGTATTGTCTTACAAAATAAGACAACCCTTTTTTGACCTGGACAAGCTCCAGTCAGACCAAGTGAAGGCCTCTGATCGAGCACAAACTCCTTTGGCTCAGTCAGGACAACTATTTATGATAGTAAAAGAAGAACGTTAGGTTCAATCGAGTGCTAGCACGATTTTTTTGAACCTAATTGAATCTCATTTAGATCAATTGAACTAGATCAGTTCAATTGATGATCACCAGATTCAAACCCTTATTTGTGTGATCCCAGTTAGGTTCAGTTCTATATGGTAATGGGATATGTCATGATCTCTATCATCGACATCATCGAAACTCCTTTCGATGGATCAGAACTCTTCTGATTCGAACAGCTAGAATGATCGATCATCTAAATCATTCTAATTGCTCCCAAAATCCACCAGTGACACCTAGCAGTATATGGTGGCAACCCATCAGAGCTGAATGCGAACCTCTTGGTGCAGCTACCTGTGTGATTAAGTTCTTCTATCTTGAGCCCCGATCAGATTAGGGTTAAGGTGAACTCGTCAAACCCTAGTCTCTGTCATATGATGTAATCATTCGATTCAAGTCCAATGTGAAAATCTAAATAGAAACTCTTTCTATTATTTCACTCTGCCATGGCCATGGGCTTCTGGACTTGATTCTCATGATCATCATAGGGCTGCTCCTCTACCACCGAGGTAGATAGATTCCATCTTGATGCAATCCAGTTCCTACAATGAACATGCTATAGCCAACATACACCTCAGGATTCCGAATGGCTAGGAGATCGAGTTATGGTGTAGTCAAACTATAACACCCTCAAGGTGAACTGTCGATGCACCTCAGATCAAAGAACCAGACACACCACTGCAGCATCGAGTCAGTCATTAACGAGAAGGTAGACTTCCTAATGACTACTCGAGGTGGTCACGCTCAGTGCCCTCGTTCTCTAACGAGTATCTGTACTCTTGCTTCGGTGTCTCCACACCGTAGACTCAAGACTCATCTACTAAAGAGAAGCGATTGTACACCAATCTTCCAGATCAATCACCATCCTCGTGATGATCCTATGGTCGGAAGCATTTTATGAGTTAATAATGATTATTCATGTCTTAAATTTTCAACTCTTGAAAATATGAATTATCATTACCATTAACTCAAACGATGTATCATAGACACTAAATACACATATATGATAGAAAATAACCCATTTTATTAATTTTAGTCAAAATTATAATTTTGCCCCTAGAAGTGTATTACAAGTGTCAGCCAATTCTGACTTCTAGGGCACATATATCTAACAGGTGAGATGCCTAGCTGGATGTCTGGAAGTTATGTACTTAGAGAGTTGGATGGTCTCAATGTTGAATTTGGGAAAGATGATTTGATTGGTGGTAAAAAGAAGAAGCATCGATTAAAGAAAGATGACACATACTTTAACTAGAGGAAAAAGAGTATCTTCTTTGACTTGCCATATTGGGAGACAAACTTATTACGCCATTGCTTAGATGTAATGCATATTTAAAAGAATATATGCAAGCTTCTATTGGCAATAATCTTAAATATCAAAGATAAGACTAAAGATGACTTGAATTCTCGATTTGATTTGAAAGAATGGGATATTAGGAGATCACTCCATCCAAAGCCGGTAGGAGGAGAATAGTGGAGGCTCCCTCATGCGTGCTATGTTATGAATACCTTCAAACAGTCCACATTTCTTCGTGTGTTGAAGAACGTAAAGATCCATGATAGATACTCAAGCAACATATCAAAGCATGTGAATAGTAAGGATGTCAAACATGGAGGATTGAAGACTCATGATTATCATGTGCTGATGTAGGAATTGATTCCAATAGCTATTCACCGCATGTTGCCAACAAATATCAAAATGGCTGTTATTCGTCTTTACAATTTTTACAGAGATATTTGTGCAAAGAGGTTGCTTAAGAAAGATGTGAAGAAAATGAAGACAAGGGTGGTGACTATATTATGTGATTTGGAGAAGATATTTTCACCATCATTTTTTACGATTATAATGCATCTTACCATACACCTTGAAGAGGAAGTTGCACTTGGAGGCTCAGTATTCTATCGATGGATGTATCCTACTGAGAGGAATATTCAAACTCTAAAATCTTATGTAAGAAATATGAATAGCCTGGAGGGATCCATAGTAGAAGATTATTTGGATCAAGAGTGTATGGATTTTTGTACCATGTACTTAAATAAGCTCGAGACATATCATAATCGATCAATGAGAAATCAGGATGATCAGTATAAGCCAATTGAGTCTGCATTTGAATTCATTCCACAGTCAGGTGGACTTTCCACTTCATACCACCTCACTGATTTAAACATTAAGGAAAGGGATAAGGCACACCGCTACGTGCTCTTCAACTATGATGTCATTGAGTCATAAATAAGATGAGTCACTCAGCCTTATTTATTTTATAATAATTAAAAAAAAATATCCAATTATACCTAAATTTATTCTTTGTGCATGTAGCAAATACAAGAAGGTCATAAGAGTAAAATATGGTACTCTAAGTATGCAGGAGAAAGAGAAAATGAGCAGCAAAAAATTTTTTGAATGGTTCAAAAATCATATAAGCGATTATATATTCTTACGTTGTACAACTTATTTGAACATGTTTACTAATTAGGTGTCATCTTCTTAATTAGGTATGGAGATTACCGCTTAGTATTGTGAGTCCTGAAGTGTTTGCTCTTTCAATGGATCCTAATCATATCGTGCGTGAGTATAAACAGCTCGTCATTAACAGCTACAGGTTTAATATTTACAATAGATCCGTAAATATGGCAATACAAAATAGTGGCATCATGTTTAGCGCCACCACTAAGTGTTATGCTAGCTCGAGGGATTCATAGCCTTGTACGGAGGATTTGAACTATTATGACGTGGTAGAGAAGATAGTCATCTTGGACTATTATTCTAAAGAAAGAATTGCATTGATGAAGTATGATTGGTTTGACAACTTGTCATAGTCTGGGATGAGGACTGATGAGTATGATTTTACTCTTGTTAATATGCAATGCCATCTCCGTACTGAAGAATCGTATATACTTACCTCTCAAGCTAGTCAAGTCTTCTATGTTAGTGATCCCTTGAAGCTTCAATGGAATGTTATTGTGAAGATGGTGCCTAGGCAAATTTTTGATGATACTAAAGTTGATGATGATGTTGGACCATGCAAGCAAAGTGCTCCTCTAGGATAAAACTTATCTGGTACTGTCAAGATCCTAGACACATTTGTTAGGAGTGATGGTGATATCCATATTGTAGATGCCACTAGGTGATGACTTCAATATTCTAGTATAAATTATCAGAGTCTATTTATTGATGTATTACTAATATTATTGCTCAAAATGTAAAATTTGTTGCCCAGAGGTTACAACCCCCATCCCTCAAATGACTACGCGGAGCTCTGCATCTGAGTCGTGCCGGTAGTCCATGCTATGCCATGCCGTGGGTCGTACCATACCGGTAGACCATATCGTGCCTTGGGCAATGTCGTGCCATAACATGTCTTAGGCCGTGCCGTATCGGTAGGCTGTGTCATGTCATGTTGTGCTATGTCGGTAGGCTATGTCGTGCCTTGGATCGTGTCGTGCCGGTAGGCCGTGCCGTGGGCCATGCCAATCGCTAAGAGAATCCCCATCTTGTTGCTTTTGTTTATTGCATTGCATAGCGATAGACCCATCAATTGATTAGTGTACATAATCTTTGGCATACGTATATTTATATATAATTGTACGGATGGTACCTAGGCATATCTTTGATTATTGTTCAACATGTTATATTGGTTAATGTTCATTAACGTTGCAGGTCACAATGGCACCGAAACATCATCTAGCTTTCACCCCTGCCTCTCGATGGATTATGCGGAGTTTAGCATCTGAGGAGCAATCAGAGCATACTCCATCCACCTCTGCATCAGCTGCTCAAGGATCTCCATGCTGGCATCTACTCTACCGACAGCATCTAGTACTCCACCGGCATCTGAGCTTCTACCATCACCCACATCTCTAACACATGCTACTCCACCGACATCTGAGTATATATTTTTATTATATTATTTATTTATTTTTTATATAGTATTTGTATACTTATATATTTGCATAACGTATTTTCATTGTAGGTACATCATCCAGTAGGATATCTCATGGTCCCACACGTATGGTGCATGTGTGGAACCGCCAATATCAGATGATGGTATAGTATGATCTGGAGGGAAGGCCAGTAGAAGAGACCATATGAAAGATGCATTTCTTTTTTAGAATGCTTATGAGGCAGTCAGACATTATTCCCATAGAGCCTAGAGACTGGCTATTATGGATGATACTATCAGGGACCGGGTGTGGAAGGAGATATGGGTAAGTGCATCTTAATTATATTTATGCATTTTACATATTTACACTATGTTTGATTAGAATAATTTTGTAACTGGCTTTTGATAACTTTGTACAGAGGAGGTACGATTTTTTTGATCACGAGAGAGCTCGAGATGCACGACTGAAGAAGATCGTAAAGTTGTACTAAGGCTACAAGATCAAGCTCCATAGAGGATGGCTTGAGCACCGATAAGACACTCCAAAAGAGCTTGTTCCTTGGATATAAGACTGTCCTCCGAGTCAGTGGAAGAGGATGGTTACACATTGAAAGAGTCAGAAGTTTGAGATAAAATTACTATCTTTTAAATTTTTTAATATGCTTAAAATTATATTTAAATATTTTTTAAATATTTATTATTTATTTTAATATTTGTTAGGCTACCTTCCATCAAAATCGAAAGAATCGGATAGCTCAGGAGTATACGCACACTCTCGACCGTAAGTCTATGGCCAGTCGTATGCATAGAGAGGTAATGAATTCTAAATCTTACTAGATAAACTAAATTGATATTTTTTTCATATTTCTGATAAACTGATCCATTGTTATAGTTGATGAGAGATGGAGTGATGCCCAATCGTAGCGAGATCTTTCGATCCAGCCATATGGACAAGAAGGGCCAGCCGATGAATGCTGCGATTGGGAGGATTTTTGCAAGTATTAAAAATATTACTATATATGATTAGTATTATAGCATTTCTTATAATTTTATTTATTATTTTTTGATATTATAATTTGTTAGATATATGTGCCCTAGAAGCCAGAATTGGCTGACACTTGTAATACACTTCTAGGGGCAAAATTATAATTTTGACTATAAATTAATAAAATGGGTTATTTTCTATCACATATGTGTATTTAGTGTCTGTGATACATCCTTTGAGTTAATGGTAATGATAATTCATATTTTCAAGAGTTGAAAATTTAAGACATGAATAATCATTATTAACTCATAAAATGCTCCCGACCATAGGATCATCACGAGGATGGTGATTGATCCGGAAGGTTGGTGTACGAATCGCTTCTCTTTAGTAGATGAGTCTTGAGTCTACGGTGTGGAGACACCGGAGCGAGAGTACAGGTACTCGTTAGAGAACGAGGGCACTGAGCGTGACCACCTCGAGTAGTCATTAGGAAGTCTACCTTCTCGTCAATGACTGACTCGATGCTGCAGTAGTGTGTCTGGTTCTTTGACCTGAGGTGCATCGGCAGTTCACCTTGAGGGTGTTATAGTTTGACTACACCATTACTCGGTCTCCTAGCCATATGGAATCCCTGAGGTGTATGTTGGCTATAGCATGTTCATTGTAGGAACTGGATTGCATCAAGATGGAATCTATCTACCTCGGTGGTAGAGGAGCAGCCCTATGATGATCATGAGAATCAAGTCCAGAAGCCCATGGCCATGGTAGAGTGAAATAATAGAAAGAGTTTCTATTTAGATTTTCACATTGGACTTGAATCGAATGATTACATCATATGACAGAGACTAGGGTTTGACGAGTTCACCTTAACCCTAATCTGATCGGGGCTCAAGATAGAAGAACTTAATCACACAGGTAGCTGCACCAAGAGGTTCGCATTCAGCTCTGATGGGTTGCCACCATATACTGCTAGGTGTCACTGGTGGATTTTGGGAGCAATTAGAATGATTTAGATGATCGATCATTCTAGCTGTTCGAATCAGAAGAGTTCTGATCCATCGAAAGGAGTTTCGATGATGTCGATGATAGAGATCATGACATATCCCATTACCATACAGAACTGAACCTAACTGGGTCACACAAACAAGGGTTTGAATCTGGTGATCATCAATTGAACTGATCTAGTTCAATTGATCTGAATGAGATTCAATTAGGTTCAAGAAAATCGTGCTAGCACTCGATTGAACCTAACGTTCTTCTTTTACTATCATAAATAAGTTGTCCTGACTGAGCCAAAGGAGTTTGTGCTCAATCAGAGGCCTTCATATGGTCTGACTGGAGGTTGTCCAAGTCAGAAAAAGGTTGTCTTATTTTGAGATAAATTTGACAACACTGCCATTTTTGGTCACTTTGCTAAATTCTTGTTCTTTGACTTTGGTCAAAAGTTGACCTTTGACTGGTCAAACTTGACCAACATTCTGACTTTGACCACATGTGTCATGCACCTATTGGAGAGCTGGTGGGGCTTTGTCCCCTGCCAGAACCTGGCAAGGAGAGGGGGTGCACGCCAAGGGTGTGCCCCCAAGTGAGGAGGCGCCTAGGAGTCCCATTGTTGGGACTCCAGGACTCCATTTTCTTTAGGATTCCCAATTAGAGTTCTTCTAAGAACCAGTCTTTGACTGGTCTTAGGCACCCTCTAAGAGGAATCCAGGGGACTCTATTCCCACCAATCAGATTTAGATCTGATTTCACAAAGGGTTGTGATTGGTTGGGAAGAAGAGGAGTTGGATCACAGCTTAGTCTATAAATAAGACCCTGCGCCTCAGATTTAAGAATTTTTGCCCTTTCCCATGCCCAAAGGCTGCCTCTCCCTCCCTCTCCATGCAACTATCTTTTCTCTCCTCTCCTCTCCACGTCCAAAAGGTTTTTGGACTTAGTTTGGTGCGATCCAGATCAAGAGAAAGGCGATCAAAAGCAAGAAGGCTGCGCTGCTGCAAAAGAGGACGACTGCTGATCTTCAAAAGGAGTTTTGAAGATCCTCCAGATCAGATCCAGATCTAATTTTTGGAGGCATGATAGAGAAGAAGAGGATCTCCAGATCCAACCTGAGTGGATACCGGTAGAGGCCAGGCACTTGCGTGGCTAGATCCAGAACCTTCCGCTGCAAATATCAGGATCATCACAGGGTAATAGGATTACCCAAATCAAGGTAAATTAAATTTGATTTAATTTATCTTATTTTATTTTATTTATTAAAATAATAAGAATTAGATCTGAAATATTCAGATCTGATTTAGATCAAGAAAAAAAATTTTTGAAATATATCTCTTGATCTAAATCAGATCTGAACGAACCTGGACCCAGGAAAATCAGGATTTTTTTTCCTTCAACTGGTATCAGAGCCATGGTTCTAAAATTATTTAGATCTAATTTTAAATTTATTTTAATTTGAAAATTAAGATAATTTTAGATGTCACATGAGATGTGATCAGATCTAAAATCAGAAAAAATTAAAAAATTAAATGATTTGGATCTAAGATTATGAAGATATGCATGACTAGTTCTAGAATAGAATAGTTCTATAGAATAGTCTTGCATGTCATTAATTTTAATTTAATTAAATTATAATTTTTAGATCTATTTATTTACTATTTTTTGATATTATAAGTGTTATAATAACATCTAAAAAATAGCAAATAAAAATTATTTAATTTTAAATATCATATGAGATATGATTGATGCATGTCTAGACTAGTTGTAGAATAGTTCTACATAATTGTCTAGATTAGAATTTATTTTGATTAGATCAATTTAAATCTAATTTTTTAGATTATTATGAGATAATTTAGATCTGAAAAATATGCATGATTGATACATGAGATGTATGCAAAATATGCCATGATTAGATCTAATTTTATATATGAGATATATGATATAGATCTAAAACTATTTTGTAGTATTTACATGTTCCTGATTAAGGCGTTCCTCTTGGCCGTCCGGTCATAAGAATGAAGAAGGGTTTAAAGGCCCTCTCTTCCCATTCGATGGGGTGTTCTTATGATGTGTAGGGGTGCTGCGTGTTCGTCCTTAATCAGAAACCCAAAACTTACTTTCTGCAAAACCCTAGATCCTGAAACCCTAGGATTTATTGTGCATATTTTGTTTATGAACCCTAACTTAATTAAGAATTAAGATTTATGGAAATATTAATTAGGTCTAAAATTGAGAATTTCAGATCTAAGACATATTCATAATACTGGGTTCGGGCTTGGGTAGCTCAATTAGGTCTAAGCGGTTGATCAAACCGAATCAAGAGTTGGTTAGATGGGATCAACAATGCTTAAATTGACCAGCCTAATAGGATTAAGTCTGGGTCAAGATCGAGTCATGAGTGATCGATCAAGCAAGACCTAATTAGGCTCAGAGGTTAGAGTCTGGATTGTAGGCTAACCCAATTGGTTCTGACTCAACAATTTGGTGTCTAAGGTAAGTTTGGCACATACGACCGACTGGTTTTTAATTGGAAGCTACTCGACCTGAATGCGTTCTTGTACGAGTTAATGGCATATTCCTTCCACCGGTCTCACTTACCTGGCCATATCTGTTGACACAGTTCTGATCTGAGGTGGTCAATAATCCGAGCTAACCCATGCCACTAGGTTAGTCATAATTGTTATGACTATGCCAAGTCTAGTTTAATGAGACCTGAATCAATTCTCCCTAAGAAAAGATTAAGTCTGAGGTCTTCCACCATTGTAGATGTGCGGGCCCTTCCCGGGGTTGATTGTTCTCGGCTGGATACAGTGGCTCAGTTGCACCGGGAAAAGATGCAACCATGTCTATTAGGCATTGGATGCTATGGGCTGGAGGATGAGTTGGGCTCAATATTTTGGATACGGTGAGAGACTCAATTAGGAATCCCAGTCTATGCAAATGGTGGGTCTGACTTAACTAAGGAGTGGATCAATATTCCGGATACGGTGAGATTCATGAATTAGAGACCAAGTTTGGGTGCACCATGATTAGAGAATCATTGAACAAGAGTTGTTCACTCATTGGCTAACCCATCACCAATAACTGTTAGGTGAGGTGATGAGTCAGTTGGTGAGACCGCACCACCCACTAGAAATCATTAATCATGGAGATTTTTGCATCTCTACAGAGGGAGTGTAGGGATCCGAGAAAATAGTGGGAGCTAATTTGTTTAAAAATAAAATTCCTAAATAAATTGGTCAAGTCAAAATTACAGTATCTAACTAGAATCTTTGACTCTCTACAGGAAAATGTCTGCGTCCAACCCACTTAGGCACGTATCCTGGACACACATAGACTGACTGGACCCAATTATAAAGATTGGCTCAGGAACTACAAAATTATTTTGGGTTTCGAGAAGTTAACCCATGTATTTGGACCAGGACCCTCCCACCTTACCAGCCCGTCCATCCACTGAACAGAGAGCGTCTCTGGAAAAATGGATTGACGAAGATAATAAGGCCAGATACTTACATGTTGGGCTCGATGTCTGATGAGCTCCAGCGCCAACATGAAGATATCGGACTGCTCGCCAAATGTTGGCTTCACCTACAGGAGATGTTTGGTGAACAGAGTCGCGCAGCCAAATATCAAGTCACGAAATGACTTTTTAAGGCTAAGATGCGTGATGGGCAGTCAGTCCAAGATCACTGTCTGATGAATGATCAAGGACATGGAAGAGCTTGAGAAGCTCGGTGTGAAGTTAGGACTTGGATCTGCAGAATGATATTATTCTGCAATCCTTGACTGATGCATATGGGCAATTCATCATGAATTACCACATGCATAAACTTCAAAATTCCTTGGCCGAATTAATGAATATGCTGGTTACCGCTGAGCTTTCTATGAAAGGTTCTAAAGGCTCAGTTCTTGCTATGGAACGGACTTCTTCCAAAAGAAAGTCTTATGGAAAGAAAAAGAAGTCTGTGAAAAAGCAAGAAGGTGGAAGGAGGAAAGAAGAAGAAGGCAGAGCCGAAGAAGAAAGGCCGATGATCAAAGGAAAGTGTTTCCATTGCAACAGCGACGGCCATTGGAAGCGGAACTGCCCTACTTACCTGGCCACCCTGAAGAACAAGAAGGAAGGTCCTTCTGGAGGTATGCTCGTTATTGAGTCTAACCTTACGGTTTCTTCTGCATCCAGTTGGGTGCTTGACTCTGGTTCTAGTGCTCATCTGTGCACTTCCATGCAGGGTCTTGAGGATAGCAGGAGGTTGAGGGATGGAGACATGATCCTACGCATCGGTAATGGAGCAAGAGTTGCTGCAGTAGCCGTGGGAACATACCCTCTTCGATTACCATCTGGTTTAGACTTAGTTTTAAAGACTTGTTATTATGTGCCTGCAGCTAGCAGGAATTTGATTTCTGTTTCATGCTTAGCACAAGAAGGCTATGTGATTACCTTCTTTAAGGACCATTGTAACATTCTTTATGAAAGAAATAAAATTGCAAATGGTTTTCTTATTAATGGTCTTTATCAGTTACATATTGATGTACCTATTTTTAACTATCGAGCAAAATGTGAATGCCAAACAAAACAACCTAGGGATAGTCCAAACGATAGATATCTATGGCACCTGAGATTAGGTCATATAGCAGAAGATAGGATTAACAAATTGGAGAAAAATGGGCTATTGAGTCCATTGACTTTTGAGTCATATCCAACTTGTGAATCTTGTCTTCAAGGCAAAATGACTAAACTCCCTTTTGTTGGACATGGGGAAAGGGCCACAGATCTCCTTGCCCTAGTACATACTGATGTGTGCGGCCCATTTGATGTGCCGGCTAGAGGCAATTTTGTCTACTTCATTACCTTTACCGATGATCTATCTAGGTATGGGTATGTGTATCTTATGAGACACAAGTCTGAAGCTTTTGAAAAGTTCAAAGAATTCAGACATGAAGTAGAAAAACAAACTAAAAAATCCATTAAGGTTCTTCGATCAGATCGAGGAGGTGAATACCTTAGCCGAAAATTCCTAGACTATCTCAAGAAAAATGGCATAGTCTCTCAATGGACTCCACCAGGAACACCTCAACTCAACGGGGTTTCAGAATGGAGAAATCGGACTCCTATTGGATATGGTTCGATCCATGATGAGCTTCACAGACCTCCCTGATTTTCTTTGGGGACACTTCATTGTTAACTTCAATTATCTACTGAATAGGGTTCCCTCTAAAACCGTTCCTACCACACCGTATGAGATATGGCACGGTAAGAAACCAAGTCTGAGTCATCTCAGAATTTGGGGTTGTCCGGCTCATGTCAAAAGACAACAAGCGGACAAGTTAGAGTTTAGGTCCTTTAGAGCTCGATTCATAGGATATCCTAAAGAGTCATTAGGATACTATTTCTACATTCCAGAAGACCACAATGTGATTGTGAGTCGACATGCCATCTTTCTTGAAAAATAGTTTATTCAAGATAGCGGCATTGGAAAGCAGATTAAGCTTGATGAGAAAGTCTCACAAGTAGCAACGAGCTAAGGACCAATGGAACCAAATCAGGTTGAGCCAATAAGAACACTACCTCCTCCACCTCGTAGATCGAAAAGAGTTTTCCATCCCCCTGAAAGATACTTAGGTATTATTTCAGAGAAAGTAGAGAAAATGTTCCTCGTAGGTAATGGTGCTCATGGTGATGATCCCAAAACCTACAACGAGGCGATATCAGATATCGACTCCGAGAAATGGCTTAGAGGCAATGAAGTCAGAAATTGACTCGATGCACTCAAACCAAGTCTGGACCTTGGTAGATCCACCAGAAGGTATAGTACCTATTGGGTGTAAATGGATCTTCAAGAGAAAGATTGGTGCAGATGGGAAAATGTGGAGACATTCAAGGCTAGACTAGTGGCAAAAGGTTATAGTCAACACGAAGGCATTGACTATCAGGATACCTTTTCCTCCAGTAGGCTATGCTAAAATCCATCCGCACATTGCTTGCTGTTGCAGCCTATTTCGATTATGAAATATGGCAAATGGACGTGAAAATGGCATTCTTAAATGGATATCTTGAGGAAGATATCTATATGGAACAGCCGCTAGGTTTCACATCCAGTGATACTGATCACAAAGGTTTGCAAGCTGCAAAGGTCCATATATGGACTTAAGCAAGCATCTCGGAGCTGGAACACTCGATTTCAATGATGTGATCAAAAATTTGGTTTCATCAAAAATGAAGAGGAACCATGTGTTTTCAAAAAGGTCAGTGGGAGCGCTGTTGTCTTCCTCGTATTGTACGTGGATGACATCCTCCTTATTGGGAATGATATTCCCATGTTGACATCAGTCAAAATGTGGTTGTCCAAGGAATTCTCCATGAAAGACCTAGGTGAAGCATCCTTTATTCTAGGAATTAAGGTCTATAGGGA
The DNA here is from genome assembly GCA_006176705.1 of Cocos nucifera. Taxonomy (NCBI): domain Eukaryota; kingdom Viridiplantae; phylum Streptophyta; class Magnoliopsida; order Arecales; family Arecaceae; genus Cocos; species Cocos nucifera. The sequence continues at coordinate 29,610 of QRFJ01001059.1, forward strand.
TAGACCGAATAGGATGCTAGGACTTTCACAGAAGATGTACATAGAGGAAGTACTAAAGAGGTTTAGTATGGAAAAACTCTAAGAGGGGATTAATACCCTTCAGACATGGTATTCATCTTTCCAAGAAGATGTGCCCTAGCACACCTGAGGAAATAGAACGCATGAGCAAGATCCCTTATGCTTCTGCAATAGGGAGCCTCATGTATGCCATGCTATGTACACGACCTGATATAGCCCATGCTGTGAGTGTCACAAGCAGATATCAGTCAAATCCAGGTGAAGAACACTGGACTTCTATGAAATGTATCCTTAAGTACTTGAGAAGAACTAAGGATATGATGTTGGTCTTTGGTAATGGAGAACTCCAAGTCCAGGGATACACAGACTCGGATTTTATGTCCGATATAGATGATCGAAAGTCGACATCTGGAAGTCTGTTTGTGTGCAATGGTGGTGCTGTCAGTTGGAAAGAGTTCCAAGCAAACAGTGATAGCAGATTCCACCATGGAAGCAGAATATATCGCTGCATCAGAAGCTGCGAAGGAAGCATTCTGGTATAAGAAGTTTGCATGCAGAAATTGGAGTAATGCCATCAGATGCCATTCCTCTATACTGCGACAACAATGGTGCCATAGCCCTTGCTAAGGAGCCAAGGTCTCACCGAAAATCCAAGCACATTGAGCGGCGATACCACCTCATACCGTAATTACCTCGAGAAAGGGTTACGTCAAGGTCAAGAGAGTCGACTCCGCAGACAATGTGGCAGACCCACTTACAAAGCCGTTGGGCCAGCAGAAGATCGAAGCCCACCTTGAGAAGATGGGACTTAGATTTATAGCCAATTGGCTTTAGGTTACAAATGGGAGATTGTTAGATATATGTGCCCTAGAAGCCATTAGAATTGGCTGACACTTGTAATACACTTCTAAAGGGGCAAAATTATAATTTTGACTATAAATAATAAAATAGGGTTATTTTCTATCACATATGTGTATTTAGTGTCTGTGATACATCCTTTGAGTTAATGGTAATGATAATTCATATTTTCAAGAGTTGAAAATTTAAGACATGAATAATCATTATTAACTCATAAAATGCTTCCCGATCCATAGGATCATCATGAGGATGGTGATTGATCTAAAAGGTTGGTGTACTTTCTCTTTAGGATAGATGAGTCTTGAGTCTATGGTGTAGGAGACACCAGGAGCGAGAGTACAGGTACTCGTTAGAGAACGAGGGCACTGAGCGTGACCACCTCGAGTAGTCATTAGGAAGTCTACCTTCTCGTCAATGACTGACTCGATGCTTACAGTGGTGTGTCTGGTTCTTTGACCTGAGATGCATCGGCAGTTCACCTTGAGGGTGTTATAGTTTGACTACACCATAACTCAGGTCTCCTAGCCATATCAAAATCCTGAGGTGTATGTTGGCTATAGCATGTTCATTGTAGGAACTGGATTGCACTGATAGGGGAATCTATCTACCTCGGTAGGTATGAGGAGCAGCCCTATGATGAATCATGAGAATCAAGTCCATAAGCCCATGGCCATGGCAGAGTGAAAATAATAGAAAGAGTTTCTATTTAGGTTTTTACATTGGACTTGAATCGAATGATTACATTCATATGATGGAAATTAGGGTTTGACGAGATTCACCTTAACCCTAATCTGATCAAGGCTCAAGATAGAAGGAACTTAATCACACAAGTAGCTGCACCAAGAGGTTTATTTTTAGTTTTGATGGATTGCCACCATATGCTGCTAGGCATCACTAGTGGATTTTGGAAGCAATTAGAATGATTTGGATGATCGATCATACTAGTTGTCTGAATCAGAAAAGTTCTGATCCATTGGAAGGTGTTTCGACGATGTCGATGATAGAGATCATGACATATCCTATTACTATATGGAACTGAACCTAACTAGATCACATAAACAAATGTTTGAATCAGGATATCATCAATTGGACTAACCCAGTTTAATTGATTTGAATAAGATTCAATTAGGTTCAAGAAAATTATGCTAGCACACGATTGAGCCTAATATTCTCCTTTAACAATCATCAACAGTTGTCTCGACTGAGCCAAATATATTTGGACTCACTTAGGAACCTTTACTTGGTCTGACTGAAGCTTGTCCAGTTCAGAAAAAGATTGTCTTAATTTATGAGATAAATTTGAGACAACACCTGCCATTTTTCATCATCTGCTAAATCTTATCTTTGGACTTTGGTCAAATATTGACCTTTGACACTTAGACATCTGCCCATATGTTATACACCCATAGAAGAGGAGATGGGGCTTTATCCCACTGCTAAAAAGTAGAAAGAAAGGGGGTGCTTGCCTAGGAAGGCGTGCACCCCATGAGGATGATGCCTGGAGTCCCATACAGATGGGACTCTAGGTTGCTTTGAGCTTTCTACTTGGGTGGCGCCAAAGAGTCTTCTTTGACTAGTCTTGGCGCCACCTAAAGAGGTTTGTAAGGGACTCTAATTTGATTGGATCAGATGATATCATTCCATCAATCAGATTTAGATCTAATTGCATAAAGAGCCATGATTGGCCGGGATGATGTGGTACTGCGTGGTCTATATAAACCCTGTCTGCGCCTAGGATTTAGAACTTTTGCCCTTTGCCCATACCACAAAGCTTCTCTCCCTCCCTCTCCATGCCATCTTCAAGTGCTCTCTCTCCTATCCACATCCGAGAATTTTTTGGATGCAAGTTTGGTACGATCCAAGCAAGAGAAAGGCGATAGGAAAGGAAGAAGGCAGCACTACTGCAAGAGACAACAGCTGATCTTCAAAAGGCATTTTGAAGACCTTTAAGATCAGATCCAGATCTGATTTTTGGAGCATAGATTAAGAAGGAGAAGATTTCTAGATCCTGCCTGAGTGGATCTTGATAGAGGTCAGGCACTTGCGTGGCTACATCCAGAACCTCAGGCAAATATCAGGATCATCATAGGGTAATAGAATTACCCATAATAAAGGTATAATTAAATTAAATTAATTTTATTTTATTTTATTTTATTTTATCAGATCAATAAAATTAGATCTGAAGAGTCTTAGATCTGATTTGGATCTAAGAGAAAAAATTTTAAAATATCCTTCTTGATCAAATCAGATCTAAATGAACCTGACCCGGGAAATAGGTTTTTTCCCTTCACATCTATCTCAAGTTTTGGGGCCTGAGCACTCTGGAAGGATCCGATATAGGCCCGGACATACACCGATCAGCTATTAATCAAAAGCGAGCATCTCTTCATAGGCTTTCGGTGTCGTCAATCAGAAGGAGCTTGAGACGGCATTGGCATAGGCAGATCATGCTGCAATACGAGCAAATTGGACTGAGGAACGTGCATCTCATCTAGAGGACATCATGAGAGACTTGGTGTCGACGTTCAGCGTGCATTTTAGAAGTACCTTCATGGGCTTTGAGGATATGTTGGCATGCATTCCAACTCCAGTTCCTCCAGCTCTGGCTTTGGCTCTAGCTCTAGCTCTGGCTCCAGCTTGTGCTTCATCTCCTGGGGACGACAATGATGTAGATTTAGGGGACTTTTAATATATTTTTTAAAAAAAAATATTGTAATAAATTTTATTTGACAATAAAATTTTAGTATTTTAAAAATATTTTTATATTATAATATTTTTTATGTTATATATCTCTATATTTGTTAGGTAAAATATATAAAAAATTAAAAATTTTATATTTTTTAATTATTCAAAAGTTACGGCAGTGGTTTTACAACCGCTGCCTTAGACGGCCAACCGCTATCGTAGGCAATGTATTAACCGTTGCATTTGACCTATAGCAGTGGTTATGTAACCACTTTCATAGACTAGCCTATGGCAGTGGCTCCATAACTATTGCCATAGACCAGTCTATCACAATGGTTCTATAATCGCTGCCATAGATAAGCCTATGGCAGTGGTTTGGAAACCGCTAGAATAGGCATCTATGGCAGCGATTTTTATCACTGCTGCCATAGACCTACGGCGATGGTTGCAATGCCAGCAGTTAGCTAACTGCTGCCATATCCTATAACAGTAATTTTTTGGGCTATGGCAGCAGTTATAAATCACTGTCATAGCCTGATTCTATAGTAGTGTTAGGTTCAATCATATGCTAGCATGATTTTCTTGAATCTAATCAGATCTAATCTAAATCAATTGAACTGGCTTAACCTAATTAATCACATCCTGATTTAAACCCTTGTTTGTGTGATCCAGTTAGGTTAAGTTCCATATGGTAATGAGATATGTCACGATCTTTATCATCGACATCATCAAAATACCTTTCGATGGATCATAACTTTTTCGATTCACACAATTAGAATAATCGATCAACAAGATCATTCTAATTGCTTCCAAAATCCACCAGTGACACCTAGTAATATATGATGGTAACCCATTAGAATTGAAAGCGAACCTCTCGAGGCAGCTACCTATGTGATTGGGTTCTTCTATCTTGAGCTCCAATAGAATTAGGGTTAAGGTGAACTCGTCAAACCCAACATCCATCATATGAATGAATCATTCGATTCGAGTCCGATGTGAAACCCTAATAGAAATTTTTTTTATTATTTCACTCTACCATGGCCATGGGCTTAAGGACTTAATCTCATGATCATCATAGGACTACTCCTCATCTACCGAGGTAGATAGATCTCCTCTTAGTGTAATCCAATTCCTACAATGAACATGCCATAGCCAACATACACCTCAGAATTTTGAATGGCTAGGAGATCGAGTTATGGTGTAGTCAAACTATAATACCCTTATGGTGAACTACCAATGCACCTCAGGTCAAAGAACCAGATACACCACTGCAGCATCGAGTCAATCATCAATGAGAAGGTAGACTCCCATATGACTGCTCGAGGTGGTCATGCTCAGTGTTCTTGTTCTTTAATAAGTACCTATACTCTCGCTCCGATGTCTCTACACCGTAAACTCAAACTCATCTATTTTAAGAAAGTGACCGTACACCAACCTTCTGAATCAATCATCATCCTTATGATGATCCTACGATCGGAAGCAGTTTATGAGTTAATTATGAAAATTCATATCTTAAATTTTTAACTCTTGAAAATATGAATTATCATTACTATTAACTTAAAGAATGTATCACAGACACTATGTACATAATGTGATAGAATAAAATAATCCTTTATTAAATTTTAAGTCAAAATTATAAAATTGTCCTTATAAGTATATTATAAGTGTCAGCCAATCTGACTTATAGGACATACATCTAACAAACTTCCACTTGACCTAAAGTCAATTGGCTATAAATCTAAGTTCCATCTTCTCAAGGTAGGCTTTGATCTTCTACTGTTCCAACGATTTCGTTAGTGGATCAACCACATTTTCTGTGGAGTCGACTCTCTTGACCTCGACGTATTTCTTCTCGAGGTAGTCGCAGATGAGGTGGAATCGTCACTCGATCTACTTGAATTTCTGATGAGACCTTGTGCTATGGCGCTATTGTTGTTGCAGTACAGAAGAACGGCATCTAATGGCATCACTTCGAGCTCTGCGACGAACTTCTTATACCAGAATGCCTCCTTCATAGTTTCCAATGTGGTGATGTACTCAGCTTCCATGGTGGAGTCTATGATCATGGTTTGCTTGAAACTCTTTCAGCTAACTGCACCACTATTGCATACAAACAGACTCTCAGTTGTTGACTTTCAATCATTTATGTTGGACATAAAGTCTGAGTCTGTATATCTCTGGACCTAAAGTTCTTTATTACCAAAAGTTAGAAACATATCCTTAGTCCTTCCTAAGTACTTAAGGATACACTTCATAGAAGTCTAGTGCTCTTCACCTGGATTCGACTGATACCTGCTTATGACACTTACAGCATGGGCAATATCAGGTCATGTATATAGCATAGCATACATGAGGCCTCCTATTGCTGAAGTATAAGGGATCTTGCTCATGCATTCAATCTCCTCAAGTGTGCTAGGGCACATCTTCTTGGAGAGATGAATGCCATGTCTAAAGGGTATTAGACCCCTTTTGAAATTTTTCATGCTAAAATTGTTTAGCACCTCCTTTATGTACATCTTCTGTGAAAGTCCTAGCATCCTATTTGATCTATATCTATAGACCTTAATTCCCAATATAAAGGATGCTTCTCCTAGATCTTTCATAGAGAACTTCTTTGATAACTATATTTTGATCATGATCAACATGGAAATATCATTTCTAATTAGGAGAATGTCATTCATGTATAGTACAAGAAAGACAATAGCGCTCCCACTGACCTTTTTGAATACACATAGCTCTTTCTCATTTTTTTATGAAACCAAATGATTTGATCACATCGTTAAAATGAGTATTCTAGCTCTGAGATGGTTGTTAAGTCCATATATGGACCTTTACAGCTTGCAGACCTTATGATCACTATCACTGGATGTAAAATCAAGCGGTTGTTCCATATAAAGATCTTTCTCAAGATATCCATTTAGGAATATCATTTTCACATCCATCTGCCAAATTTTATACTCAAAATAGGCTACAACAGCAAGCAATATATTGATGAATTTTAGAATGGCTACCGATGAAGAGGTATCCTGATAATCAATGCCTTCATGCTGATTATACTCTTTCACTATGAGCCTAACTTTGAATGTCTCTACATTTTCAGCTGCACCTATCTTTCTCTTGTAGATCCATTTATACCTAATAGGTACTATACCTTCAGGTGGATCTACCAAGGTTTAGACTTGGTTGGAGCGCATTGAGTCAATTTCTAATTTCATTGCCTCTAATTATTTCTCGGAGTCGATGTCTGATATTGCCTCATCATAGGTCTTGGGATCATCACCATGAACCTCATTTTTCATGAGAAATATTTACTCAACATCCTCTAAAATAGTATCTAAGTACCTTTCAAGAGGATGAGAAACCCAAGTTGATTTTCGAGGTGGAGGAGATAGTGTATGGACTGGCTCTAATTGATTGGGTTCCATAAGTTCCTTAGCTCATTGCTCTTCAGAGACCTTCTCCTCAAGCCTAATCTACTTTCTGATGCCACCATCTTGAATAAACTATTTTTCAAGAAAAATAGCTTATCGATTCACAATCATATTATGGTCTTTCATAAGATAGAAATAATATCCTAATGACTCTTTAGAATATCCTATAAACCGAGCTCTAAAGGACCTAGACTCAAATTTATCTGTCTGCTGTCTCTTGACATAATCCAGACAATTCCAAATTCTAAGGTGACTCAAACTTGGTTTCTTATCATGCCATATCTCATACGATATGGTAGAAATGATTTTAGAGAAAATTCTATTCAATAAATAAATTACGGTCATTAGACTATGTCTCCAAAAAAATTTAGAAAGGTCCATGAAACTCATCATAGATCGGACCATATCTAATAAGGTCTGATTTCTTCATTCTGTAACTCCATTGAGTTGAGGTATTTCAGGTGGAGTCTATTGAGTGACTATACCATTATTCTTAAGATAGTCTAAAATTTTTGACTAAGGTATATATTCACCTCCTCGATCTGATCAAAAAATCTTAATGGGCTTTTCGATTTATTTTTCTACTTCAAGTTTGAATTTCTTAAATTTTTCAAAAACTTCAGACTTATGTCTCATTAAGTATATATACTCATACCATGATAGATCATTGGTAAAGGTAATGAAGTAGACATAATTATCTTTGACCGGCACATCAAATGAACTGCATACATCTGTATATACCAGGATAAGTAGATCTGTGTCCCTTTTTCCATGTCCTACAAAAGGGAGCTTGGTCATTTTGCCATGAAGACATGATTCACAAATCAGATATGACTTGAAAGTTAACAGATCCATTAGTTCGGATTTCTCTAATTTATTAATCCTATCTTCTGCTATATGATCTAACCTAAGGTGCCATAGATATCTATCATTTAGACTATCCCTAAATCATTTTAGTCCCATGGCATTCACATTTTGCTCGAAATTTAACACAAATACATTAATATGCAACTGATAGAGATCATTAATTAAAAAATCACTTGCAATTTTATTTCTTTTAAATAAAATAGTATAGTGGTCCTTAAGAAAACTAATTATATAGCCTTTATGTGCTAAACAAAAAATAAAAATCAAATTCCTACTTGCTGCAGACACATAATAACAATATCTAAGGACTAAATCTAATCTTGACAATAGTTGAAGAGGATAGGTTACCATGGCCACAGTAGCAACTCTTGCTCTATTTCTGATGCATAAAATCATGTCACCATCCCTTAGCCTCCTGCTCTCCTCAAGATCCTACATAGAAGTGCACAAATGAGCCTAGAACCAGAGTCAAGCACCTAAATTGTAAGGTTAGATTTTATTATGAGCATACCTCCAGAAGGACATGCCTTCTTGTTCTTTAGGCTGGCCAGGTATAAAAGGTAGTGCTACTTCTAATAGCCATCGATATTGCAATAAAAATATTTTTCTTTGTCTGCGATCTTCTTCTTCGATTCTTCCTTCTTCTTCTTCTGACCATCCATTTTTTGCTTTTTTGCAGACTTCTTCTTTTTTTCAAAAGACTTTCTATTGGAAGAAGTCTACTCTATAGCAAAAATTGATCCTTTAGAATCTTTCATAGAAAGCTCAATAGTGACTAGCATATTCATCAATTAGGCTAAGGCACATTGCATTTTATGCATATAAAAGTTCATGATGAACTGACCATATGCGTCAGTCAAGGATTTGAAGGAAAATCCTAATTTCTCGATCCAGGTTCGTTCAGATCTGGATTTTAAATTTAGATCTAATTTTAAATTTATTTTAATTAGAAAATAATTGATTTCAGATGTCACATGAGACGTGATCAGATCTAAAATCAAAAAAAATTAAAATTAAATGATTAGGATCTAAGATTAGAAGATATGCATGACTAATTCTAGAATAGAATAGTTCTATAGAATAGTCTTGCATGTTTTCAATTTAATTTGATTAGGTCATATAGCGGAAGATAGGATCAACAAATTGGAGAAAAATGGGCTATTGAGTCCGTTGACTTTCGAGTCATATCCAACTTGTGAATCTTGTCTTCAGGGCAAAATGACTAAACTCCCTTTTGTAGGACATGGGGAAAGGGCCATAGATCTCCTTGCCCTAGTACATACTGATGTGTGCAGCCCATTTGATGTGCCGACTAGAGATAATTTTGTCTACTTCATTACCTTTACCGATGATCTATCTAGGTATGGGTATGTGTATCTTATGAGACACAAGTCTGAAGCTTTTCAAAAGTTCAAAGAATTCAGACATGATTTGGGTAATCCTATTACCCTGTTGATGATCCTAGATGCAGCGGAAGGTTCTGGATCTAGCCACGCAAGCGTTGGCCTCTACCGGTATCCACTCGGGCTAAATCTGGAGATCCTCTTCTTCTCTATCACATCTTCAAAAATCAGATCTGGATCTGATCTAGAGGATCTTCAAAACTCCTTTTGAAGATCAGTAGTCATCCTTTGCAGCAGCGCAGCCTTCTTGCTTTTGATCGCCTTTCTCTTGCTTGAATCGCACCAGCAAAAATCCAAAACTCTTTTTGGACGTGGAGAGCAAGGGGAGAAGGTGGCTTGGCATGGAGGAGGGGAGAGGCAGCCTTGGGGCATATGGAAACTCTTAGCTTCAATCTCATGTCAATCTGAGTTGGGTACAGGGTCTTATTTATAAACTAGCTGTGATCCAACTCCTCTTCTTCCCAACCAATCACAACCCTTTGTGAAATCAGATCTAAATCTGATTGGTGGGAATAGAGTCCCCTGGATTCCTCCTTAGAGGGTGCCTAAGACCAGTCAAAGTTGGTTCTTACGAGAACTCTAATCGGAATCCAAAAAGGAGATAGAGTCTTTGTCCAATAGGGACTCCTAGGCGCCTCCTGCTTGGGCACATGCCAAGGGTGGCATGCACCCTCCTCCTTGCCGGGTTCTAGCAGGAGGACAGGCCCCCACCAGCTCTTCAATAAGTGTATGATATGTGGTCAAAAGTCAAAGTGTCAATGGTCAACATTTGACCAGTCAAAGGTAGACTTTTGACCAAAGTCAAAGAACAAGAAATGGCAGGTGACCAAAAATGGCAGGTAATGTCTTATAAAATAAGACAACCTTTTCTGACTTGGACAACCTCCAGTCAGACCATATGAAGGCCTCTGATTGAGCACAAACTTCTTTGGCTCAGATAGGACAACTTATTTATGATAGAAAAAGAAGAACGTTAGGTTCAATCGAGTGCTAGCACGATTTTCTTGAACCTAATTGAATCTCATTCAGATCAATTGAACTAGATCAGTTCAATTGATGATCACCAGATTCAAACCCTTGTTTGTGTGATCCCAGTTAGGTTCAGTTCTATATGGTAATGGGATATGTCATGATCTCTATCATCGACATCATCGAAACTCCTTTCGATGGATCAGAACTCTTCTGATTCGAACAGCTAGAATGATCGATCATCTAAATCATTCTAATTGCTCCCAAAATCCACCAGTGACACCTAGCAGTATATGGTGGCAACCCATCAGAGCTGAATGCGAACCTCTTGGTGCAGCTACCTATGTGATTCAGTTCTTCTATCTTGAGCCCCGATCAGATTAGGGTTTAGGTGAACTCGTCAAACCCTAGTTTCTGTCATATGATGTAATCATTCGATTCGAGTCCAATGTGAAAATCTAAATAGAAACTCTTTCTATTATTTCACTCTGCCATGGCCATGGGCTTCTGGACTTGATTCTCATGATTATCATAGGGCTGCTCCTCTACCACCGAGGTAGATAGATTCCATCTTGATGCCATCCAGTTCCTACAATGAACATGCTATAGCCAACATACACCTCAGGATTCCATATGGCTAGGAGACCGAGTAATGGTGTAGTCAAACTATAACACCCTCAAGGTGAACTGTCGATGCACCTCAGATCAAAGAACCAGACACACTACTGCAGCATCGAGTCAGTCATTGACGAGAAGGTAGACTCCCTAATGACTACTCGAGGTGGTCACGCTCAGTGCCCTCATTCTCTAACGAGTACTTGTACTCTCACTCCGGTGTCTCCACACCATAGACTCAAGACTCATCTACTAAAGAGAAGCAATTGTACACCAACCTTCTGGATCAATCACCATCCTCGTGATGATCCTATGGTCGGGAGCAATTTATGAGTTAATAATGATTATTCATGTCTTAAATTTTCAACTCTTAAAAATATGAATTATCATTGCCATTAACTCAAAGGATGTATCACAGACACTAAATACACATATGTGATAGAAAATAACCCATTTATTGATTTTAGTCAAAATTACGATTTTGCCCCTAGAAGTGTATTACAAGTGTCAGCCAATTCTGGCTTCTAGGGCACATATATCTAACAATTGTAAGATCACATTAATCTACAAATCTCTATCCAACTTGACATTGAGCTTCTCAAGCTCTTCAAGATCCTTGACCATTGTCAAACAATCATCTTGGATGAACTGCCCATCATGCATCTGAGTTTTAAAAAGTCTACGAGAGACTTGATACCTAGCTGCGCGATTCTTCTCACCAAACAACTCTTGCAGGTGAGCCAACATCTATTGAGTAGTATGATATTTTTATGTTGGCACTGTAACTCATCAAACATAATGCCAAGCATGTAGTGCCTTGCCTTATTATCATCATCCGTCTACTTCTCTAAAGACACTCTTTGATCAGCGGTCGGACGGACTGATAAAATGGATGGATCCTGGTCCAATACATAAGATAACTTCTCGAAACCCAAAATGATTTTGTAGTTCCTAAGCTGGTCCTTAAAATTGGATCCAATCAATCTATGGATATCAAGGATTCGGACTAGTGGGTTAGACGTAAATATTTTTCTGCAAAGAGTCAAAATTTTTAGTTAGATTTTGTAATTAGACTTAACCAATTTATTTAGGAGTTTTATTTTTAAATAAATTAGACTTTCACTATTTACTCGGATCCTTACACTTTCTTGGCAGAGATGCAAAAATCTTCATGATCATAGATTTCTAGTGGGTGGTGAGGTCCCATCAACTAGCTCACCACCTCACCTAATAGTTATTGTTGATGGTCAATCGATGAGTGGACAACTTTTATCTAATAATTCTCTAATCATGGTGTATCCAAACCAGATCTCTAATTCATGAAGCTCACCATGTTCGGAATATTGCTCCACTTTTTAGTTAAGCGAGACCCATGATTTGCATGAATTTAATTCCTGATTGGATCCCTCACCATATCCAGAATATTGAGCCCAATCCATCCTCCAACCCATAACATCCAATGCCTAATAGACATGGTTGCATCTTTTCGATGCAACTGAATCATTGTAACCAGTCGAGAACAATCAACCCCGAGAAGGGCCCGCATATCTATAATGGTGGAAGATCTATGACTTATTTTTTCTTGGGAAGATTCAATTTAGGTTTCTTTAACTTGACTTGACTTAGTCATAATAGTTATGACTAACCTAGTGGTATGGATTAGCTCGAATTGTTAGCCATCTCAATTAGAACTGGATCGACCCAAATGGCTAGGTAAGTGAGATCCGTGGAAGGGATACGCCATTAACTCAATAAGAATGCATTTAGATCAGATAGCTCCCAATTAAAAACTAGTCAATCATATCTGCCAAACTTATTTTAAACATCAAATTATCGAACCAGAACCAATCGAATTAACCTATAATTCAGGCTCAAACTGTAGAGTTAAATTAGGTCTTAACTTGGTCAACCACATGTGACTATGAGTCGACCTTGATCCAGACTTAATCCTATTGGGCTGGTCAATTCTAAGCACTCTTGATCCCACCTAACCAACTCTTGACTCAATTTAATCAACCGCTAGACCTAATTGAGCTACCCAAGCCCGAACCCAAATTTATGAAGATATCTTAGATATGAAAATTCATAATTTTTAGACCTAATTGATTTAATAATCTTAATTTTTAATTAAGTTTGGATTCATAAATAAAATATGTATCAAAATCCTAGAATTTTAGGATCTAAAATTTTGCAGATAAGTAAATTTTGATTTCTGAATAAGGACGAACATGCAGCATCCCTACATGCCATAAGATTACCTCATCGAATGGGAGGAAAGGGCCTTTAAACTCTAATTTGCTCTTATGATCGGATGGCTAAGGGGACCATCTTAATCAAAAATTTAACTTTTACTACAAAACTAGTTAGATTTAAATCATATATCGCATATATAATTAATGATCTAACATATACATGCTTTGTATACATCTCATGTATCAATAATTAAATTAAATATGCATGTTTTTAGATCTGATATATCTCATATAATATCTAAAAAATAAATTTTAATGATCTCATCAAATAAATTCTATTCTAGATAGTACATAGAATAATTCTATAACTAGTCTAGATATGCATCTATCATATCTTATATGATGAATTTGAATATTAATTTTTTATTTTTCAGATCTGATTATAACTTTTGTAATATCAAAAATACAAAAATAAAAAGGATCTAAAATGTATTTTAATCATATCAAAAGAAAGAATATACTAGACTATATATAGAATAATTCTACAACCTAGTCTAGTCATGCATCTCATACATCATCGATTTATAAAATAAAATTTTTAATTTTTTTATTTTAGATATGATCACATCTGATGTGAAATCTAAAATCACTAAAATTAGATCATAAAATAAAATAAAAATTAGATCTAAGGTAGATCTGAAGAACTGCTAATCTAGCTCTGATACTAATTGAAGAAAAATTAGCATTTTCTGTCGTAGAATTGTTCAGATTTGACTAGATCTAAAGTGGATTTTTCTTAATAACTCTATTCAATCTGATCAAATCTAAGAGTTCTCAGATCTGATTCTAATGATCTAATATTAAAAATTAAAAAATAAAATAAAATAGAAATATTAAATATTATCCTTTTAGGGTAGACTATGATCCTAACTATGATCTGCACAAGTCTAAGATCCTGAATCAAGCCACGCACGTGCTTGAAGGAATCATATCTAGGGTTTCATGGGTAGATCTTGAAACTTTTTCAAGATCATGCAGCGAAAGACTTAAATAAATCAAATATTTATTTAAATAAATATGTAAATACCTAGATCTCATATCTATTACATGATCAAGATATGATATTAAATCAAAAATTAAAATCAAACAAGAAAGAAAAGGTTGATCAAATCAACCTAGATCTATACTACATCAAATGCAGGTATGAAGTTAATAGATCAGATCTATTACCTAAGTAAGTTAGATATTCTAACTTGCTGATCTAGGCTTGAGGATGAAGTCATGAGCCGCACATGCATCCGATCTCTAGGAGTCATCCATATGAGCCCACGAATACGATCAAAGATCCTGATGAAGAAAATCAGCACAGCATGCTAGTACTGTGCTGATCTCTCTTCGATGGTCGATCTGATGCTTTCTTCTTCGAAACATGGACTCTCCAAAATATGAGAAGGAAGAGGAGAGTTTTCTAATCTGAGACTCTCTCAGAAAAAACTCAAAAGAAGGAGGAGATATGAGGAATAAAATAGCCCTAAAAGAAGACCCTCTTCTTCTTCTCTTTTCTCTCACCTAAACACCTAGTTTGGTGCTTAAGGAACCCCCACGTCCAAGGATCCTCTTCCTCTGATTTTTGCACACCTCAAACCTTTTCCAAAGCTCTATATTCCATGAAAAAATAAGATCAAAATTCATCCTAAATTTATAAAAAAAGAAGAGTCCTTATCTAGGTCAAAAACTAGACAAGGCAGGACTAGATTTGGTAAGTAGTTGGGGCGCCCAAGAGGGTGCCCCTCCTCTAATTTTTTTAAATAAATCTTGAAGAAAAATCCCGATTTCCTGGACCAGGTTCATTCAGATCTGATCGAATGAAGAGATATATTTCAAAAAAAATTTTCTTTGATCCTAATCAGATCTAGAATATTTCAGATCTGATCCTTATTATTCTAATAATAAAAATAAAATCTAAATTAAATCAAATTTAGTTTATCTTGATGTAGGATAATTTATTATCCATTGATGATCTTATAAGCAGCGAAAGGTTCTGGATCTAGCCACGCAAGTGCCTGGCCTCTACCGATATCCACTCGAGCTGGATCTAGAGATCCTCTTCTTCTCTATCATGTCTCCAAAAATCATATCTGGATCTGATCTGGAGGATCTTCAAAATACCTTTTGAAGATCAGCAGTTGTCCTTTGCAGCAGTGCAGTCTTCTAGCTTTCAATTGCCTTACTCTCATCTGGATCGCACCATCTAAGATCCAAATTCCTTTTGGACGTGGAGAGGAGAGGGAGAAGTAGAACTTGGCATGGAGGAGGAAGAGGAAGGAAGCCTTGGGGCATGGAGAATTCTTATCTTAGATTTCAGATTCTCCTTGAGTTGGGCGCAGGATCTTATTTATAGACTAAGCATGATCCAACTCCTCTTCTTTCCAACCAATCACAACCCTTTCTAAAATCAAATCTAAATCTGATAGGTGGGAATAGAGTCCCTTCGATTCCTCCTTAGATGGTGCCTAAGATCAGTCAAACTTGGTTCTTAGGAGAACTCTAATCGGAATCCAAAAAGGAGATGGAGTCTCTGTCCAACAGGGACTCCTAGGCGCCTCCAGCTTGGGCACACGCCAAGGGTGGCGTGCACCCTCCTCCTTGCCAGGTTCTAGCAGGAGGACAGGCCCCCACCAGCTCTCCAATAGGTGCATGTGACACGTGGACAGAAGTCAAAGTATCAATGGTCAATATTTGACCAGTCAAAGGTCAACTTTTGACCAAAGTCAAAGGACGAGAAATGGTAGGTGACCAAAAATGGTAGGTATTATCTTACAAAATAAGATAACCTTTTTCTGACCTAGACAAGCTCCAGTCAGATCCAGGTGAAGGCCTCTGAATGAGCACAAACTCCTTTGGCTCAGTCAGAATAACTATTTATGATAGTAAAAGAAGAACGTTAGGTTCAATCGAGTGCTAGCACGATTTTCCTTGAACCTAATTGAATCTCATTCAGATCAATTGAACTAGATCAGTTCAATTGATGATCACCAGATTCAAACCCTTGTTTGTATAACCCAGTTAGGTTCAGTTCTGTATGGTAATGGGATATGTCATGATCTCTATCATCGACATCATCGAAACTCCTTTCGATGGATCAGAACTCTTCTGATTCGAACAGCTAGAATGATCGATCATCTAAATCATTCTAATTGCTCCCAAAATCCACCAGTGACACCTAGCAGTATATGGTGGCAACCCATCAGAGCTGAATGCGAACCTCTTGGTGTAGCTACCTATGTGATTAAGTTCTTCTATCTTGAGCCCCGATCAGATTAGGATTTAGGTGAACTCGTCAAACCCTAGTCTCTGTCATACGGATGAGGTGGTATCACTGCTTAATGTGCTTGGATTTCTGGTAAGACCTTTGCTCCTTAGCAAGGGCTACGGCACCATTGTTGTCGCAGTATAGAGGAATGGCATCTGATGGCATTACTCCAATTTCTGCAGTAAACTTCTTGTACCAAAATGCTTCCTTCGCAGCCTCTGATGCAGCGATATATTTTATTTCTATGGTGAAATCTGCTATCATGGTTTGCTTGAAACTCTTCCAACTGACAGCACCACCATTGCACACAAATAGACTCCCAGATGTCGACTTTCGATCATCTACATCGGACATGAAATCCGAGTCTGTGTATCCCTGGACTTGGAGTTCTCCGTTACCAAAGACCAACATCATATCCTTAGTTCTTCTCAAGTACTTAAGGATACATTTCACAGAAGTCCAGTGTTCTTCATCTGGATTTGACTGATATCTATTTGTGACACTCACAGTATGGGCTATATCAGGTCGTATACATAGCATGGCATACATGAGGCTCCCTATTGCAGAAGCATAAGGGATCTTGCTTATGCGTTCTATTTCCTCAGGTGTGCTAGGGCACATCTTCTTGGAAAGATGAATACCACATTTGAAGGGTATTAATCCCTTCTTAGAGTTTTCCATACTAAACCTCTTTAGTACTTCCTCTATGTACATCTTCTGTGAAAGTCCTAGCATCCTATTCGATCTATCCCTATAGACCTTAATTCCTAAAATAAAGGATGCTTCACCTAGGTCTTTCATGGAGAATTTCTTGGACAACCATAATTTGACTGTCGTCATTATGAGAATATCATTTCCAATAAGGAGGTTATCATCTACATACAGTATGAGGAAGACAACAGTGCTCCCACTGATCTTTTTGAAGATACATGATTTCTCTTCATTTTTGATGAAACCAAACATTTTGATCACATCATTGAAACGAGTGTTCCAGCTCCGAGATGCTTGCTTAAGTCCATATATGGACCTTTGCAGCTTGCAAACCTTGTGATCAGTATCACTGGATGTGAAACCTAGCAGCTGTTCCATATAGATATCTTCCTCAAGATATCCATTCAAGAATATCGTTTTCACATCCATTTGCCATATTTCATAATCGAAATAGGCTGCAACGGCAAGCAATGTGCGGATGGATTTTAGCATAGCCACTAGGAAAAAGGTATCCTGATAGTCAATGCCTTCGCATTGACTATAACCTTTTGCCACTAGTCTAGCCTTGAATGTCTCCACATTCCCATCTGCACCAATCTTTCTCTTGAAGATCCATTTACACCCAATAGGTACTATACCTTCTGGTGGATCTACCAAGGTCCAGACTTGGTTTGAGTGCATCGAGTCAATTTCTGACTGCATTGCCTCTAGCCATTTCTCAGAGTCGATATCTGATATCGCCTCGTTGTAGGTTTTGGGATCATCACCATGAGCACCATTACCTACGAGGAACATTTTCTCTACTTTCTCTTGAAATAATACCTAAGTATCTTTCAGGAGGATGGAAAACTCTTTCCGATCTACGAGGTGGAGGAGGTAAGTGTTCTTATTGGCTCAACCTGATTTGGTTCCAATTGGTCCTTAGCTCGTTGTACTTGTGAGACTTTCTCATCAAGCTTAATCTGCTTTCCAATGCCGCTATCTTGAATAAACTATTTTTCAAGAAAGATGGCATGTCGACTCACAATCACATTGTGGTCTTCTGGAATGTAGAAATAGTATCCTAATGACTCTTTAGGATATCCTATGAATCGAGCTCTGAAAGGACCTAAACTCTAACTTGTCTGCTTGTTGTCTTTTGACATGAGCCGGACAACCCCAAATTCTGAGATGACTCAGACTTGGTTTCTTACCGTGCCATATCTCATACGGTGTGGTAGGAACGGTCTTAGAGGGAAATCCTATTCAGTAGATAAATTGAAGTTAACAATGAATGTCCCCAAAGAAAATCAGGGAGGTCTGTGAAGCTCATCATGGATCGAACCATATCCAATAGAGTCCGATTTCTCCATTCTGAAATCCCGTTGAGTTGAGGTGTTCCTGGTGGAGTCCATTGAGAGACTATGCCATTTTTCCTTGAGATAGTCTAGGAATTTTCGGCTAAGGTATTCACCTCCTCGATCTGATCGAAGAACCTTAATGGGTTTTTCAGTTTATTTTTCTACTTCATGTCTGAATTCTTTGAACTTTTCAAAAGCTTCAGACTTGTGTCTCATAAGATACACATACCCATACCTAGACAGATCATCGGTAAAGGTAATGAAGTAGACAAAATTGCCTCTAGCCGGCACATCAAATGGGCCGCACACATCAGTATGTACTAGGGCAAGGAGATCTGTGGCCCTCTCCCCATGTCCTAACAAAAGGGAGTTTAGTCATTTTGCCTTGAAGACAAGATTCACAAGTTGGATATGACTCAAAAGTCAATGGACTCAATAGCCCATTTTTCTCCAATTTGTTGATCCTATCTTCTGCTATATGACCTAATCTCAGGTGCCATAGATATCTGTCATTTGGACTATCCCTAGGTCGTTTGGCATTCACGTTTTGCTCGATAGTTAGAACAGGTACATCAATATGTAGCTGATAAAGACCATTAATAAGAAAACCATTTGCAATTTTATTTCTTTCATAAAGAATGTTACAATGGTCCTTAAAGAAGGTAATCACATAGCCTTCTAGTGCTAAGCATGAAACAGAAATCAAATTCCTGCTAGCTGCAGGCACATAATAACAGTCTTTCAAAACTAAGTCTAAACCAGATGGTAATCGAAGAGGGTATGTTTCCACCGCCACTGCAGCAACTCTTGCTCCATTACCGACGCGTAGGATCATGTCTCCATCCCTCAGCCTCCTGCTATCCTCAAGACCCTGCATGGAAGTGCACAGATGAGCACTAGAACCAGAGTCAAGCACCCAACTGGATGCAGAAGAAACCGTAAGGTTAGACTCAATAACGAGCATACCTCCAGAAGGACCTTCCTTCTTGTTCTTCAGGGTGGCCAGGTAAGTAGGGCAGTTCCGCTTCCAATGGCCGTCGCTGTTGCAATGGAAACACTTTCCTTTGGGAGCGGCTTTCATCTTCGGCTCTGCCTTCTTCTTCTTTCCTCCTTCCACCTTCTGCTTTTTCACAGACTTCTTTTTCTTTCCATAAGACTTTCTTTTGGAAGAAGTCCATTCCATAGCAAGAACTGAGCCTTTAGAACCTTTCATAGAAAGCTCAGCGGTGACCAGCATGTTCATTAATTCGGCCAAGAAATTTTGAAGTTTATGCATGTGGTAATTCATGATGAATTGCCCATATGCATCAGTCAAGGATTGCAGAATAATATCATTCTGCAGATCCAAGTCTAACTTCACACCGAGCTTCTCAAGCTCTTCCATGTCCTTGATCATCATCAGACAGTGATCTTGGACTGACTGCCCATCACGCATCTTAGCCTTAAAAAGTCATTTCGTGACTTGATACTTGGCTGCGCGACTCTGTTCACCAAACATCTCCTGTAGGTGAAGCCAACATTTGGCGAGCAGTCCCGATATCTTCATGTTGGCGCTGGAGCTCATCAGACATCGAGCCCAACATGTAATATCTGGCCTTATTATCTTCGTCTATCCATTTTTTCAGAGACGCTCTCTGTTCAGTGGATGGATGGGCTGGTAAGGTGGGAGGGTCCTGGTCCAATACATGGGTTAACTTCTCGGAACCCAAAATGATTTTGTAGTTTCTTGAGCCAATCTTTATAATTGGGTCCAGGTCAGTCTATGTGTGTCCAGGATACGTGCTAATGGGTTGGACGCAGACATTTTCCTGTAGAGAGTCAAAGATTCTAGTTAGATACTATAATTATGACTTGACCAATTTATTTAGAGATTTTATTTTTAAATAAATTAGCTCCCACTATTTTCTTGGATCCCTACACTCCCTCTGTAGAGATGCAAAAATCTCCATGATTAATGATTTCTAGTGGGTGGTGCGGTCTCACCAACTGACTCATCACCTCACCTAACAGTTATTGGTGATGGGTTAGCCAATGAGTGAACAACTCTTGTTCAATGATTCTCTAATCATGGTGCACCCAAACTTGGTCTCTAATTCATGAATCTCACCGTATCCAAAATATTGATCCACTCCTTAGTTAAGTCAGACCCACCATTTGCACAGACTGGATTCCTAATTGAGTCTCTCACCGTATTCAGAATATTGAGCCCAACTCATCCTCCAGCCCATAGCATCCAATGCCTAATAGACATGGTTGCATCTTCCCGATGCAACTGAGCCACTGTATCCAGCCGAGAACAATCAACCCCGAGAAGGGCCGCACATCTACAATGGTGGAAGACCTCAGACTTAATCTTTTCTTAGGGAGAATTGATTTAGATCTCATTAAACTAGACTTGTCATAGTCATAACAATTATGACTAACCTAGTGGCATGAGTTAGTTTGGATTATTGACCACCTCAAATCAGAATTGTGTTAACAGATATGGCCAGGTAAATGAGATCGATGGAAGGGATATGCCATTAACTCGTACAAGAATGCATTCAGATCGAAGTAGCTCTCAATTAAAAATCAGTCGGTCGTATGTGCCAAACTTATCTTAGATACCAAATTATTAAGCCGAACAATTGGGTTAGCCTACAATCCAGACTCTAACCTCTGAGCTAATTAGGTCTTGCTTGATTGTGACTCGATCTTGACCCAGACTTAATCCTATTAGGCTGGTCCAATTTAAGCATTGTTGATCCCATCTAACCAACTCTTGATTCGGTTTGATCAACGCTTTAGACCTGATTTAAAGCACCAAGCCCGAACCAGTATTATGAATATGTTCTTAGATCTAAATTCTCAATTTTAGAACCTAATTGATATTTCATAATCTTAATTCTTAATTAAGTAAGGTTCATAAACAAAATATGCACAATAAATCCTAGGGTTTTAGGATCTAGGATTTTGCAGAAAGTAAGTTTTGGATTTCTGATTAAGGACGAACATGCAGTATCCCTACACGTTATAAGAACATCCCATCGGATGGGAGGAGAGGATCTTTAAACCCTTCTTCATTTTTATGATCGGACAGCCAAGAGGAACACCTTAATTAGGAACATATAATACTATAAAATAATTTTAGATCTATATCATATATCTCATATACAAATTAAATCTAATCATGGCATATTTTGCATACATCTCGTGTATTGAATCATGCATATTTTTAGATATAAATTATCTCATAATAATTTAAAAAATTAGATTTAAATTGATCTTATCAAAATAAACTCTAATCTAGACAATTAGGTAGAACTATTCTATAACTAGTCTAGACATGCATCAATCAATATCTCATATGATGTTTTAAAATTAAATAATTTTATTTACTATTTTAGATATTATTTAATAATTATAATATCAAAAAATAATTAAATAATAGATCTAAATATGATTTAATCAAAATTAATGAAAATGCAAGACCATTCTATAGAACTATTCTTATTTTAGAACTAGTCATGCATATTTTCTAATTTAGATCAAAATCATTTATTTAATTTTTTCTGATTTTAGATCTGATCACATCTCATGGTATTCTAAATTACTTATTTTTTTAATTAGAATAAATTTAAAATCAGATCTAATACTTTTAGAACCTTGGCTCTGATACCAGTTGAAGAAAAAAATTTGATTTTCGGACTAGGTTCGTTCAGATCTGATCGATCAAGAGATATATTTTCAAAAAAAATTTCTTTGATCCTAATCAGATCTAAATATTTTAAATCTAATTCATTATATTTATAATAAAAATAATCTAAATTAATCAAATTAATTTACCTTGATGTAGGGTAATCCAATTACCCGTTGATGATCTTGTGAGCAGCGGAAGGTTCTGGATCTAGCCACGCAAGTGCCTGGCCTCTACCAATATCCACTTGAACTAAATTTGGAGATCCTCTTCTTCTCTATCATGTCTCCAAAAAATAGATCTGGATCTGATCTAGAGGATCTTCAAAATATCTTTTGAAAATCAGCAGTTGTCCTTTGCCAGGCAGTGCAGCCTTTTAGCTTTCAAATCGCCTTCCTCTCGCCTGGATCGCACCAACTAAGATCCAAAT
Organism: Cocos nucifera; assembly: GCA_006176705.1. NCBI lineage: Eukaryota > Viridiplantae > Streptophyta > Magnoliopsida > Arecales > Arecaceae > Cocos > Cocos nucifera. The sequence goes on from QRFJ01001059.1 coordinate 52,118, forward strand.
TCTCTTTTGGACGTGGAGAGAGGAGGGAGAGTAGAACTTAGCATGGGGAGGAGAGGGGAGGAAGCCTTGGGGCATGTGAGAATTCTTTTTCAGATTTTTGATTCTCCTTGAGGTTGGGCGTCAGGGTCTTATTTATAGACTAATCATGATCTCAACTCCTCTTCTTCCCAATCAATCACAACCCTTTGTGAAATTAGATCTAAATCTGATTTGGTTGGGATTAGGAGTCCCTTAGATTCCTCCTTTAGATGGTGCCTAGACCAGTCAACTTGGATCTAGGGAAGAACTCTAATCGGAATCCAAAAAGGGATGGAATCTCTGTCCAATAGAGACTCCTGGGCGCCTCCTGCTTGGGCACACGCCAAGGGTGGGTGCGCTCTTGGCTGTGCCCTCCTCCTTGCTAGGTTCTGGTAGGGGGACAGGCCACCCACCAATCTCTAATAGGTGCATGACACGTGGACAGAAGTCAAAGTATCAATGGTCAACATTTGACCAGTCAAAAATTCAACTTTTGACCAAAGTCAAAGAC